>NHZP01000028.1:600000-753564 GCA_003313425.1 Pseudopyrenochaeta lycopersici | reverse complement strand
CTTCTCAGCACCTACAAAGGATAGCTCACGGCCAGGCTCAAGCAGTAGCTCGAGCTCAGTTTTGAGCGCAAGCGACTGGAGAAAGATAGAACGATTGCTAAAGCAAGCAGTGGACGATATCTACGACTCGAAAGCTAAGAAGCTTAGCCAAACGATCCACAAAATCAGCGTCAAAAACGAGGTCCTACAACACGAGAACAAGCAGCTGAAGGAGGCGCTGGCAAATGAGCAGAAGCGCAGGAAGCGAGGCAAGCCTCTATTGCTTGAGGCACCTCAAGAGTACAGTAGTGGAGCGCTCTTCTGGTCACCAAGCAAAGGTAGCTCAAACAAGGCAGCAACAGGAGCAAAAGAAGCTTGAGGAAGAGGAGCTTCAATACCAAAAAAGCAAGGCTATCAAGCTTAGAGAGCAGCAGAAGGCAGCCAAGGCAGCTCTCCTCGAGGAGCGTCGTCGTGATAGAGTTATAGCAAAGGAGAGGCGTGAACGCGAGGCTGCTGCAAAGGTCGCTGCGCGCGAGGAGGCAAAAGTACAGCAGCAGGTAAAACAACAACTCCAAAGCGATCTTAAATTATCTAAAAAAGATAAGAGGCAAAGCGCTAAGCCTAGTAAAGCTATCAAGGCTGCTGTTGTTGAGCAGGATCAAATAGTAGGAGAGGAAGCAGTTCATGCTACCTCTCCACGCGGGCGACCAATCAGGCCGCCGCAGAGGCTGCTGACGTAATTCGAATTGATCAAACTATTTTAATAGCTATCCTAATTGCTCCACCCAAAAAATCTCATGATATTAGCTATTGTGCGTGGCTCAAAAGCTTCAAATCGAGGATGGCCGCACCTTGGTTTTCCGTGCGCCCAGGTAGGGACGTGGTTCACCCCCCGTAACGCTGAACCCCGCGTAACGACGGCACCCGGGCATGCAACACCCAACTTTTCAATACCACGTAGCTCAACCAATATGGACAAAATTGAAGATGCGCTTGCAGCAATCAATTCCTTGAAGCCTGGAGATGAGATCTCTTACAGGCAAATCGCCAAAAAGTATAGTGTTTCAGCTATAATACCGTGTCCGTGCATTAAACGCGCACCCCACCACAATTCCGTCCCAACTTTGCACCCCCCCATAACTCAACGCCACAATGACGGTTGAAGAAGCCTTGCAGAATTGGACGCAGCAGATTCAGATAAAGATATTTCATTTACAAAGTTGGCTGATAAACACGGTGTGTGGCGATCTACGCTGTCGCGGAGACACCAAGGCATTCACGCGTCGCGTACAGACGAGGGACTCGATCGGCGCGCCATGCACCCACGCGATGAGGCAGAGCTTGTACAGTACATTCAGAGGACTCACAGAGCGACATCTCATGCCTACAAGGCAAATGATCAAGAATTTTGCAGCCTCAATACTTGGATATGAGCCTGGCGATAGCTGGGTTACGCGCTTCCTCAATCGCAACAAAGACACACTCAGCACGGCCTGGACCACCCCCATGGAGGGCAACCGCCACAAGGCCGATTCTGGTGAAAAGTATCGCCTATACTTCGAGCTTCTGCACCGCAAAATGGCCCAATACGAGCTGGAGCCTGAGCATACATACGATATGGATGAGAAGGGCTTCGCTATTGGGGTCAGAGGAAGGAGCAAAAGGATCTTTGATAAGAAGCTGTACGGCAATAAGCAGTTCAAGCAGTCACTCCACGACAATAGTTGTGAGTGGGTTACACTTCTGGCTTGCATATGTGGAGATGGTACAGCTCTCCGCCAGGCATCATCTACGCGGCAACCGGAAGAGCTGTACAGGCAAGCTGGGTGGGTGAAATAGACCCAAAGAAGCATTCAGTTCACTTCACTACATCACCCAATGGCTGGACAAACAACGATCTTGGATTGACGCGGCTTGAGCAGGTGTTTAATCGCTACACCAAGCCCAAAGCTCGGAGAAAGTGGTGACTACTTATTTGACGGCCACGGCAGCCATATAACAAGAGAGTTTATTACCTACTGCGACAACAACAAGATCCTCCTGATGATCTTTCCCCCACATGCCACCCACACACTGCAGCCGCTTAATGTAGTCTGCTTCAAGCCTTTTGCAGGTAACTACACTAAGGAGCTTGATCTTCGCACTCACAGAGCCCAGGGCTGGGTCCCTGTGAAGAAGAGCGACTTTTTCTCCCTATTCTGGAAGGTCTGGGTAAATACTTTTACAGAAGAATTGGTGTTTGAAGGCCATCTCCGCCACAGGGATAATACCACCCAACGCTGATGTTATACTTGATTGGTTCACCCGCGAGAAGCCAACAACGCCAGAACAGCAACTTATACCTGATTACAGCACTAAAGAACCCCACTGGCTGAAAGCCAAGTCACTGCTTCGATCAGCAGTGCAGGATAACGACAGTGCAGCAGCAGAGGAGCTCGAGCAATACATTCACCACCTTTCAGTGAAGAATGTGCTACTTCAGTACGAGCTAGATGGCGCGCAAGAGGCTCTATGTGAGAAGGAGAAGATGAAGGATAGATAGTGCGTCTTGTCTTTAATGGCTCACGATCTTGAGTGGCATGGTGGCGCGAAGTAGTGGTCGCTCTCATCGAAGCGGGAGGCAGATTCACGATGGAATGCACAGCAACGATATGAAGAGGAGTTAGAAGCTGCAAAGGCTACTAAATGTGAGCTACAGCATACACAAAAGCTCCTTAAAGAGAAGGAGAAGGAGGATAATCGTGAGCGGCGAGAGAGGGAGAAGGAAGAGCGTGACCAGAGGCGGCTCAGGAGTGCGAGGAGATTGAGGCGCGCAAAGCTGAACGACAACGCAAGAAGGAGGAGAAAGACCGCGAAAAGCTGCACAATTGCCCCAAAGTAGTAAGCGTAAAGCTGCAAAGCCTCTGGCAAGGCCCAAGAAAAGGCAATGTGGTGGTGCGGCTGCCCGTAGTGGTGTTCGTCCTGTAGAGCCGCCCCGGGCAGCTCCCACTAAAACCACCCGCCTCAGCCGCACTTCCACACTTCCAGAAAGATATGTATGAGCAAAGTTGGTCGCATAGGTCTATAGAACAACCCACCAAGACATCTCGTGATAGTTGCTTTTGTGTGTGGCTCTACAGGCTCGTTTTTGCAGGTGCTTGTTGGGGTACCAAGGCGCGCGTTGACTGAACAGGCGCTTGAATGCACGGACACGGTATTTGTCGCATGAAAGATGCAAGATACAGTCTGATCTCAAAATCAAAACGTAGGTAAAATATGAGCCTGTTTCGGACTTTTCCTTTGGGTAGGCAGTAATGAAGCATACACATAGAGTCCAAGGTGCAGAAGACCTTGGGAGCTCGGAAGCGGTGAGCGCACGTGATTTGGCGCCCAAATTTGTGGGGCTCCACGCCGTTTTCGGTTAGCCTAGGAGCAAACCCTCGCCGTTCATATTTGAGGATGCTCCACCGCAAACACACTGCAGCGTCAGGTCCGCAGCCTCAACCATGGCGAGTCGGAACCTTTACCTCACGTACAAGCACGACACCAGCCGGCTACTGTATTGGGTCATCAATACGTCCAATGGCATTGTCCGGTCAGTAGCGAGCGTGGAAGATCATGCGCCAGTCACAATTAATACCACTGGTCATTCCACGGTGTCGGAAATTGTACAGATGTCGAAACTCATCGCGAAACACCTCCAACCAATTCCTTCTGGGATTTTGGGCCTGTTTCAGTCCGTCATCAAGGCGCGATCAGTCACCTACGATGCCTTCCAACAAATTGTAAACGAAAAGCCAGACCCGGAGATTGAGAGAAGCAATGCTACTCATAAGTACTTCATCGAAGCACTAACCGAGGCTTTCAATGCCCTTGGTGGCAGCTCCTTGTCACCCCAGGCAGGCTCGACAGGTGCAGAAGGGGAACACGATGGTGAACTCAATAAGTCGATCTGCGAGAACCAGTTCTCGGCGTTGGGTATTAGTGGTGGCAGCGATAATAGTGACGAGACCGACGTCCCATCTGACACTGAGCCCACCCCGAGAGCAAAAGCACAGAGAAAGAACGCAAAAGGGAAGGGAAAGAAAGGCAAGCGAGCAAAGAAGCCGAAGAAGAAACTACTACCGAAGGCTACCCCGGAGGCATCTTTGGCAGATGTCCCTATCGAAAGCTACCGGATTATCGAAGACTCAGATGGTCTCGTTTCTGAGTACCTCTTGGCTGTGTATGCTGTCACCAGGGAGTGGTCCGAGCTACGTTCATGCATACAAAACCTTTGGCGCGAAGTGGCATACGACGGCCTCAATGGCGCGGTCGCTGCTTCTTTGACAAACATAGCAGTTGGAATGGTCAAACAGACCAGCAACGCTGTGTTCATAGACTTTCCTGGTCACGACTCATACGAAACGATCATGAAGACCCTCACTCGCGGGGATCCAGACAAAGCGCAAGGCAACTTTGGCGTCGGATTATACCGGATCTCTGCGGACGGCCATCATACGGAGAAGGTCAAGGATACGCGCGTCGACATCAAAGAGCAAATTTGGGTCAATACATATCATGACCTGATGGACTTTCTGAACGACTTTCAGAAAAACCGAAGTGGCAAACCGACAAAGGCTATGCAAGCACAAATCGGAAATTGGGATCCAAACTTCGACCTCCAACGTGCAACCGACGATGAGAGACTCAAATGGCGCCGTGCTTACACGATCAACTGGCTTTACGACTTAGTCAACGTATTTTCCTCCATTGTCGTGCAGCGCAATACCATGAAAGGTGAACACCATGTTTACGAGGCTGTCGACTGGTCTCCTTTTGGCCCGTGGCATGAGCATCGAAGGCTCTTCGGGCTGAATGAGTTTGCTGGGGCTATTACTGGCTTGGCAATGCAGAAGCAGAACACAGCCGTCCGCCAGAAGATATTACCGCATCACGTTTTTCAGCTCCAATGTATCGTTGATTCTTTCGCTGCTTTCCGCGGTTGGACGGTGAACATGCTTCACGGTCATGTTCTTAGGCCGCCCGCCCACAAGGTTCGACCTCGGCGCGATGTTGATCTTTTTCTGGACCGCAAATGCCAGAGAACGGGCAGAGGGTTTCTTCAAGCAGTCAATATCCTCAAACAGTTGCTGGATAAAGATGCAGAGTCTCACCAGCATGCTAACCGTCATGAAGGCTATTCTGACATACTTGGAGAACTCAGTCTTGACTTTGTTAACTGGCTTGGAGAATCTAAGTACATGTACGGTCTTAACACTATACCGCCGTCGCGATTCTCGAAACACAACGCGAACGGTTTGTGGGAATATTCGCCTCTTCTATGCGCAGCTGGATTGGTCGAAGGCCTCGTTCTCTCGCAACGCATTTCCATGTTCATGTGGGATCGAATGACGGAGCCTACGCTGGTGATCCATTTGCATAACATGCTTGTTCGAAAGGGGTACATCAAAGAACCCATCGGTCTGTATGCGACACTTCAAGGCTTACTTGAGGAATCCTTCTTTCCGGACGGCGTTCCAGAGTCTGGCTTCTACGACGCTCTAGTAAAACGAGTGCAAGTCCGCAATGACCGAGTATCGTTACGCCAACGTCAAGCAATGTCATCCAACGTTGCACAGAAGAACGACACCCACCAAATACTGGACATTAGTGTAAACCATTTCTTCAGGACCAAATCTGCGCTGATGATGTACTATGACGCAGACTGGGTACCGGAACGTATCCCCGACAGCGAAATCAGCTTCCCCTCGACACTCAGTATGATACGTCTAAGCGAGACCAAGAAAGTGGTTGATTCCACCACTAGCAAGAAACGTCTAGATGCCACAGAACTTGTTCAGCGCATCAAAGCACGAGGCATCGAGGATGCGCACCTCATGGAAATGGTGTCTATCATTCCAGATGACGAAAATAACACACCTGACGCTGCGACTATTGCAGCGATGGCTCGCATCACTTCACAGGAGAACGACAAGGATTACAACGAGGCTCCTGATTCCAAATTCAATCCATACGCGCAGAAGAAGACCAAGTGGGCGACAGGTAAAAACTTGCTGGACATGCTCCGGGTCGACCTGTTCGCGGACATATGCGGTCGCCAACCCCTATCAAGCTTGAATTACCCATGGATAACGGCGAACTTCATGATACTTTTTGGCAGGATTGAGGATCGGTTGCGAGAGTCACGACATCCACTCTACGTTCGAGCGTACGAGCAGGCCCCTCCTGGTATGCGGCGCACAAAGAGAGCTGCTTTGATCTTGGCAGCGATGGGAGAGGAGGATCCTGACGTATTGAAAATATGCGCGGAGGTCTTCCAAGACCCGAGTATGGGTGTTCTTGGTTTCATCTTCTGGGAAGATCTGCGTGAGACTGAGTCAGGCATGAAGGCTCAAGCAGACCCTGATGAAGTGAGCACCGATATGTGTTCAGTGATGTAGTAGTCCAGTCTACTACTGAAGGATGCGACAAAATGGCACGAACAAAGCTCGATACGAGGCTGTTTCACTAACGTATGTGGCATGTATGATAGAATCTGGCTTGAGAATACAACCAGTAGTTGATCGCGTTGCACACGGTCGTTAGCAAATAGAAGCAAGCTAGAGACACTCATTCCTCAGATAGAGCCCTTCGCGACGAGCCGTGCTCACCCTTTCGCGTGGCTTACTGCACGTTATGCTGAATCTATGTCATGTGAAAGCAGGGGCACACTGTTGTTCCGTGAGCATTTTCAAAGGATACCTTATCACGGTTCTACCCACCAATCTTTGGGGGCTCCTTTACGCGCAACTGGGGCTGCTGTGTGGTAAATTTAATGCTAACATCCCCTTTACTCTCAAACGGCTTTATTAACCTAAACACCCTCTGCACTCTTACACGGGGTATTACCCCTACCTTTCTCTCTTCTACTGCTTGTAACCCAACCCTAAATTGAATCCTGCTTACGCTAACCCTGTTATCCTCTATATTTACCCTACTCTGCTAATAACCTTGTAATCCAACAAAATTCTCCTACCAAATTGTTACTCTCAACTGTCTCTAATGCTCGCTTCTTTCCTAAATACTCAATAATTGTCCGCCCTGGCCCTGCACCGTCAATCCCAAATCTCTCTAATCGTTGAACCCACCCGTTAAT
Organism: Pseudopyrenochaeta lycopersici; assembly: GCA_003313425.1. Lineage (NCBI taxonomy): Eukaryota > Fungi > Ascomycota > Dothideomycetes > Pleosporales > Pseudopyrenochaetaceae > Pseudopyrenochaeta > Pseudopyrenochaeta lycopersici. Next base: position 746,468 of record NHZP01000028.1, on the reverse strand, counting down.
ACCCCTCCGTATTGACAAACCCCTTCTTGCGATGCCCGATGTCTGCCATGTTGACAGGTCTAGAAAGTACGGTGATATCTGATCGGAGAAACCGAAATAATAGACTTTCGGTGAGACCGAGAATATCGGATTGACCGTCGGCCAGTCCGAAGAGCTGAAGTTGAGACCGCAGATATAAAGACTAGGTTGTGCTCTGTAGAAGAGGAAGAGACAACTCAAAAAATAGAGATAATTCAAAGTCTATTGAGAATTGCATCACATGTGCCACATTATTAGGGTACTCATACTAATATGCCACGTCCATCTGCCTCCCACGCGTTGCATATCTCCTGCGGTGCCCCACACTTCCAACACCCTGCGTACATGTCGTACAGTGCCCTTCCAAAAGTTCTCACCGCGCTAGTGCGACGCGTTCCATCACAACAACACCACCTCAACTTTGCAGCATCATAATTATGCCACCACAACGCCAAATTCTTCAAGAAATTGACCAAAATACGCGCAGACGTCCTAATTTAACAGTCCAGCAGCGGGGTCAAATTATTGGCATGCTGCATGGTGGTGCTACAGTCGCTGAAGTTGCTGACGCGTTTGGCCGCAGTGAACGTGGTATACGCGACATCAGGAAAAGATATCAACAAACTGGCAAAACAACAGATAAACCTCGCAGCGGTAGACCACCTATACTATCGCTTTATCAGAAGAAGATCATCTATCGCAAAGCACGCGCACAGCTAAAAATTACGTATAAAGAGCTAGCTGAAGAGGCAGTAGTTGTGAATCCAGATGGCACCACTTTGAAGCCACCTAGCTATCCCACATTGCGGCGGTATCTGCAAAGACAAGGCCTCACTAAATCTCCTTGTAAGAAGCGTCTAAAGCTCAACAAATCGCGTGCGTTGCGGCGGCTCAAGTTCTGTAGAGAGTACTCTTATTTCCCATGGCATCGACGCACCCTGCGCTTCTCAGATGAGTGCTCCTTTCAGAAGGGCTTAGGGCAAACCTAAGAGTGGGTATTTCGCAATTCACAAGAGAAATAGAAGACAATAATGCTCTAAACCTATGGCTGTGGTAAGAAGGTAGCACAGATGGTGTGGGGTTTAATATGGCTAGATGAACGTGGGCGTGCACAGAGGAGCCCTCTAGTCATAATGGAGCGCGATCCTGATGCTCCAAACTGTGGATACTCCGCCAAAAGTTACATTAAGGCTTTGAAGAAAGGCCTCTTGCGATCATGGCGTCGTTCACAGCTTTTCATGCAGGACAACGCGCGCGTACATACAGCTACAGCGACAAGGAGATTTCTGGTTGAGCACCACATCAGTACTGTTGACTGGCCACCCTACTCACCTGATCTCAACCCAATTGAGCACCTCTGGTGGTATCTCAAAAAGCTCATGTACAGATTCTATCCCCAGTATAACAATTATAGTCAAGCTATAGAGGAGTGGGATGGCTTTTGCGCTGCATTGAAAAGTTGCTGGCGTCGCATACCAGCCAGCCTGATTCGGCGCCTCATCATGAGCATGCCACGACGAATTGCTGCATGCAAGAAAGCGCGAGGGTGGCAAACGAAATATTGAACCTGTGCGCAACTATAGCTTCAAAAAAAAATTATATTATATTATATATTGGCTGAGATACATGGTGTTGAAGTTTTGTACACATGTGCTGGTGAGGGTGGCTCATGCGTGCGCGGCGAGAACTTTTGGAAGGGCACTGTACTTAATCTGTGCGTCTAACCCCTTGATCTTCTCCTTAACCTCCCGGCTTTCTGCCCGCCAACACTGCCGTACGTCGTGCCCGCTGTTCTTGCTGTCCCCGGCCCCCTCGCATATCCCGCACCGCTTCGCCCACCACGCCAATTGCTGCCGCAACCACTCCACCTCTGCAAACTCTTACTGTCGATTCTGCATCAACCTCTGCCGCGGGCCTTGTCGCTCACGCTCTTGCTGCGGAAATACCCGCAGTATTTCTTCTCCTTCGCATCCAACCATGTCCGTCTCTTCCTCGCTTTCCTCCTCGTCTGTCTTCTCCTCCACTCCCCTGCAAACGTCACATTTCTCCTCTCCCTCTTCGCACCCTATCCGCTCTGTCTTTCGCCTATCCAAATATCCGTCTAACACCACCCGCCTACATCGTGCTTTCCCGCCCTCTCCGTCTGCATACAATCGGACCAACGCCTGCTCTACCTCGCTCTGCTTGCTGTCCGCCGCTGGTTGATCGCCTTCCTGTGCGATGATGACTGCCTCGCTTCGCCATCCATCTCGCCCTGCCCTGCCGCTCTCTTGTGCGTAATCCAACACCGAAAACGGCCAATCAATATGAATGATACACCGAATGTCGGGTATGTCGACCCCCATGCCTAACGCGCTCGTTGCCACAATCACTCCCTGCGTCCCTGCCATAAAATCGTCTAACATGCTTGCCTTGCCTATCGCGTCGTGGAAATACGCGTAACATCCTAACTTCTTTGCTAACTCTTTAACCTTCAGCACCGAATTACTGTATATCACAATCTTGCCCGTCTTGTACTTCTTTAACTTCTGCCGCACTATATCTAACACTATTGCCTCTACCTCCTTCTTCTTTACCGCCTTGCCTACCTTAATCACTCGATACGCTACGTTCGCCCTTGCTGTATCTGCTCAGAACACCTTGACCTGATCCCGCACAAAATGCATCTGTCAAAACAACTCATCCTCCTCGCTCGGCGGCAATATCGCTATTAACAACACCATCTTTATCTTGGCTACTACCAACCTGCCTAACTGCTGCATCTGCTTACGGAACGTGTATCGCCGATTCAACACAATGTGACACTCGTCGATCACAATCCGGTCCAATTGTCGTGTTGCTCGCAACCGGTTCAAAAACGTCGCGAATTCCTCTCTAGTCGCCGACTCGGGCGTCACCAATACCACCGCGGCTGCATCGGGCGGACGGCGACGCTCCCACTTGGCACATAATATCCCCAACGTCTTGCACCGCCGCTTTATGTCTCCTCGCAACGCAATCAACGGGACCACGACGACCGTCGTGCCGCCCTGCTCTGCCCACGCCGGCAACATAAACAACATGCTCTTGCCTGCCCCCGTTAGCATCACGGCTACCACGGGACTCTCGCCGGCCACAATCGCCTCAATGGCTACTTTCTGTACGCCCCGGAACTTGGCCGTGTTGCCCATCATCCGCTGCAATTGCGCTGTCGTGTTCATCTTCCTTAACCGGCCCCATCGATCGATCTTCGCCTCGTTGGCCTCGTTTTCGAACGGTGCCCTCTTCCGCTTCTTGCACCCATCCTCCTCCTTGACCCCCGCTTGAAACCCTAAAAATCGATGCCAATCGGTGCTCGAATTGCGGAACAACTGCCTTCGGTCGGCTGTCACCCCTGCCTGCTCCATAATCCCACGTGCGCATATCAACCCCGCAATATGCGCTGTATGCCCGGCTTGCTCGTCTGCAATGGCGGCCCCGATGTTCTCCTCGTTCCACTCTTCATTCTCATCCCCTTCGTCTGTCCTAAACGCCGTGGATCCGCGCAAAAATCTCCGACTGATACCAATCGCAATTTCGCGGTATGCCGCAATCGTCAACTCCTGCCCCAATCCCACCCTACTCTCGCGCTTCAATGCTTCCCGCAACCTGTCGCCTGTCCACTTGCGTCCGCTTGGGTCGGCCGGCCACATGTGCGACGAAATCGCCTCCTTTTCCCACACCATTGCCTCCAACCCAGGGTTGTATATAATCTGGCGGATTAAATAGATTAAATGTGAATCTGAATCTGAGTTTGATTATGATTCAGTGAATCATACCTCTCTACGATTAAAAGTGATTAATACGATTAATGAAGGGGTGATATAGGTGCTACTATTGGGCGTCTTGTTGGTGTTAACAGGGGTGCCTCTATAGGCGGTAAGCCGCTAAGGATTCCGATTGGTTGGAAAACGCGGCAGAATACCGAACGCGTCCATCTCAAGTAAACACACAAGTTAGGTACTACCCTTACCACTACCGCCATGTCCTCTAACAAGCCTAACATAACCGATATTAACTTAGACGACAATGCCACTCTTACAGAGCTTAGAACTACTAATATGGAAGCCCTACAAGACGATTCTGAGCTTCCTTACGCGGAACCCTTGACCAAAAAGCGCAAGGCTAGGCCAATGGTCTGTACCGACCTATGGGAAGAAAGTCGAGATCCACAGCCGGATGAGCTGGCAAGGAATGCTCATAGGCAGAGAATCTTCTATCGCAAGATCAAGGCTCCGTCTCAAGAGAGTACAATCTTCGTGTACGTTGGTCACCACAAATTCAGGTCTTGGTCGCCCGAGCCACTGCATCGTGCATACCTCTACTCCCAAAGCCCTCCCTCGCCGGCCAGCTCACTTTCCCGCTGGCAATGTCTATCGCCACCTCCATCCAGTCTGCCCTGACGGCGCGCCACTTAAGTCAGACCAGTCTCGCGCCCAGGATGTGCGGCTTGAGCCATTCCGCCGTCGTCTGTTGGAACGTCGTCTCTCGTCCTTTCCTACAAAACACCTATTGGTATGAGTACCCTAATAATGTGGCACATGTGATGCAATTCTCAATAGACTTTGAATTATCTCTATTTTGAGTTTTTTCTCCCACTCTTCTACAGAGCGCAACCTGCTCCTTTATATCTACGGCCTTAACTTCAGCTCTTCGGTCTGGCCGACGGTGAATCCGATATTCTCGGTCTCACCGAAAGTATGGAATTTCGGTCTCTCCGATCAGATATCACCGTACTTTCTAGACCTGTCAACATCTTTACGTAGTAACTTTGAGCTTTAAATAGGTTGCGACAGGCTCTTGCGCAAGTTTCTTCTTGCAGCACTCGGTGTGTGCTTCTTCGTGTGGTACTTCGTGCGGCCCTCTTCTTCACACAGTGCCTCATGTGTGTTTCTTCGTTCAGCAGTTCGTGCAAGCTTCTTCGTACGGCGTTTCATGTGTGCTTTTTCGTGCGGCAGTTCGTGAAGGCTTCTTCGTACGGTGTCTCATGTGTTGACTCCTTCTGTTAGTAAGCTTCATATTGCCAGGCACGCGGGCGCCAAAAAAGGGCTGCTGAGATTTGTCCCCACGTTTTTGAGATTTGTCCCCAATTTGAGATTTGTCCCCAGTGCTAATTTAGCGGAAATTAATCGCTCCACTTGGCTTAGTGCGTAATCTACGGACGCGACACCATCGCGACACTGCCGCGTCTATGTAGCAGATAGACACAACCATAGAATCGCTGATGTTGAGTTCGCACGCTCGTCTTGTGTACCTTACCATGGAAGACATTGCGGCCCCACTGGACCAGGTCTACAGCTCCTTTGAAGAAGCGTATGATGCGCTCAAAATGCACGGCATGCAGCATGGCTACGGCTTTGTCCTTAAGCGGAGTTTGCCTCATAACTGTGAGGTCAAAACACGTTACTACTACCATTGTGATCGTTTCAGGAAAAATCACAATTCAACCGCAAAGATCCTAAGCACAAGTACGCGCTCTACTGGATGCCCCTTCAAGCTTATCATCTTTAAGGTGAAGCAGAGCGATCAGTGGAGGCTGGAGGTGCAGAACAAGAACCACAACTACTGTCGATCAATTAACCCTAGCGCGCACAATGTTTACCGCAGGCGTACAGTTGCACAGAAAGAGGTGATCGAGTCGATGACGCATGCTGGAGTACGGCTAATGCAGATACTGGCCGCCATTCAAAGGGAGGATCAGGACACCCTAGTCACTGCTACAGACATTCGCGGCGAGAGGAAGGCAGTTAGAGAGAAGCACCTGAACGGAAGGAGCCCAGTGGAGACGTTGCTGGATGACTTATCTACAGCAGACTGGGTATTCGCTGTCAAGAAGGATAACAACAATCGCGTTCAGAATCTCTTCTTCGCCCACCATAAACAGGTAGAGCTGCTGCTTGCTAATCCAGATGTACTGTTGATGGACTGCACATACCGCACTAACAAGTATAGACTCCCATTGTTGCATATACTCGGCTGCTCCAACCTGTAGACCTTCTTCTCTGCAGGCTTCTGCTTCCTTAGTAGTGAGACGCAAGCAGACTACTATTAGGCTATCGCAAACTTCCTCCTTAAAACAGGGGTACAAAAACCGCGGGTTTTCATCAGTGATCAGGAAGATGCATTAAAGTTGTCTGCTCGGGTACTACTTCCAGAAGTCCCTCAGCTTCTGTGCGTATGGCACATTAACAAAAACGTCCAGACTAAGGCCCAGCAGACCTGGCGCGATGCTGATAGCACGACGAAGGAAGAGAAGCAGAGGATCGCTGAGCATAGGGATGCATTTATAAAACGTTGGACTCTAGTAAGCCCTATGTTAATTGCTTAGTACTTCCTGAAGGGAGCTGCCCTCTGAGGAAATCGCTTGTAGAGCTAACTAAAGCAGCTCGTCTACGCAAAGAGACTGCTAGAGTTCTAGCTGAAGTGGAACAATTTGCTTAAAGACTACAGCCACCAGCAGGAACTCTGCAGGTACCTACAGGAAAACTAATACCTCACACGCACCGAGTAGGCAGCTGCCTGGACTTCCCACCACCGCCACTACGGCACGATTACTAACTCGCCTCTCGAAAGCATGCACAAGGTTCTGAAAGACTACCTCATGACCTCAAGGGGTGACTTACTGCGCGTTACTGAGAGAATTAAGCAGATAGTCAAGAGCTAATACAATAACTATATGAAGGAGCTTGCTTCTTCCAAGCATAGTGTCAAATTTAGGCATAGCCTAGAGTTAATGCCTTTTCTACCTCCTGGAATCCATAAGGTTCTGACGCCGCCGGCGATTAAGCGCATCAGGCAACAACATCTGCTATACTAGAAAGAACAGAGGCAACGTCGTAGCTAACATCCCTGCTCCGGGCTGTTTAAGAAGATAAATAGCCTTCCATGTCGTCATACTTTACGAGATGTGAGGACGTCTAGTTCAGCTTTACGACTAAATTATCTTTATGACGATTATTAGCGCTATCAACGTGAGCAAGGACGGTCAATTAGCTTGCCTCCAAGGCCACATCATTCTGTTCTGGAGCCACTCATCGCGCAAACTAGAGGCGGATTAAGGAGGAATGAGGCATCGACTCAGCGAGATCAGTCAGCTTTCGAACTGCGTGTGCCGCCTTCTGTCCCTCGCCTTCAGCCTCACCATCAACTCCATAGTCAGACACTTGCTGAAGCCCTGCGACAGGTGAACGCCTCTGTGACTGTGTCGATTCCTACGGCTATACTAAGTGAGAATCCTGTGACTACCTGTGTATCAGTGTCGATCCCTGCACCTGCTCCTATACCTGCGATTACCTCTTCTCGTCCGTCTCCGCCTTTAGCTGTGGCTGTGTCTGTCACCATGGCTCCACCTCCTGCCTGGCAACCTCCGTCGTTAGAAGAATTCCTGGCCGACATCGAGCATCGAAGGTCTCAGCCTGTTTTATATGAGTGCAACGACATGGTCTCAACGACTAACTTTCTGGCTGAGACAGGGCAGGAGGAGGATCCCGCAGAGTTAGTTGAAGCACGCAATATGGCTCTCGCTACGCAAGGACTTTTTGCCTCTTGCACTCCAACTATGGCTTGGAACTATCACTTTAGAGATATGGAAGCTTTCTACATCGAGAGGTTTGCGCAAGTCGATGCCCAAAATGCGCCTGTTGAGCCTCAAGATGTACCTACGCCTCGATCTAAGCGTGCGGCAGCAGTAACAGCTTCTGAGGCTTGGAAAGATCTCAGCCCACGTAAGAGAAAACGGCGTAATAGAATATAAGATCAATAAGACAACGTTCACTTGAGCTACTAGAGACAGCGCAGTGCAGCTGCATTTGTTGTTTTGTAATTTATTTCCCCACTAGTAGAGATTAGGGCTAGCACTGGGGACAAATCTCAAATTGGGGACAAATCTCAAAAACGTGGGGACAAATCTCAGCAGCCTGTGACCTCGTGTCGCAGGCCAAGGCATCATCTCAGGGAACCTGAGGAAGAACTGCATTAGTAATCTTGCCATATAATCTCAGACGTGCGGGGCCAGGTTTATAAGACGAAGACACAATACACACACAATACAACTTTTCTGCTCATTATCAATTATTTTGACTTCTCATCATTTTAGCACGTCCAGTGCGACACCTCGGCTCGAAAAATGACCCAAATACCACTATTTCGGACCCAAATGCCACCGTTTCTGACCCAATAAAATTTAGCGGCCCGCGCCAACAGTACCGTGTCCGTGCACGTGGTGCACTGGGCAGCGTGATGCACGCGAACACCAAATATTGAGCCACAAAAAATGAGGCTGTAGAGCCACATACAACAGATAAAATCACAGGATTTCTTGGTGGAGTAATCTATAGGCCTATGAGACAATATTCCTCTATACAAATTAATTATATAGAGTAGCGGTGCGGCCGCTACGCGTTGTGTGAGTGCGAGCTGGCGGCGGCGGCGTCGCAGGCTTTGTGCAACTACGAGCAGCCAGAACACGACGCGCAGGCTTCTGTTTGCGTGTTGAGGCTTGTGAGGTTGTGCGCTTACCTCTTTGGGACAATTGTAGAGCTTTTTGAGCGTCGCGGGCTCGTTTTGCCTCTGATCTTGCAGCCTTCCGAGCCTCTATTGCTCTGCGCTCCTCTGCCTTGACCTCCGCGCGCGCTTCCTTCTCCCTCACACGCTGCACGCGCTTCTCTTCTTTGATTTTCTCGTTGTATAGCTTATTGGCAGCTTTCAACTCCTTCATCTCTGCCTTTTTAAGCTCTTCTGCCCGCTGATTTTGCTTATAGATGCGCTCTCTGCGGCGTGCCGCACGGAAGGCACGAGGAGACCAGAACTTCGCGCCACCCCATAGGTTCTGCTCATGTTTCTGCAGATCTAGTGCGTGACTCTTCTTCTTCTGCTTCTTCCTTATCTTAAGAGCACCTTTAAGGCCTTCTTTTTCATAGTGTAGTAGCTCATTTTCGGTGGAGATGTGGTGGATCACGTGCCGTAGGTTGGCTGCTTCTTCCGACGTGTTATCCTTCACTAACGCGTCAAATTGCCGTACTATTTGACGCCAATCTCGGCCCTTTAGATGAATCAGAGCTGTTGCCAACGAGCTTACTACCTCTAGGTCCTCTGTGGCGAAGCGCTTAAGTACAACGTTAGGTTCGAACGGGTGAATACCCGTGGCAGCAAAGGCTTGATAGATGTTAGTTGCTGTAAAGGAGGAGGTCCATGCGTCCTAAAACAGTGAGAAGAAGTCATCTTTCTTTACTAGTAATAAGCCCTTACTTTTGCTGGCGCGTTGAGTGAGGTTATTAGAGTACTTCGTCGCTAGAGGCTTAAACAATACTACATCTAACGGCTGCAACGTGTGGGTACTGTGAGGTGGAAATATTGCCACAAGTATCTTGTGTTGATGGCAATAAGTAAGAAAGCGCTTCGTTACGTGGCTGCCGTGGCCGTCAATTACTAGTAATCTCCAATTGCCTCGAGCAAGGGCTTTGGTGTTGACACTAAACACCTGTTGCAACCAAGCAAGGCCAACCTCGTCGTTACTCCAGCCTGAGGGAGATGCTGCAATATATAGGTGGTGTTTCCTAGCGTCCACATCGCTCACCCAGCTTGATTGCACCTTCGTTGAGTCTGCTGGGTAGATAAGGGATAGAGGCAGTGCAACTCTGGAAGCTCCCACGCAGGCTATAAGCGTAACCCATTCACGATTGCTATCTTGGAGAGCCTGTCGAAACTGCCTATCCTTTAGTGAGCTCTTTAAGAACACCCTCTTGCCTCTAGTAATTACTCTAATCATAAAGCCCTTCTCATCCATATTGTATGTGTGATCTGCCTCAACGCCATACTCGGCAATTTTGGCCTCTAGCATGTAGAAGTACAGCTTATAGTTATCCTTAGAATTAGTGGCGTGGCGCTTAGCGCTCATATGGGTGGCCTAGCGAGAGGTGAGCTGGTCGCGGTGACGGTTAAGGAACAAGGAAACCGAGGCTTCGGAGACGGGGTTTCCAGCGATTGTAGAGTCGAAATTCTGGATTATATTACGGGTAGGAGGAAGGTACTAATTAGTAAGCTGTTTTATATAGTCTACAAGGTCAGACTCCTCCTCGGGGGTGAGGCGTTGTTGATTAGTGTTCTTGCTGGTCACAGAGCCAGAAACGCGTCGATGGCGTCGCGACAACGTTGAACGCGACACACCATTTTTAGTAGCAATCTTTTGGTAGCAAAGTTCATCAGCTTCTGCTGCTGCGTCTGCCTCTTCAAGCGCAGCTTCTATCGACATCGTGGCGTTGAGATATGGCGTTGAGGATTTTGGGGTGTTTTGGTGTTCGCGTGCATAATGTGTCTCACAAGCGAGCGCCGCACCCTACCAAGTTTGAGCACCTGTCTCACCTCAACGTACAATAGCTCAACACCACGCTGTTCAAATGCCTTCAAACGAATCAGATATCCAGCTTGCTATCTCAGCTATTCATGTGCATTAAATTAATGGCAACCAGCCTGCTGCAGCAATCTTTAACGTGTCTGAAAGAACAATCCGCCGCCGACACGCTGGGACTACTGCTCGACGCGATTGCCAGCCCAACTTAAGGAAGCTCACCCAGCTAGAAGAGGAGGCGATAGTTGATCATATACTTGATCTAGATCAACGTGGATTTCCGCCTACGTACGCAGCTATACGTGATATGGCTGATAAGCTGCTAGCAACGCGTGGTGGAGGTTTGGTTGGGATAAATTAGCCATCTAACTTTGTTAAGCGTACAGACAGTCTTACGACGCGTTTTACCCGAGCGTACGATAGGCAGAGAGCTCTATGTAAGGATCCAAAGTTAGTTAATAGCTAGTTTAAGCGAGTAGAGGAGACAAAGGCAAAGTACGGCATACTAGATGAGGATACATTTAACTTTGACGAAGCTGGCTTCATGATAAGCAAGATAACAACTCAGCTAGTCGTAACAGGGTCAGAGAGGAGAGGGCGGCCAAAGGCTATCCAGCCAAGCAACCGCGAGTAGGTAACGTTGATTCAAGGCATTAACGCTGCTGGCTGGGCAATCCCACCCTTCCTAATCTTTGCTGGCCAGCATCACCATCGTGCCTGGTACCAGGAAGATGCTATCCCACGCGACTGGGCTATCTTAGTTAGTGACAACGGCTGGACAACTAATCAGCTTGAAGTAGCGTGGCTAAAGCACTTTAATGCTCATACAAAGTCAAGGGTAGTAGGCGCGCGTCGGCTGCTTATCCTTGATGGCCATGAGAGCCATCACTCTCTTGAATTTCAAGAGATCTGCAGAGAGAGCAACATCTATACCCTCTGCATGCCACCTCACTCATCTCATCTGCTGCAGCCTCTTGACGTTGGCTGCTTCTCTCCTCTCAAGAAGGCGTACAGCCGTCAGATAGAGAGCTTGATCAAGGCCCACATCAACCACATCACTAAGCTTGAATTTCTGCCTGCCTTTAAAGCAGCCTTTGATCAAGCTTTCACTTCAGTCAATATACGCTCAGCATTTCGAGGAGCAGGCCTTGTCCCTCTCCAACCAGACGTTGTCTTGTCAAGGCTAGATGTCCAGCTGCGTACGCCATCACCAGCAGCTCAGTTAGGAGCTCAGCTAGGAGCTCAGCAAGGAGCTCTCTGGGAGCCTCAAACACCAAGGAACCCACGTGAGTTTGAGGCTCAATCGACTCTAATTAGCGATCGCGTTCGACGTCATAAGAGCTCATCACCAGCCTCAATTATTAAGGCGCTTAATCAGTTTACAAAGGGGGCTATAGTAGGGGTATATAAAGCCAAGCTAATGGAGGGTAGGATTGATAGCCTTGAGAAGGCTAATGAGGCAGCAACTCGGCGAAAGTAGCGCAAGAGAAAGTGGATTCAGAAGGGAGGAGTCTTAACAAAGGGAGTTAGAGAGGATATAGCTACTCAACAAGGGCTGATCAACAGATTAGGCGTGAAATGCGTTAAAGTAGGGAGCAATCAGGCCTTAGCTGTCGGGCTCTATCGCGCTGTAAAAGGTGCAGAGAGACTGGACATAACTCGCGCACGTGTAAAAAAGATACTATAGGTGCTACTTAAGCTTACATATTAATATCTATAGAGTACTTGATTTTGTGGTTGAGCTGTACGCTAGTAGAGGTGCTCAAACTTGGTGGGGTGCGGCGCTCGCTAGAGCTACATCCCTAAATGGACCCAACCTACAGTCCATTTCTTCATTATCTGATTCGCTCACTTCACTTTCTGGGACCGTGCCTCATCAAAACTCCTGTCGTGCCCTCCCCGAACGTTGGTCAGTATGGACCACAGCAGGTTGGGTGAGCTGGTTACTGAGTGCCCATTGCTAGATTCGCCCTCAACACTGTTACAAGACCCCTGGTAAGTTCTGGATACTATCTATCTCGGGAGAAGGCAGAAGTAAAGCTAGGGCCAACGTCGTGGCTGTGGAAAGGTGGGTAAGGGCAGGGAGGAGGGTGTTCAAGCGTTTGCTATATACATATTAAATACAAGAATGCCAGGACTATATCAAAATGGCCAAGCCTTCGGGTCTCATTACGCTAAGCGCAGTCTCTGTGAGTCTGTCCAGCCCTTCCTTAAACAAGTACTCTGTCCCCTCTGTTTTTGTCATCATTGCGAAAGTCCTACACAGCAAGTCCTCTGGTGATAGGTCTTGGTTCTTATCATGCGCATTGAGTGCCTTCCACCTCAGTCGCAAGATGCGGAGGTCATTTATGGCCAGCACTCGGTCCACCATTTCCATAGTCTGTGCGCTAGATTGACATTCTATCATCACCCGAAGCTGACTCATTTTCCGCTGCTCTTTGATCCATACAAGAAGGACGTCGCGGTGACAGTCGAATAGTGGTTCCATGGCGAGCCTGAATTCCGTCTCATGAGCAGTCCATATTTCCTCTAGATATTTTAACAAAGCGAATTCATCGGGTTTATTTCCATCTCTGGGTAACAGGTATTCGAAGAGCAGGCGTAGAAGCTCGCACTGTCTGAGGGTCACCTCGCGAGGAGCAGACATCCTATTTCTCTCTAAACTATCTTGGCGGTGGCCCATAGTGGGATGCGGATTGAGAACTCCTGTCGGCGACAATGGTAGCACTTGGTTTTCGGAGAGAGAGCTGCGAGGAGGTTCAGGAGCGTGGTGGTGGTGGTGGTGGTTGCCGGGTGCATACAAAGCCACTGGGGTGGGTGAAGTAGCTGCATGGGTCGAACGAGGATTAGTAGAATTATGTTGGTCATTCTGTCCACTACGAGGAGGAGGAGTTAACGTGGATGTATAGGGTGATTGGTAGCTGTTCCCGGGGCTTTGTATTGTAAAAAAAGGCTCTTTTGGGATCTCCCCGACAGAACAGTTTGCATTTCTGGAAGGCCGCTTTTCAGTAGGGCCGATCCAGTTGTGGGTGTCGGCATTCCGTTTCCTCGTATTAGTTTGTTGCGCACTGGCGGGTACGGGTGCGATTGTATCGCCCAAAGCTCCGGGCCGCAATGCCTCAGCTGGTGGCTACGAACCTTGTCAGCATGTCTTATGATGTAAACAATGGAACTACGAGCTTTCTTACCGATGTAGACCCTACCATAAAAGGCTCAGCATCAATACCAGGATTCATTCTTGAACCTCTCGCAGCCGAATTTCTTGTTAGCTTCCTTGACGGCCTTGACGGAACATGTGTGCCCGCTTCTCGGTAAATCCATCGATGGAGGTGTATTTTCAATCGACAAAAAGTCAGTCGATTTGACGAAGCGCGACACTAGTATCCCACCTACATCTCTCGATCATTAGGGACTTCATAAAAGAGATCCCTAGAATAATTGCTCTTTGAGCGAGGCGCTAGTAGTAGTCGCTTGCGGTCATTTACATCTTTGCCCCAAATCGCAGGACCAAAGGTACTCAGCAACTCGTTAAGCTCCTTGTCGAGGGTGTCGGGGCGCGATGTAGACGTAAGTAGACCGTTTAGATCTTTAGGAAGGTCCTTGGACAGTTCTTGCACTCTTTCAGATAGTTCGTTTGATTCAGGCTCGGAAAATTTCAGGATACCATGGTTTGAGTCGCAAGAGAGTCCCAAACATTCGGTGATTTCGCGAATCTTCGGGCCTCGATCACCAAAGAAGATTTTCCAGTCGCTTGTATTCCAACGCTGAATCGGAATGTCTCCCATTGTAGATGCTGGCGGCTTGCACGTATAGTTGACGATAGGCTCGATGGAGGGATTGCTGGATCTTTGACGCTGTGGAAGGTGCTGGAAGCTGATTCGATGTCGGGCCTCCTTTGCGGAGGACGGCAGAAACTGGAGGCGTGCTGACGCAAGCTAATCCTGAATCAGTTGGGCAACTTGTTAGCGCCTAATGAACTTTTTCGCGACGGGCGGCGCGTACATGCGGCCTTGTACAGTGCCCGTGCGCGCGATAGTGTTGAAACATTGTTCCTTTTTTTTTGTGGATGAAGACATGATGTCGTACTGGACGTGCTAAAACGATGAAAGCTGAGATAATGATGATAAGCAACAGCGTTGTATTGATTGAGGTTGTGTCTGAAGTGTGGGGTACTCCAACCCGCAGATGTACATGCAGCATCACAGCGGGATTACTAATACAGATATTTCCTGGCCTGCGACAAGATTGCTGCAAGTGTGTGGCAGGTGCAAAACTAAAACGATAACAATCCACGTTGACGCAATCAATCTATGAGAGACGAAGACAACAACGAACAAGCACAGATGGGGGACTATGGCGTAAAGGGGGTGGCCCAAACGGGTGACCTGATGTCCCGATGGGGTTTAGTTTTGGAATCGAGGAACCGCCGCGTTCGAGGGGAAGAGGGTGGAGATACTGCAGAATTACGTTACTAGCAACAAACAGCCAATCAGACCGCCAGGTCCTGGAAGCGGCAGGAGAGGAAGGGATGGTTGAAACGCCGAGCACGCTGAAGACAGCTGGAACGAAGTGCGTCGCCTGCGCTCATGTCTGCTCGAGAGTCAGGCAGAGGACGGGGACGTGGAAGAGGACGAGGCGGCGGACAAGGAGGCAAGAGGAAGTGCTCTGAGAGTATGGACGATAGCGATGTAGGTGGCTATGGAACGAGTACCCAGAACATGTCTTAACATTACGAAGGACGACGATTCCATCATTTCATCATCGTATACACCACTACCCACACGAACAAAGTTCGGTCGCAGTGTGAACAAGCCAGTCGCGTTTGTACCGACACTTCCAGAACCGGCACAAGGAGTCAAGCGAAGGAAGTCTACGAAGACTCTGCTGGCTGCGAAATGCAGGACATGCCATCGGGGGACAGAGCCGGGAAACAATAGGATCGTATTCTGCGATGTGTGCAACACAGCATATCACCAGCATTGTCATAATCCGCCCATTAGCAATGCGGTGGTCAATGTGCAGAAGAAGGTATGGTTATGTGGGCCTTGTGATCGGTCGAAGCAGAACGTGGTGCAAGGTACAGAAGGTCTAGTCGCTGCAGAGAGTCTATCAATAGATGAGGTACGTCCCCCATCATCTTACCTCGCGTTACTGTAATAACAGATTCAGAAACGCGCATATTTCTCAACCCTCCCACAACACCAACTAGTCTCTCTACTCTTGCATGCCACAATCCGACACCCCCAACTCCCCATCTTCTTACCGAACGTGCAAGACCTGATCCCGGACCCTGCAACCCTCGAAACTCACCCGACAGCACATCTCGCTCCTCAACGCTCCTCGCAGCAGCAACATCAACAACCACATTCAGTTATCCACCCCTCACTAACCTCTCTGCATAATAGCAACACCTCTACAGCCACAGGTAGCAAACCCCACCCAACTCACCATCTCTCCTCCAACTGTGAAATGGACGCAGCGGAAGCGCAACTCCTCAGCGAAAACCGCGCCCACAAACTATACACAACCGTGGACATGGCCGACAACCAGAACGAAAAAGACGGCTACGACACTGATCCGCCGGCGCCCTATCCTAAGCCTCGGGAATGATTTGGCAAAGGTGATCAGGCCCGAGCGAGGATCTGTTAGATCGATGGCCAAAAAGTTCCAGGAGCGCTAGCGAGAGGATGCAGCGTGCACGCATATATAACCTACCAGACGAGATAAAGAGACATTGCAGCCGAAGTCCGTAGGACATTGAGCATGTGAACTGCCATTGCTCAACGAACCCCCGTTACTGTTCTAAGAATGCAGAGATGGGCCTCGGAACACACGTCACACGAGACCACTCGGCACACTAGACCACTCAGCACACAACACACCAGAGCACTTAACACCGGCCGTATACTGTAGCGTTCCAAGTGTTGTGGCTCCTGGTCTGCGTCTCATTCTTACCTCCGGCCGCTTTCACCTCCGACTCTTTATTGTGAGCCAATTCATGCTATCAAACGATATTCCTCCGGCGATCGATTCGTCTCCCACTGCCGTCGAGGTCATGAAACAGAAGCGCAGGAAGTCTTTCGGAAGTGATCCGGCGGAGCACGGTCGGTGACAGCATGGCCTTGATGATGTAAGGACCTGTTTTGGGCCCCGGAGCAGGCGCTATACATAGCTAACGTTATCATGAAAATAGAATGGCCCGAAAAACAAAGGAGCCCAAATCGAAAGGTGTCTATACGGTACCGAGTGGCCGTGGGACAGTGGGCTTACTGGATTGTCGTCAGCCCTATTTGAACGTGTAATCAGAGCTCGAGCAAGCGTTCACAGTAGCCTAGAAAGGTTCATAGGAGAATAGACGCAGATATTTTTGGACGTGCTTATCTCGCACAATCCAATCGGCCTACAAGCAGTATGGAAATAAGTGCGCACAGCAAGGTTGAGGGTAATGAGTGCCACTGTTACAAAATTGTGGAGTAAATGTTTGCTACGAATCTGGGGAAGCATGAATATGTAGTCATAAAGCTTTATGTACCCAAGTCCTGCACGGGACGTGCAGACTGCGTTTCTAGAAATGCCACCAGGGCCATAGCAATTGACGATATATGTGTTTGACTATGAATATATACAGTGCCGTTGCTAGAGGATGTGGAATTACCGAACGGGCAAATCACCAGCTCTGCCTCTCGTCTCTTCTCTGAAGATCGGACAAAAAAATCTGAATTTATGATCACTGGTCAAACCTCTACCTAACTCAATCCCAGTCCTATTGCCCGACCCCTCCCGTGTCTCAGAGTTTATTGAGCAGCTGAGGAACTCATAATTTGCGTTTTACATGTGGGGACGGTAACTTTAGGGTCGGGGAGCTGTGGCCGAAAGGTCTGCTAGGATGCCTTAGGTTAGCCTCGTCGGTAGAAGTGCCACTGTCATTGATCGTTCACTCTCAGCCCTAGTGGATATGAGGACCTCCCGCGCCTGCTAGCCAACCGGAAGGAAGCTGAGATGTGCACGGGCCAGTTGCAAAGACAATTCATGTGACTACACTGACTAGACGCCATGTAGCTTCAAATAATGGGAGATCAAGCAAACAGCCCACACTCGATCCTTGAATCATGATTCGTTTGTCACATCGGACACTAAACAATAATCTACCCTAGCATGAAACGGCATACGTGCGTGCTTTCCCGCTTCCCCGTCCGCCTTGAAGCTGCCACCAACTCAGGCCCAGACACAGCAGCGCGAGTGCCACTGACTCGACGTAGAAGCTTCAAGGAGCTATATGACGAGCTTACGGACATTGTTGGGTGGTTCTAAGGTAGACATGATTCTCAACACGAGATCTTGTCATGCCCAGCCCTTATCCTGCTTATTCTGGTGCCAAGCCTGTTTCTTGTTCTGTATTCTGTAGTGGAGGCTCGATAAAAACTTTAAAGATATAATATAAGTTGTGGTTGAGATTACAAGGACCCGATTTCTGATTTTTGGTGTTTTGGGGGTGAGCCGAGGAGTGGAACCGTCACTGCAAATGGAGTTAGCTCCCTTCAGCCTGCACCCTCATTCTCTCATAGTTTTTTCGTCCCCATTCTTGGCTACTTGAATTCGCGTCTTTTAAAAAGAGCACTACTCCAGCCGCATTCTCTAACCGCTTCCTTTGCCTACCAGAACACGGACTGCTGACACCTCTATTACCTTGGGCTCTTGATGACCACAATACCTTGTTGTTTGTATTACGGTCACCTTCAATATGTTGCAACCCCCCGAGCCACAACATTCAACACCTATGCTCTATGCTACGCCTCCTATTTCTACGCCCGATTCGCCCTGCAACGCTTCCTCATTGAACGCCGCAAAGCCTTCTACCGCCATTTCCATTCTAAACCATCACCATGTTCTGATTGTCACCGGCCCGGCTGGGTGTGGAAAGAGCACTGTTGCCAAATTCCTGGCCGAACGTTATGGCTTCGTCTACATCGAAGGCGATGACGTGAGTCAAATTCAAATGTCATTTCGAATCTCTTCTCACATATTCACAGTTCCATCCTCTGGCGAATATTGCGAAAATGGTTAACAATGTTCCCCTGGACGATGCTGATCGGTGGGACTGGCTGATTCTGTTGCGAGACGAAGCGCTGGTCGCGTTGAAGAAGGGAGCTAAGAGTGTCGTCATTACTTGCAGCGCCCTCAAGAAGAAGTATCGAGACGTCATTCGTACTGCTCGACTCTACACCGAAATTTCAAACGTCAATGTCCACTTTGTTTATCTCCGTGCCAGCAGGGAAACACTTCTGGCCCGCGTTGGCGCTAGGACGGGCCACTACATGAAAGATTCGATGGTCGTTAGCCAACTCGCTGCACTCGAGGAACCGGACGAGGACGAGACCAAGAGACTGAAGGATGTAGAGATTATTGATGTGAAAGGCGGTCAAGTGGAGGTCGAGAAGCTCGTAACCGTTGCTGTTGACAAGATCCTGGAGACTGAATAATGACAATTGTTTGAAGAAGTCAGCCGGTACAGAGATTTCTTCTCCTTCCTCGACTTTTGCTGGGACGTTTTCCAAGCTTTCAGCGCCGTAGGCGCCGGTATTTTGGATGTGACTTTGAAGATGGCGCAAATAATATAGTGTACCCTTGTGACAGGGAATACTGGATGGGGCATGGGATTTCACTTTTCTGTTGGGCAAAGTGCGGAACTCTTCGACAGATGCTAATATATATGAATTGGATATTTCGAGACCTACTTCATGCTACAAGCCATGTGGTTCGGTCTTGTGCATGTATCCGTATTGGCTGTAAAACTTGAGTTACACCTCAAGGCTTTGACGTTGAAAGAGGCATTGGAGACCCAGGCTGCCCGGGAGAAAGGTCAGGTCATGATTTGCCAATCTGCATGTTGATGGGCGGTGGCTGGGGCCGCCCAGATTTGCCGTTCGGCCAGCCGCTCCGCACCTGCGGATAAGGCTGCTTTTTCTTCATCCCCCTAGAGCACAACAAGCGAGGAGTCTCGAAGGCTGCGTCAACAAGAGGAACTCTATCGTGCCAAGTAGTACTTTGGGACCTGCCTGATTAGGAAGTTCCGTGCTCGCTAGGTACAGTCTACAGCCCGCACGTCGCATCCTTCGGACCTCAGTCTTCTCTCTACTCGGACTGGCGCGAGGTTCATGACGCCCGCATTGCGTTACGAGCGCCTCACCTATCTCTCGTGCCTTAGCTGGTTTCATGGTATCGTAGACAAGCATCCAAGCGGGCAGTCTTACACCATCCGGGACCAGGTCTAGGTGGCGGACGGCGTGTAGTCGAAGAAAGCCCGTGTAACGGGCTAGGCCAGTGCTCGAGGCTGCGCCGTCGTGCACGGATATACGGCTCGTGCACGGAAAACTTTGTACCTCGCGTGGCACCCAATTCTCCTCTTTTCTTCCTATCTTGGTTGTAGATAGCATCTGGACTAGATAGCTGGAATCCAGTTACTAGAGACCGCTCACATACAACCAAGATCTCGCAGCTGACGAGGACACTGAAAAAGCATTATGCAGGACCCTACCGAAGAAGTCAATATGCGGCTTAATAACATGGACCAACTAGTCCAGCAGTTGTTCGCCAAACTCGACGATATAAGCATCCGATTGGAAACGCAGTTACAGCAGCCATCTAATACGCCTGAACTTACACCACGCGCCACTGCCGCCCCAACGCCGTCGCCCGAACCTACCCCGGTAACTGTGAAGTCACGCCTTCCCCACCCTCCAATGTTCAGCGGCAACAAATCACAATGGCGAGGATGGAAGCTAGAGATGGAAGCTAAGATTGAAGAAGATGCGCGAGCTATAGGGAGCTCGAAGGCTCAACTACGCTATATCTATGCACGCCTTGAAGGAACAGCAAAAATCAACGTTACTACATACTACGAGATGGCAAACAAACAAGAGTCTCCAAATCCTCGCGAACTTCTTCACCGTCTTGACCTCCTCTACGGTGAGCGCAACCGGAAAGAAAAAGCAATCCAGAATCTACATTCCATTCGCCAGAAAGAAGACGAGACCTTCATATCCTTCTACCCCCGGTTCGAAAGGGAGATAGCCAACGCTGACGCAGAGGGATGGGACGACGTCGCTAAGACATCCTATCTGCGCAACGCGCTCAACAACAAGATGAGAGACAAGCTAGTAGGTACATCAGGAGGCGACAACCATACATATATGGGATTTGTCCAAAAGTGCGCAAACCTAAGTAACGACATGGAGCTATATGGCCAGTGGACGAAGAAGAGAAGCGTTATCAGAGACGCCCAAGTACCTACGTTGCCAACAACTACTAGTAGCAAGGCCGCCATGCAATTCAACCGCGAAGACATGATGGAATGGGAACCAACACCACCTACTCCAACCCAAGTGAACACTGTCCGCCTCCGCGACAAAGGCAACGTAAACGGATACCCTTCAAAGCGTCCGGAAGACCAAGAGCTACTTGGGAAACGAGCAAAGTGGGTTGGCCAGGAAGAGATTGACGCTCGACGCCGTGAAGGGCGTTGCCTTCGATGCGGCCGCAGCCGGTGCCGAATAGTAACATGCCCGCTAGCAGCCGCTATCCGACCAATGTACACCAGCGTCAAAGCCGCGTTAAGCGCCGCGGTTACAAGCGCTGCTATTGAAGACGAGCTAGACGAAGCTGACAAAGAGCAATAGGACTACGTGGCAGCTCAGAGAGAATGGAAAGAGGAAGGAAGAGCAAAGATGGACGGTGACCCCTTTTTAGTGGACGTTAGACTTAATGGAACTGACTTCGTTACCGGTCTCGTAGACTCAGGCTGCCTTTGCTACTCCGCTATAAGTGAACGACTCTTTCAATCTCTGAGATTGCCATCGTTGAAGATAGCACCGCGCCGGTTAGAAGGAGCCGCAGGGAAGAACGCAGAATCAACGACAATCCTGAACACTATCACCTACGCCTCAATCGATATAGATGGACACCAGCAGGAGCGCATCTTCTTTTACGTAGTCCCTGGCCTCACGTACGACCTAATCCTCGGAAACCCATGGCTAGAAGATGCTGATGTCACTATCTCTACAAGACGGGGCTGCTTGGACATCGGCGTGTCTGGCATCCGCGTTTGGAACCGCAAGAAGACGTTGCGCAGGCCGCCCCAGTTCAAGGCCGCACAACTTATAGCTAGTGCGTTTCTGGCTGAAGTAAGAAGAAATCGTAGGAAGAACCGACAGGAAGGTATCAATCTTGATACAGGAGTATACGCTGTCTCGATCGCAGATATCGAGAAAGCTCTGAAGCCACGCAAACGATCGGACCCTAAGGTCAAACTGCCACCTCATTACCAGAAGTGGTTGAAGGCTTTTGATCAGCACCTAGCGGAGAAGCTACCACCTCACAGGGAGGGTGTCGATCTGCACATTGAGATTGAGAAAGACCAGAACGGATCTGAAAAAACGATTCCTTGGGGACCTCTCTACGGCATGGGCCGAGAAGAACTGCTCGTATTAAGGAAGACTCTCACTGAGCTGTTAGATAAAGAGTTCATTCGAGCCAGCAACTCGCCGGCTGCCGCGCCAGTGTTAATGGTCAAAAAGCCCGGAGGAGGAGTCCGATTCTGCGTAGACTATCGTGGCCTGAACAACATCACTAAGAAGGACCGCTACCCACTCCCGTTGTTCACTGAAACATTGAGAAACGTAGCGAAGGCGCGATGGTTCACGAAGCTTGACGTCATTGCAGCATTCCACAAGATACGACTAGCGAAAGGAGAAGAATGGAAAACAGCCTTCCGGACGAGATACGGATTGTTCGAATGGCGCGTAGTTCCTTTTGGATTAACAGGAGCACCCGCTGCCTTTCAGCGGTATATAAATAGTGTTCTGCAGGATTACTTGGACGACTTTGTATCTGCATACATCGACGACATCCTGATTTACTCCTCAGGGTCCCTCCAAGACCACCGGCAGAAGGTTGGAAGAGTCCTTCAACGTCTGATGGACGCCGGACTCCAGATTGATATTGACAAGTGTGAGTTCGAAACTAAGAGAGTCAAATACCTTGGATACATTATTGAGGCAGAAGTCGGAATACGAGTTGACCCCGACAAGATTGCCGCCATACGTGATTGGGCCACGCCATCGTCCGTGAAGGCCGTACGAGGGTTTATTGGATTCGCCAACTTTTACCGAGTTTTTATACCAGAGTTCTCCGATATCGCTGAACCCCTCACTAATCTAACAAGAAAGGACGTCCCCTTCCGATGGGACGAAGCGTGTCAAGAAGCATTTGAGAAGATCAAAGAGCTCCTTATCACAGCACCAATATTGGCTCATTTTGATCCAGAAAAGGAGACCTTGTTGGAAGCAGATTCGTCTGGACACGCTACTGGTGGCTTACTCTTACAGAAGGACAAGAACAGCAATTGGCAACCTGTTGCTTATTATTCTAAGAAGCACTCAGCGACAGAAGCTAATTACCCAATCCACGATAAGGAGCTCCTTGCTATCGTCCGTTGTTTGGAAGCCTGGGAGCCAGAGTTGCACATGGTTAAGCACTTCACTATCTTAACTGATCACAAGAACCTGAAATACTTTTACACTGAGAGACAACTATCAGAGAGACAAGTGCGCTGGTCAGAATTCCTCTCAAGGTTCAACTTCACCCTCGAATGGAAGCCCGGGAAGATGATGGGAAAGCCTGACGCATTGTCACGACGAGAACAGGACCTGCCCGCCAACTATGACGACGAACGCCTCCGATCTCGGTTCAAACGGCTCTTTCAGAATAAGCACCTCAGGAACACTCAAGTCCTATCTCTCGCCTCATCACTAACCAATATCGATTTTGCGAAGAGTGTACGACTGTTCGAAGATGACCAAATGCAAGAACTATGGCATAAGAGTCGACAGCAGGACAAACTCTACCGAGAGCTCACTACCCTGGTAATACGCAAAGAGAGAAACCTTCCAGTAGATCTGCAGAAAGAGAAATCCGTAAGCATGGCGGAATGCTCCGTGGACGAGAGAGGCTTGCTACGATTTCGAGGAAGGATCTGGATTCCAAATTGCGAACCACTACGCACCCAGATCATTCAAAATATCCACGACTCGCATATTACTGGACACCCTGGGAGAGATCTCACCTACGCAATCCTATCAAGGCAGTTCTTTTGGTCGGGTGCTGCGAGTGACGTGCGACAATTTGTTCGAAACTGCGAAGTGTGCGGGAGAAACACTATATGGAGGGAGACGAAGAAGGGCCTCCTCAAGCCAATGCCAATACCTGAACGTATCTGGGGGGAAATCTCCATCGACTTTATCACGGACTTGCCGCTATCAGGGCGAGACAATGCTCCAAGCTGCATGGTTCTGACAGATCGGCTTACAAAAGGAGTAGAACTAGAGAGTATGCACGATCTCTCCGCTGAAGCAGTCGCACAAAGGCTCTTTGAACGCCACTACCCAATTCATGGCATCCCTACTGCAATCACGAGCGATAGAGGCCCTCAATTTGTCAGCGATCTATGGAGATATTTTTGCAGACTCTTAAATATCGAGCAACGACTATCAACTGCTTATCACCCACAAACTGATGGTGCTACTGAACGGATGAACCAAGAGATTGAGAAGATGATTCGCATTTGGGCAACCTACACGCAGGAGAACTGGTCAACACTCCTGCCTATTATTATGGGAGCGATCAACAACCGAGAGGCATCATCTACAGGACTAAGCCCTTTTTTCTTTATGCACGGATACCATAACGAGCCAATACAGCTTGTTGAAGAGCGCACAATCCAGGACCGAACAAAGAAGGATGGCGAAGTACTAGCAGAAGATTTCCTTAAAAGACTTCAAGACGCAACAGAATGGGCCCAAGCTGCAATAGCTATGGCACAGGAGAAACAACAACACCAAGCTAACAGAACCCGAACAGCAGCACCGCAGTACAAGGAGGGAGACTGGGTATTCCTTAACCTGAGGAATGTAAAAACATCAAGACCCTCGAAGAAGCTAGACTGGTTGCATGGCAAGTACCGAGTTGTACGACAAGTTAGCTCCCACGCATATAAGCTTGACGTTCCTGGTAGGATACATCCCGTTTTCCACGTTGATGTACTACGGCCTGCACCAAACGATCCCCTCCCATCCCAGAAGACTGGGGACAGCCAACCAGGGCCCTTACTTATTGACGGAGAGGAAGCCTGGCTAGTTGAGCGAATATTAGACGAAAGGGCTACAAGGCGGGGCCGAAGACACTTTAAAGAAGCACGTGTGAAGTGGGTTGACTATGCGGACCCAACCTGGGAGCCAGTTGAGAATGTGCGTAAGACTGAGGCATGGAAGCTATGGACGAAGACGCGCAGAAAGGGAGGAGGGGGGTAATGTAACGGGCTAGGCCAGTGCTCGAGGCTGCGCCGTCGTGCACGGATATACGGCTCGTGCACGGAAAACTTTGTACCTCGCGTGGCACCCAATTCTCCTCTTTTCTTCCTATCTTGGTTGTAGATAGCATCTGGACTAGATAGCTGGAATCCAGTTACTAGAGACCGCTCACACACTGTTTCTGTCAGTGTTTTAGATCATCAGAATAGTCAATCCAGTACAGCTGCTTGAGAGGGCTGCTCGACGTTGATGCTTCAACCTAGACTGATAGAGGGGCCTATGGCCTTGTAGTCTCTGGAATAAGTTTTCTGAGTAGCCATGCTGCCATGTTGGTGCCTCATAATGGGTGTACAGTGAGACACACTTAGCAATGACGTGATGCAGAGTATACCCTTAATAGTAGTGTGCTCATCGACACAAAAGTCTACCCTCTGTTTTGGTGTATAATACATGTGAAAGACATGCGCATTTCATGCGCTCAACTCACCATGTTTCAAGGTTTTCTTACACAAATTGGCCTACGCGTTGCTTGCGTGACTCTTGAGAAATGACTATGAGCATCTCATCAACATCTCCACTTGCACTCGTACTACGTCATGACTTGCTTGATGGATTATAATCTCGAAATCAGCATTCATAGGCGAGACGCTATAGTCGAAGAAACTTGTCATGGGGAAGATATGCATTCTTGGTAACTTGGTACCGACCACGCCTAGTACGAGTAGTACACAATCATGTCGGACTTCATACAACGATACATGGCCAGTCCATCCTGTCAGCCGAGATACTGCACTTGTATATGCATGGTGGCAACGCTAGCGTGCAAATTTTCTGGCGGCGCTATATGCCTAGGCCTGAAGGCGGATGGGAACAGGAAGTATATAGCTTTCTCTGTCGTACTTACTGAGCATTATTCACTTCCAGCACTGGCGTTGAAAACTGCCATTACTACAAGATCTTTTTGAGCAAAAAAGCCCATCAACCTCGCATTGGCACGATACTAGCCTGCGCCATGAGAGCATTTGCACATTTGCCGCTTGCGAGTTCCTTGCTTCAAGCTTCCAGTGGTATGTCCGAGTCGAGATCGAAAGTGCTTCGTATTGATCGTCTATAGAGTGCGTCGTGCCGGTCAATCGCGCGCCCAACTTAGGCTATGAGGAGCTCTGGCGCCTTCAGAATGATTTCTACACAAAGTGGAAGGTTCCCAATAACGTGAAGGAGGCGGAATCCATCAACTCGACCCTCTTCGCCGAAGACGTAGGTTGCACGCTTCTTGGTCATGCTCACCTTACTGAGAGCTAGCAGGTCCAAGGCCGCGTCTCCGACACTCGCACGTTCGTGGGCCGCGAGCTAAACACCGAATATATCTTCGGGCTTTTCATGCCTTCCGAGTCTCTCTCGATCATTGGTCAGCCCATGGACTTCGAAATCATCCAGTTTGCAGCTGTCCAGAACATTGCTTCTGCTACTACGCGAGTCAACTTCACATTTCCAGCGTTCAACAACATCTCGCTGCCTGTTGTGATCAACTCGTGGATGGCCTGGAACTCAGCTCGCGAGGTTACGCAGTACGACGTCGTGTTCAAGTGGTTCGGGAACCTCTTCCAGACTCTCATCGCGAGCCTGGATGGCTCTCTGGAAGAGGCAAGCAAGAAGACAGTGGATAAACTTGCGGCATCCATATGTAACACGCATACGAAGCACTGCAATGGCTCGAATGCGCAATACGAATCCTGGGACGCATGCTATCGCTTCGTTACTGAGGGCATCCGCGTGGGACAGAGCTTCGAGCTGGGTATGAACACGCTCGTGTGCCGCAGTGTACACGAGCTTATGGTCAAATACAGGCCAGAGGTCCATTGTAGTCACATCGGACCTTCAGGTGGCGGACAGTGCGATGACTCAACGACTTATGTTGAGCGAGTAATGGACAAGCTTGACCAGAACTCACCTTGGATTGCTACAAACACTACAACCATAATGAGTGCCTCATAGTCTGCTGGAGCGAGTATGGAGCAGGGCGGATTTACAGCCAACGAGGCTGATATTTTCTAGCTGTCTAGGACAATAGACGAGCCAACTTCCGACAAATACTACCATTGCAACCTACGTGTTCATCTTCTCGTGCTCATTCAAGCTAGTCTGGTTTCAGAATGGTGTGTTGGAATCCGTCAGAAACTACTGCCAGAGTGGTTGCAACCATTGCTGCATCATGTAAAGGAAGTATGACGTCTGTCCACGTACGACGATTGCGTACATGAATCTAGTGCAAGGGCATCACTCCGGTCTATATATCGATAGTCAGATACACTCGTCAAAAGTAGGTTGAAGCATCAAATGGACATCTCATTCTGCTCTTCCATAACCACATCCAACAACGACAACATACGTAGACTTTTCAACCTTCATTGAGGAAGTGCCGTGCTCATGGGATATGAACATCAATGAACACCATAAAACGTGGATGGTGTAAAACCTACCTTCAATGTATGTTAGTTATAAGGATCATACAGGCGCAGCGAGTAACGATATTGTGGAGACGCGCCGATAGGGTCTTTTTCACGGATTTGTGGTGGCCAACGCCAACCTCATTATGGTTATTTTAAACACAATGCCCTACAAAATATACAAGTAAGGACACCTTCTGTATTTTCAAATTACGAAACCGTGCTTTCCATGTAGTTACATCAGCTGTATGTGCCGGACTTGGATGAGGGTCGCAGCGAGGTGCTCGGGACATCGCTAACTACCAGTGACGTGCAAGCAAGTCAGAAACCTAGCGATCACCAAAGCTGAAGTTGTTCACCAACATGAGACGACTGCATCAGTATCTACAATGGTAAGATTGTTGACTTTGGACAAATCCTATCATCGAATGGTCGCTTACTTCGGTAGCCGTCAAGGCATGTATCTAGCAGTACTATAAGCAGATACAGATCAAGATGGGCCTCAGGTCATGGTCTCAGTGACTCTCAAGACGGGAACGTCGTTCCGAGTCAGAATCACGAATGCGTTCGCTGATGGAACGGCTGAATATTACACTTGCAGGTTGAAGAACTTATCGATCGTAGAATGGGTATCTACTTCGCATCAGCGGAATATTCCCGGCAGCCTAGCTAGGCATAATGCAGTGAGGACTATGTTCAGGCTACAACATTGACAAGTGAAAACGATGTGCCCTATTGTCACACTTTAGTTGTGGAAGAAATGTATTGGAAACCCATAAGAGGGCTTGTTCCGATATTCGCCTCTATTCCGTCCACTCCTATCGGGAATCTAGCTATCGCGCTTGTCAAGCATCTTCAGGGAGAATCAGCCAACTACGAGATGTTAGGGGCGGCACTGCACGGTGGAACTTCATCGTTACGGCATTCCGTGCAAGTACAATTCCATCTGCCAAGACTTTGCGTCAGTGGCCCAGAGACTCTTATGCTTACGCAAGGATAATCTCAGCACATCGAGTAGCAATCATGAGGGAACAATAGCATCTCCATCAATGAGCTTAGAGGCCACTCGCATACATGCCTTTGCATCATCTCTTACTGATCTTTAGTATGCTGATGCGCCTCTCGCGACGTGTGAGCAATGCACAAGATGGAAATCCGCTGAGCGGAAATCCACGGCCGTGGAATGCCAAACCTGGCGTGCTCGTGCTTACTCCGGTGGATGCTGATGACACTGCATATCATCACTGTCATGCATTGCCATTTGTCACTTCACACAGACAGGAGTGGAAGCGGATGGCCACCACGACGCCTGATGCGTTGCGGCTCGTCGTTGAATCGGATCAGATCGTATAGCTCTGCCTTTTTTGCCATGTGATACAGTATACACCGTAATCCGAATCCCCACCGTGGTGAACTGGAATGCTGACATATTAGAGTTAGCATCCTCCTCTCAAAATACACAACGACTCAGTGCAAAATCGGAACGAAGAATCTCTGTTGAAGAAAGCATTGTCGCATGCATTCAGAAGACACGTACAGTCGATCAAATGTCAGCAGATCTGAGAACTCTGTATGAGTCCATCTTAGGTGCTGCTCATTATTACACGGTCTGGTGATACAGTATAATGAGAGGACGATTGCAATCTGGCACAGATGCAGACTGTATCCATCTGCTGACTGCAGCTCTCCGAGCCTTCGGACGCCAGCGATACGCTTACTGCCTAGCTCGGTTCTCGAAAGCTGCCATCGGAGTTTTTCCTTACAGACTTTATTATATAGCAGGTTCTTTTCATGTTGATCATTCGATCGCGAAGTTATTGGTGCAGATCCCACCGGGGTCTGCTACGTGATTTGCAATAAGATCTCACAGATAAAAGCTGAATCATTGAAGCAGCCTTCGGCCATGATTACCCTTCTTAGAAGTATGTTCCGCCGTGAGAGCCTTACGCGGCCAGAACATGCGCAAACGAAACTCGAATACAGCCGATCACCGTCAGCCAACAAGCCTGCATCTCGCCACCCGGAACGTCGCAAACGAAGATCTCGCCGCCCTACCGTTGTCATCGTATCTGCCTGCTGCTGTCACAGCTGTCCATGCTGGTTGCAGGAACGCGTGCAGGCGTCAGACATCCTTCCTCATCAATCAATGGCGGAACTCGATGCGACTAGCCACAGCGCTCGGAGTTGTGCAGGACGGTGCTTGAGCCAGCACGAACAGAGCCGGCACTAGTTCTTTCTTGCGATTTTGACAGACGCGAAAACATGGTTTGCCTTCGGGAAGACGGATGGGCGAGACAAGTATGGCTACCACATCTACGGCTTCCTTCATCCTGCGAGACTCCATCGTACGGATAAGGGAAGACTAACGTCACCTACTGCGAAGCGAGACACATACCGAAGCGAGACAGATTAAAGGTACTTAGAAATGAACTCAAATTTACTGGCAGCAGTAATATTATAGCGCATCTCAAGAATAATACTTGTGATTATGGATCGAATATTACCGGTCCTACGGTGTGTTTACGGGCTCATTGACGAGGGCATCCTATTCGACTGCTGGAGACCACTCAGTGTACAACAACACGATGCAGCTAACTAAAGCTCCAAATTCGATACATCTGTTCAATACCTTGTACCAAATCTTGCTCCTACGTTCAAGGGCTCTTATCGCCTGTATGGCTGCCGGAAAGCAGGATTACGCGACGTCGCCACCCTGTCCGGTACCTGAAACTTTAGCGACGAAGAGAAAATGTGACCCGGACGGACGATGAGCCGGTATTATTGATTACGGGGCATTCTTGGCACGGGATACTCGTCAGCAGAGGTGGCTGTGCATTTTTTTTTTGGCTATGTAGGGTTAGCGTCATCTGCGTATCGAAAATAAGAGCAGCTGGCGCCTACCTAACACCCATTTTGATCTCTTTGCTTTACCAACTTCAAGAAACCGCTGTGTGGTCTCTATTTTTGTGCTTCGCACGTTCTACGATACTCGTATTGCTGAGCATGGCGCCCTCAGGGCCTGCACTACGCAATTTCATTGCGGCATGGTGTACGTGCTACATATCACCACAAGAAATTCTCAGCTCACCTTGTTACAGATAGCACGCAAGATGACATTGTAATACCTCCCGATCTATTCACCGAATGGTACACGGAGGTCCTAGGAGGAGAATCGATTGTACCTTGGATGGAAGCCTTCGGCCACACCAACGACTTTGCACTTGCCCTACAGGACTTTGTCGCCGGTACTAAGATTGGAGGGGAAGGGGAACAAGCCTGTTTGGTTTTTGCAGCTCACCTATTTGCAAACAACCATCTACCACCTTTGAATCTGCAGCCAAAAGTGAAGCAGGAGTTTACGCACGGCGCCCTGCGTATCTTGTATACTCGACTGAAGGAAGAGAGCGATAACTATGCACAAGCAGTTGTACACGGTATAGACTGTTTGAAGGATTGACGAGGGAATGATCTCTCTTCGGGGTCAAGAGGTTTTGGTGGTGATGCTATGTACGGTAAGACGTGTCCAGTGTCCTCTGACAAGCCTCGGATTACGTCACTCGGAAATCGATCAGATGGTTCTCGGGTTGTTCAGCGTCAAATGAAGTCTATATTCTGCCGATGGGAAAAGAGAAATAACGCGGAATGGATTCATGTGGAATAGCTCGATCGCGGCCAACCATCTTATGTGGCTTCCGCTTCTCCTTCACGTGCCATGGGAGCTATCAATACTGCACTGCTTCCTTACAGTAGCAGCCTTGCACATTCTCTTATCTCCTTGTGTTTTTCGATAGCGTTGCTTCCTGATATCGCACCCCTGCACACCTTCTCGAAGCCGCCATGTGTAGCGGCCGTTGCTTGGCCGGCTAACCTTTTCGAACGCCTACACGACGTCAAACACTTGATCGTCAAATACATGACAGAACTAACCGGATTTCTTGACAAATTGTGTCGTATGCTGTTCTGCCAAACTCTGGCTGCCCTGTTGTTTGTCTTATCCGTTCGATGCTCAAACCATTTGTACAGATCGGACAGGCTCATTGTCCTGTCAGGCGCTGCTACGAGCGCTCTGTATATCAGGTCCGCATAGCATGGCTGAGAAGAAGCCTTTTTTCTCTTAGTCGTCATGTGAGTATCGCTCGGAAAGCCTTCCTCCAGCAGGGTAGATGCTCGTACGGTCGTACCAGGCGAGGGGCTAAATCCATGAGCAAGATTCGAATCGACCTCCGATGCAGCGTACAGATAATCCTGTGCTCGGCCGCTATATGTTAGATCTTTACCATCCGGGCTAGCGCAGTAATCCGTCATTTTGTCATAGTAGAAATGATCGAGGTCGACTGCTCCACACGAGTACAACTCGTTCATCGCAACTGTCTTTGGCGTGTCGGACGGAAATGCCGCAAAGGATAGTGAGGCTATGTTGTCTGGTGCACATAGTGTTCGAGTCTGGCTTATGTAGTAATCTTCTTCTATGCTATAGGCAACCGAACTTGGAGGACGATGCATCGTACAAAGCATTGGGTGCTTCCAGGGTCGCATGGGCTGTCTCTTCAAAATGGATGGAAGTAAATGAACGGAGTTAAGTGGGTCGCACCTGCAACCTCGATGTACCTTTATGTTTAGCACGCAGCCGCCGATTGCGCTGACGGACTGGAGCTGGGATGATGAAGTTCCAAGCATGTTCACATGTGCTATTGAACAGTGGCAGTCCACGTTGATTATGCATCATTCACTAGTGGACATCGGCATTATCTTCAATTGACCTTATCCTCAGTGCTGCATTCAATACTCAATACGCCCGAATTATGATATTGAAAAAAAAATCAATATTGAATGCAGCACTGCTTATCCTCAGATAGATCAACATAGCCAGATTTCACATGTATCGATCCCCTTGCGGACGATTCTGCATACAAAGCCGAGGTACCTGCGTGCTTGCAAGGGCGATTCACAGGAGCAAAGGACACCGAATGCTTGTCAAACTGGAATTGAATGCGGACCGTAAGCACTTGCGCTCGAACTTTCTATGGCCGCAAGTAGTGAAGTCCGGAAGTAGTAGTCCAGAAATTCCAACAAATTGTGAACAAGCTTGATGCTTGACATAAGCAGTTTGCGGCTTGAAAATCACACCACGATAAGCATTAAGGTGCCTTTTATTGTGTGCGACAGACTGTGAGGAAATTCAGGCACCGGATAATATTGATTCATCAGCGTAGATGTTGATAAGCGGTTGACTAGCGGCCGCGACGCCGCGGAGTGTCGCCAAAAACGAGCTTTCCGATGTCATGACGATATGCTTCATGTTGAAAGCTATTGTGATGTGCAAATTTTGCATTGTTTGTGGTGTCAAAAGGCACTTTTTAGCGAGATCCATCATATGGTTGAACTGGTTAAACCAATTAGTGTAAGGTCATAACTAACGTGTCCCACAAGCGAGCGCCGCGCACAAGCGAGCGCCGCACCCCACCAAGTTTGAGCACCTCTACCAGCGTACAGCTCAACCATAAATTCAAGTAATCTATAGATATTAATATGCAAGCTTAAGTAGCACCTATAGTATCGTTTTTACACGTGCGCGAGTTATGCCCAGTCTCTCTGCACCTTTTACAGCGTGATAGAGCCCGGCTGCTAAGGCCTGATTGCCCCCTACTTTGACGCATTTCACGCCTAATCTGTTAATCAGCCTCTTGTTAAGTAGCTATATCCTCTCCAACTCCCTTTATTAAGACTCCTCCCTTCTGAATCTACTTTCTTATGCGCTGCTTTCGCCGAGTTACTGCCTTATTAGCCTTCTCAAGGCTATCAATCCTACCCTCCATCAGCTTAGCTCGATATGCCCCTACTATAGCCCCCTTTGTAAACTGATTAAGCGCCTCAATAATTAGGGCTGGTGATAAGCTCTTATGCCGTCGAACGCGATCGCTAATTAGAGTCGATTGAGCCTCAAACTCACGTGGGTTCCTTGGTGTTTAAGGCTCCCATAGAGCTCCTTGCTGAGCTCCTTGCTGAGCTCCTTGCTCAGTTCCTAGCTGAACTCCTAGTTGAGCTCCTAACTGAGCTCCTAACTGAGCTCCTAGCTGAGCTCCTAGCTGAGCTCCTAGCTGAGCTCCTTCCTGAGCTCCTAACTGAGCTGCTGGTGATGGCGTACGCAGCTGGACATCTAGCCTTGACAAGACAACGTCTGGCTGGAGAGGAACAAGGCCTGCTCCTCGAAATGCTGAGCGTATATTGACTGCAGTGAAAGCTTGATCAAATGCTGCTTTAAAGGCAGGCAGAAATTCAAGCTTAGTAATGTGGTTGATGTGGGCCTTGATCAAGCTCTCTATCTGGCGGCTGTACGCCTTCTTAAGAGGAGAGAAGCAGCCAACGTCAAGAGGCTGCAGCAGATGAGATGAGTGAGGTGGCATGCAGAGGGTATAGATGTTGCTCTCTCTGCAGATCTCTTGAAATTCAAGAGAGTGATGGCTTTCATGGCCATCAAGGATAAGCAGCCGACGCGCGCCTACTACCCTTGTCTTTGTATGAGCATCAAAGTGCTTTAGCCATGCTACTCCAAGCTGATTAGTTGTCCAGCCGTTGTCACTAACTGAGATAGCCTAGTCGCGTGGGATAGCTTCTTCCTGGTACCAGGCACGATGGTGATGCTGGCCAGCAAAGATTAGGAAGGGTGGGATTGCCCAGCCAGCAGCGTTGATGCCTTAAATCAACGTTACCCACTCACGGTTGCCTGGCTGGATGGCCTTTGGCCGCCCTCTCCTCTCTGACCCAGTCACGACTAGCTGAGTCGTTATCTTGCCCATCATAAAGCCAGCTTCGTCAAAGTTAAATGTATCCTCATCTAGTATGCCGTACTTTGCCTTTGTCTCCTCTACTCGCTTGAACCAGCTATTAACTAACTTTGGATCCTCACATAGAGCTCTCTGCCTGTCGTACGCTCGGGTAAAACGCGTCGTCAGACTGTCTGTACGCTTGACAAAGTTAGATGGCCAATTTATGCCAACCTGACCTCCACCACGCGTTGATAGCAGCTCATTAGCCATATCACGGATAGCTGCGTACGTAGGCGGAAATCCACGTTGATCTAGATCAAGTATATAATCAACTATCACCTCCTCTTCTAGCTAGGTAAGCTTCCTTGAGTTGGGCTGGCAATCGCGTCGAGCAGTAGTCCCAGCGCGTCGGCGACGGATTGTTCTTTCAGACACGTTAAAGATTGCTGCAGCAGGCCGGTTGCCACTAATTTGATGCGCATGAATAGCTGAGATAGCAAGCTGGATATCTGCTTCGTTTGAAGGCATTTGAAGAGCGTGGTGTTGAGCTATTGTACGTTGAGATGAGAGAGGTGCTCAAACTTGGTGGGGTGCGGCGCTCGCTTGTGCGCGGCGCTCGCTTGTGGGACACGTTAGTTAAACGAGACAAGCATGTAATCTTCGACATAACCGGTTTAACAACATAACGAACCAAATAACCAAACAAGATGCCCAGGTATGTACAGCTGTGGAAACAGATCTTATCTTATACCTAACACAGCGAAACATTGGTCGTTGTTATCTTGGCATCTCAAGGCTCCTGTGGAGATTTTGCACATCGTTAGGCGCGGTGATTCACTTAGCTTTGTCTGTAGGTGAATTCCTGACCTTGCGGACGGTGTGTGCATGGGTACCTCATTATAGCAGAGAGCGCATGTGGAATGAAGGCTATCATTACCTGTGGATAGTCAATCTAGCGTGATGACTGAAGAGAACTGTAGGCTCCTGTATAATACCGAAGTTGGATGTTCAAGGAGATATAGATGATAGCTTATGGACATGTGAGCAATACACGTGTACTAATGTATGGCTGTATTTTTTGGTCATCACTATGTATGGCTGAGATGCTTTCACGCATTCCAGTCAGCAAAAACATTAGAAGAATCATAACTTGACGTTCATTGGGTGTTCAAGTTCTGTGGATTGGCAAATCCGCTCAGCTCAGACTGCCACTGAACAATGTGTCTGGAGTGAGTTTTCAGTTATTACATAGTGACAATTTGCTTGCTTGAAATAGCAGACTGTGCTGTAGTTGCTGACACGACATTGCCAGCCATTAAATAGAAGTTTCTTCCATCGATAATCGATCGGACTACAATTATGGCTATCATCACAAACAACGAGCGGCATGGCAATATATCTTTCTCGGCTCCCGGTATGCTCAAGTATGATCTCCTATCTAGCTCAGAAGGCAGCACAGGTCGTTCCAAAGGTGTTATGCTCCGGTTCACAGGCGAATCTGCACGTCCACGAGGCCGATCTTCCATCAGTATATTACTTCATAAAAGCTGTGGTCCAAAGGTCCAGTGTCCCAGTGCCGACGCTGATTACGAGTCTGGTGTATATGTGGCGGATGCAAACGCGCCTACCTCCCGGCGCCAAGGGCCTGTCTTCTACCCCCCACAGAATCTTCCTTGCCGCTTTGATTCTCGCTGCGAAGAATCTCAACGATGATTCACCAATGAACAAGCACTGGGCCCGGTATAGTGCTGTCCCTGGATACGAACCCTTCGGCTTCTCAATCACCGAGGTAAATCTCATGGAGAGACAGTTCCTCCACCTGCTCGATTGGGACATACGCATTGATCCCCAGGACCTGCGTCACCAGCTCGAGCCGTTGCTGTCGTTCGTTCACATCCACCGGCCTCTCGAACTAGCGCCGGAACCGAAGACAGATTGTGAGCGTCTTGTCAGAGCACAGCAATATCCGAATGTGGCTCTAATATCCCAGATTGGACATGTTCGGCGCGAAAACAAACATGATCAAGCACGAGATTTAAGGGTCCTAGCAACAAAACAATGCAATCAACGACGGCGATTGCCCAGCGCTTGAAATAGTCTTTGCTGTATTACAGTGTAGTGACGGCATTTTGCGCCACTCTTGCGTTACTGAAAGCGCCATCTCTCCAGTTGTATCTCCGCAGCGCAATCTACCCATGGGCAGACATTTGTAGCTCACCGAAAGCCTTCATTGGTGTAATTCGAGGCTGATTTCCTTTTTCTTCGTATCTTTGTCCTGGTCATATGACCACCTAGAACATCCAACACGCTGGAGCAGAGCTTATCGTTTAAATCTATCCGTAGCAGGATGGTTATGCTTTACTTTTTATACTTACATCACTGCTGCACTTATATGACGTCTTTGCGTGCATTTTTTTTGCTTACCCTGTTGTCTCTATGCGAATATGTACATCTTCATGTTACTGAATAGATGCTTGCACTCGTATACCCTGTTCAATACGACTGCACCGCGAAGGGTTGTCGCTTGAAACAAGACTGGCTAGGGCGCATCAGACAATAAGCGTGACCGTTCATTTGGGGGGAACATCCGTCTTTCAACGCTTCGATAATTCTTAGTGCACATCGCACAACGGCGGGTATCATTCTAGGCTCGCTCCGGCTCGGCAAATCACAGCACCAATTTTCCAATAAGGATCACAGTGACAGTACGCCTACAGTACCAATAAGGTGGACACAATAGATAGGATTCTGCAATTTGGTGATGGAACGCAACGCTACATCTTAGCCTTGAAGTCTCCAGGTCCAAGCTTCCAGCCCATCAGCCATTCCGCCAAGAGATCTTCATTGATCGGAACCACTGGAGGCAATACCCTCAAGGCACGCTCGTTGGAGAATGGCATGTTGTATTCCCTCCCATTTCCCATCGCTCTCAGGAAGCTATGCAGCTTCAATTCCCCTGTGTCTAACCTATCTAGCCAATTTGAAAGACTGCTCGTTTGCATTGAAAGCCCGAATCTACTACTCAGCGTATCATAAAATACGTGCCAAGAAGCGGGCTCAGGATGAACCATGTTGAAGACCTGTAAAGTCTCGAGCTCCGGCGACGTCTTTGTGCTGTTGACTATCCCATCGGCAAAAGAGTCCACAGGAATCCAATCCAAGGGTTGAACGTGCGTTGGAAAGCATTGGAGCTTCTTAGACGCCTTGAGAATGGAATAAACCCAGCCTTGCCGCGGCCATGTCCTAACCCGGGATCTCGAGGGTCCGCCGATCTGGCCCGCGCGCACGATGTTGATACGAAGGCCGGATACTTCGTGTGCTTTCGCGAGCAACTGCTCAGCGACGCACTTCGACTCTCCGTAACCGTGGGGCATTGCGCAGCGATTGTTCCAAATGACTTCCTCAGGCACTCTCGGTTGCGTAGCATGTGCAAGCGGCAAGTTGCCTACAGCACAGATCGAAGAGACAAAGGTTATGCGGGGCCGTCTAGGGGCCGATGCACACAAGTCTACGGTACTACGTACGGCCTTTAGGAAAGGTTCGAAATACTCGAGAGGCTTGCTCCAATTCGGGTCCCAAGCATTGAAGACCACCTCATCCACTTCGGACACGATCAGGGCGATCTGTACGGCGTCAAGCCCAAAGCTTGGCTGTGTAATGTCGGTGACGAGGAATTGCAGCCGCGGAAGTGCTGCGGACATGTCGTCCATGATGTCATGTAGTGCTGATATTGTCCGCTGCTTACCGTCGGCACTTCGATTTAGACAAAAGATCTCGGATTCGGTGTGCACTCGAAGTAGAGATGCTACGATGTAAGGTCCCAGAAATCCAGTCGATCCAATGATGGCAATTGCCTTGCGCCCGCAGGTGGATGGAACTTCCACGCTGGTTTGTGGCAGATACCTGGCATAGCGATTAAACACATCCTGCATTCCCACAGTGTCGGTGGCCTTTGCATGACGACCTGCAAGAGGTCTAAGGTTAGAATGCTCAGAAAAAGTCTTCGAAGACATCGCAGCGCAGGTCAGTACTGCTTCGATAGGGGAGGTCGAACAGGAGTGGTGGCCGATGCGATATTTTGGATGCTGTATATGTATATCACATGAGGAGAGTCTGTCAGCTGCCTAATCACGGTGGGCCACATGATGCGGACTTGCTGAAAGTCTCCTCAAAAAGCAGTCTACTGATAGCGCAAGTGGTCGTTGTCAAACGACGTTCGTGGGTAACAGCTTACTCACGCATATGATAACACTTCAGGGAACAGAGGTTTCTCAACCAATCAATATATCAAGGATTGAGAATATCTCGGCGACCTTGGCCGTGGGCATGGCGTGGAGGATTCTGTCCAGAGTGGATAGCGAGGACAATGTCAGCAGATGATGCGTTTTTTTCAGCGCGATAGAACTAGCTTGGGATAAACAATTTATTGCTTACAAGAACCAGAACCTGGAAGTACAACCGACTATCCACGTTGGATGGTTGCACTTGTCTGATGAGGTTATCAATGCTGATTTTCCAAGTACCTCAGGCGATCTCAGATATTCTTTCACTCTAGCGACATCATTCTAGCCGTACTTATGGACCTTAACTGACGCTCGTGTTACTATTACCGATGAAGCTACGGGAGATGAGTTTAGTTTACAGTATTCCCCTCTGGTGTTAAAGTTCGAAAAGCCCGTCACATGTCAAACACATCTGCGACTCACGTGATTCAGTGTCAGATTCAAGGACTATTTGGCTTGATCTTTGATGAATTTTTGATGATGAACGTGATGGATCGATTGTGTGTTCTCTCCCCTCCTTTCTGTGGCTGCTGTGCTTCCGGAGGTTCCGAAGATCGTAGTATCGGTCCTACTATTAATCGCTCTTCCCTGTGCAGTACTTCTGACTTAGTCTTCTGAGTTTATCTTTTATATCTAACGGGCCTTACAGCACTTGTGTAATCTGACAACACCATTCCCCGTTCTTTGCTTTCTGATATTGCTTTGTTCTTCGCGACACGCAAGGCAGGTTTTCCCTGTAAGGATTCACGAAGTGACTAGGCTGTCGCGGCTTCCTTGACATGATGGGGGTCTATGTGGTCCGAAAAGGGGACTTTGTGCCCATAAAGCCGGGTCCATCTAAAGCGTTGTTCACGCTGGTGAAGTAAATATAGCGAGTGCAGGGGCGATGCAACCGGTGCGGGCGTTCCAAACAAAAGTTCAAAGTCAATTGTACGCGATCATCGCTGCGTGCAGGTATGAATCTGGCCACGCTTATAGCGCTTGGAGGGACCATCATCCAAGTTCGATGTTTGCGTTTCATCGAGGATGCACGCTTAGCAACTAACATTGCGAACCGTTCAGTTGTCCTTGAAATCTACATCAGTGGCTGAGCGTCCTACGCAACTGTTCAAGGCACAGACAGCCATGCGTGTAATTGTGGGCCTAGCAAGAACATTATGATAATGGATATATGTAGTCTGCGATGTTCGAGAATCGAGTGCCTCAGCACCCATGGATGTTTTTATATATGCTCATGCTCATCTGCGAACCCAATCCCGGAATACCACCATGAGAGAAATGGGTAAGCAGGTGCATTAAAAGAGCAAAAAAGAACTCGGACCTGGAAGGAAGAACGCTGAATAGACCAACATTACTTTAACTAAGAGTGACATTCGTTTCGAAAACGTAGCATCCTGCAATCATCGCGCTGGGTGAGTTTGCTCAATGCCAGGTCATTCTAGCCTAGAAGTTGGTACTCAAACAGCAAAGCAGTCGAGTATTGCCACAACCTAATGACGGGCTTATAAACGAAACAAAAATTATATCGTGGCGGCTTATCGGTTCATGACCACTTCAACAGCTCGTATTGCCCGTAGATACTTCAAGAAACCCGCCTATCTATTCTCTCCCCCCGCCCTTCCTCCTCTGTTTGGTTGTCTGTCTGGAAGGCCGCGACGTTGTAACTGTTACTGGGACTTTCTTGAGCCATTCTAGAATTTTATCGTTTACTGTCAAGGGTAGATTATGATTTGAGAGCCTTTGCAATTCAACCTCTAGACCTTTGCTATCGATTTCAGTCGAAGTTTCATGTGTTGAAATTACATGTTGTGACAGCTGTAGCACCATTATGCTCGGCGGTTGAGGTTCGTTACTGATATCGGATGGAGGTCCGCTCTCAATTTCCGTTGGGGTTTGGTTTGTCAAGCTGGATGGACGTTGATCGCCGATTTCGGTTGGCGTTGGGCTGTCAGCTCCGCCCGGGCTTGAGCTGTCGACCTCGACCGAAGCCCGGCCGTAGGTGTCATTCGAGTTGATTGTCTTATCTGAAGTGGTGCTACTGCCTGAGCAACTGTCGTTTGCCGTTCTGGTTGCGTTTTTGAGTGCCCTGTGTAGTCTGTTGTCCATCGAAACCAAATCTAGGAAGGCAATCTTAGATCACGTTAGCATTTCGTGGACGGTGAAGTATTTGTAGTCCTGCAGGTGTGAGCTGGGAAGACGGCTTGCACTTGCGCTGCAGGAGGTAGATTGCGGTGAGTATGGGCTTATGCTCTGCATAAAGTTGATGAAAAACATATAGGAGCATAACAAGCACAGTCCCTGTAGGCTGAAGCAGGGCTATTCAAAAATTATGCAGCCTCCCGACGCCACTTCAGGGCGAACGTAAGCCCTCAAGAAACGTACTTCTCCAATTTTCACGTATTTATTCTATTCTCGTCCATCAGTCGATCAGGTCTCGACACGGGCCGAAACTATGCTGTTGACTCGGTTCTAGTACACACAGTTGCTGCAGCCCAGGATGTTACTTCGCCAGGATATTCCTATGGGAACCGCTGGGTCCCTTGATGCCTAGCTATCCTTGTCAGCCTGCCGTCTCCTTATTTCGCCTTTTGAATGCTTTGCGTCTTTGACGCGGACATGGGACGAACTGTTTGCCTGTCGATCATTACTTTTCTTGACTGACCGCTACGGTAATCGCATCTCAACTCACGCATGGATGGAAAACATAGGAGCAGTGGCATTCCATGATGTTTAAGCCTTGTTGGTAGCAAGAGTATCGACTCGACGCTCACACATGAAGCCAATGATCGTAGAGCAAGTGAGGATGGCATTTGGTATCGAATTCAACAAGAAATTCTACTTCGTCCCGCCAAGCGGTTCACGATTTCGTCCCATTTCGTTCCTTGGCATCTTAATTCGATCGTCAGGTTAGACTGCTTCTTCGCTAGACCCTCCTGAATTGGTGAGTCAGAAGCTTCTCGTTTGATCGCCGCTGAAGCTGGGCCAGGATCCGAATATTCTCGGATCCCTGAAGGCGCAGCGTTGGCAGAAGATGAACCAAGTGTACGAGATTATTGCGCAGTTTGATCGCAGTTTGATACGATGGGTTCGTGGGTGAAATAGGGTTAACAAGATTAATGTCCATGGTAAGCGTCGGGAATGGCACCAGGCCATCGCTTGAGTTTGCGAGTGTACGAACGCGAGGCCTGAGGGCCACGCGGCTGAGATATCGAGGCACTGTGCGCGTAATGGGGCAATGATAGTTGGCGTAGAAATTGGTACGTCCTGAAAACCCCCCAGCGGAGTATCAGGGGTTGGCGAGCGAATAGGTAGGCTTGCCGAGCCCACTCGAAGCACTCGAGGCGGCCAGGAAAGAAGAAGATGAGTGGAGAAGTTGGTCGCCCATCTCGCTAGCATCCTTGGGCAATGCATCATGCGAAAGCCACTGGCACATTTCGGCGGTCGGGGCATGGAATAGCCCAATCAATTGGTCAAAAATCGCCCGCTCCGAGGGACGAGCCCAAACACGCGTTCATGCGCGCTTGCAGTCGTTGCCCATGCATTCGAGAATCCGCTTCACATCTACTTCCACAAACGCTCGTCTAGAATTAACATTCCCGCATACATGGATCCGGATGTCAAACAGAACCTTTTTTTCACGGTAGCAAGGGACAGAGATATTCAACTGTTTTGCGGATGCCGAGTTCTATTGGTTTTCCACCAAACATGAACATCTCCGTCGTTACATCGTAGTAATGGGATCTATGCGCTTCCTGTGGGTTGCTTATAATCTTGTCTGTTTTCTCACGAGTGTAGGGCGTGGATGGGCTTTTCTCGTACCACGCATCGATTGTCTCTTCTCTCTTCCCCAAAAAAAGGTTCCATAAGATCACGTATGTGCTATTCGCACTCCCCTTGGTTTCGCCTGTCTATTGGTTTTCGATTGCGATCTACATAAAGTCTTTGGAGGAGAGTCTCCGATTCCTTTGCAGTCCAGGGGGTCGGCCTACTTCGCTATCAGCAGACGTTGAGCACAATAGTAATACGTACCACACCCAGGTGTTCGGAACGAAGAAAGGCTGCGTGAATTCAGACGGAAGAGGGATAAGACGACCTTCGGGATTGGTGTATCCCTGGCATCGTTCTAGGTACACTCCCGTACTTTCAGCTTTCTGGAAACAAGACGGTCAAGTATGGATGCTTGTTGTTATCTTAGACACTCGATTGGGCTGCTTGGATGCCATGTGCACGCAGGTCAGCAGCAGCTCCAAGAAGTAATCTACTTGACTTAAGCACTCTTTGACCCGCTTGACGTTCTATCGACTCGCCTGAGGCTTCCAACCTTATTCGCTCTATTCGACCTGTGTAAGTATCTACTCAAGTCCGCTTTCCAGCCTGTCGTCGCCATTGAATCACATGCAATACAATCCTACAATTGCGTCTCAGAGTGTAGTTACCATAGCCGAGCATTACCTTGTACTATAGAGTATCCCAACCTCCGTTACCCATCAGACCTTACTCATCCCCAAAAATCAACCAAAATCCGTTAAGATCTTTACAGTTCCAAATTTCAAGCATCGGTTAGCCACCGCCAGCCCGTCTTATCTTGCCCTGGCCACCAGCAGGCGGAGTCTATTCGCTCCAGCCTCACCCTCGAAATATCGGTATGTACTTATTCATCACTCGCCCAAAGGTCCACCTCCGTTTTCGGCTTAGTTGCCATTTTTGCGGGGCCCATGGTGTCGACAGCGATAATGGAGCTAGCACCTTCCGCCAACGCCACTACGTTGACGCTGGCTGAGCAGGCCTTGTGACCTATTGGTGCAGCGTCGTTCTCGTCATCGCTATCCTCGATACCCTTTAGGTTGTCGAGGTCCTCAATGCCATGGATCTCCTTGAATTGCTTGATAGTGGGCACTACTATGTTATGAACGGCTCCGGATGCGGCTATGAATTGGTATTTGCTGTAAATGTCGTCCCTCACCAACTCCATCTGGTCGACCCTCGGGTGGTGAGTGTTGAATAACTTGAGCAGAGCCTTCGGGCCCAGGAACTTCCGCAATATGTCTGACTCCTGGACAATCAGCAGGTCGTTGATGTCGTCGTCGCCCTCAGCAAAGTTGTCGATCTCCCTGAAACGCTCGATGGTGGGGCGATCCAGGTGGCCGGCGAGGAGTAAGGTGCAGATTTGGAATTGCGTTCCGATTCCATCGAACTCGCTTGGCTCTTGCTCTTCGGTATTGGGTTTCTGTCTTCCTCCGAACAGCTTTTGTCCCTTATGCTGGGCTATCTCCCTGACAAGCTCCTTTCCTTCACCTTGTCACAACTTAATAGCTTTTAGCTCCGAGGGTTGTAGTGGAGACCCTACCAGAAACAAGATGGTGGTAGGAGCGACTTCCTTCATCGGATCGTCCTTGAGCTTCCGAAAGCTTCGCAGGTAATGCTTGATTCCCCTCTCGTAGGTGATGCGGACTGAGTTGAGTGACTTGGGCTGCTTTCGAGACGCTTTAAGAGCTGTGTGAAAAAGATCCTTCAGTAAGTTCAGGTCGAGATCTCTCTGATGCCAACCATGCCACAATGGA
Source organism: Pseudopyrenochaeta lycopersici (assembly GCA_003313425.1). Taxonomy (NCBI): domain Eukaryota; kingdom Fungi; phylum Ascomycota; class Dothideomycetes; order Pleosporales; family Pseudopyrenochaetaceae; genus Pseudopyrenochaeta; species Pseudopyrenochaeta lycopersici. Next base: position 702,666 of record NHZP01000028.1, on the reverse strand, counting down.
ACCATAGTCTGTCGAGTGTAGTTCAAAAGGTTCAGGTGCTTCTCTTCGTCCGGGTCGCTGTCTTTGAAGTTGCTCACACGGAGCCAGTTGTTGAAGTCTAGTTCCTTTAGTTTTTGATCGTTTTGTATAGCCTGGACCGCCTCCGACCAGTTCTGAGTTCGCCACAGTTTGACCAAGGCTTTGATCCAGCCTCGTTTCTTTTCCGAGAGGCTCGGGCTCTTCGTGTTGGGGTAGCTCGTAAAGTAGAAGGTCATGTTAGAGTCCTTGGCTTTCGCATTTCCAAGGATATAGAGGGCGGTGAGCAGGATAGCACTAGAGGTATCCGGGTTAAGAGTGTAGGTGGAATCTATGTAAACCTCGAAATGCCGCTGGCCTAAGACGTCGAAAGTGCTCTTGATCCCGCACATGCTCAAATTGTTGGCAGCTGTGGTGATGTTTCGAAAGACGTCGACGGAAGTATGGCGTTCATATGATGGTAAGCCCTCTGGTTGCGTTTGTAAGTTAAACTTGGGCCGACCGTCGAAGGCATACATGGGCATAGCGTTTTATATCGTTTTTCCTGAAAGCTAAAACGTTTTAAGGGAAAACGCTCTAACTTAAAACGTTTAATCGTTAAACGATATAAACGATATAAAAACGATATAACATCAAACAGCTATATACACTTTAAACCCACTCAATTTGATCCGCAGTATCGTCGTCAATCTCCTCTAGTTCGTTCTCTGGTACTGGCCCCATGGGCATACCCATTCCATTAGCAGAAATGGGCAGGATATGACCCTCTCGTAGCCAGCTACCGATGCACTCGATTCTCTGGATGTTTAGGCATGTGAGACGAGATCGATCCCATGAACATGTCCTTCTCGTACCGGAGAAGGTACGCTCTGGTTCTGATGACTCTGGTGGGATAGAGAGTATCGTTATTGCCATATGGCTAAGTCGGGGATAGCGTCGTCTCTGGTCCTCCTTGCACCACCATTCGAGAGGTGTGCAATCAATACGAAAGGTAGGCTGCTCAATAAAGGTCATAAAATCATCGTCAATATGAGAATCGCTCGTTATAGCCTCCATTGACCTCAAAAGCTGATCAAGGACAACACCACGGCGCTTAGAGGGAGGCGGCGTAGCGTCAGAACTAGTAGGACGATCTGAAGAGAGTCTATCCTTAAATTCTGCCTCCCAAATACTACGGGCAGCCGTAATTGCGGGCTTATGCCATTTCTTTGGCCAGTTCTTCTGAAGATAGGCGACTCGGCAGCTGGGATTGAGGAGGAGAGCGGCCGCATACACAGGAGTTTCATCGGTCATGTTGTAGTATTTGTCCAGTACGAACCATCCCATCTCAATGGCTCGGAGCATGCGGGGGTCGTTATATTCGGGTTGAGAGTAGTGCGTCTAGCGAACTGTTAGTAACGGACTCCAGCAGAGTGCCGAGCCTACCTTGTTTTGCTCATAATGAACAAGAAGGGAATCCATTAGGAGGAGCGACGCTGAGATAGAGGCTTTTTCGCCTTCTTCATAGAGGGTAGCTGAAGCAAACGGTTGTAAGAATGTATGTGATTTCTCAAGTATATCCCAATCGTCATTGTTAAGACAGATGTCGCCAAGCTCGTCTGCGTACTTAAGCATAAAGAGCTTGATATTGTTAACCTTCTTAAGGACTCGATCGATGACCTGATACCAAGAGGACCATCTGGTTTTGTTGTCAATACCTAACTGTAGACCTACTGCATCCTCCCAGGCATTAGCGTGCAGGGTTGAGCTATATAACCAGACGCATAACCGATGGATTTTACGCAATGTAGGTATATTCTGAATACCAGAGAATTCATCGTCAACTGAGATTTGGCTGCACTGACTGCCTCTTCTCTGGGTAGGGCGTTGCATGGGCTGGTTCTGGCGTGCTTCGGATGAATCCTGGCGCTCTTCTTGGAGCCTCCGTTGTTGAGAGTTAAGGACTTTAGAAAACTGTGCGAGCTCTTCTCCAAACGCATCAGCGGTGGCGGCGAGAGCAGCAATAAGAGCCTCCTTTGAGGACGCAAGTAAGAAGGCTTGAAGGGAGAGATTGATAATATGTGCGATGCAGCGTATACGGCGTCGTTTAGCGCTGAATTCAATCTACCTAAAGTTAGCACGGAGTTTGAGCTTAAATTAAGTCCAAATTTAAGCTTAAAAAGCTGCAAACTAACTGCATACTTATCCCACAGTAGGGATTCGAGACACTCTAGGCAGGTGTCGTTCGAGGACGCATTGTCGCTGGTATGATAGCCGATTCGGCTCTGGATGTCAAAGGTTTCGAGAGTCTCAAGGATAAGCTGCGCCTGCTTCTCTCCAGAGTGGGAATATCGACATTCTGGCAGTGCTAAAAGAGCCTTCTGGAGGGTGTAGTCGCTGGCGACCCACTGTGCGCATACTGCGAGGAGAGCTGATCGATGTGGCGATGTCCACAGGTCAGAGGAGATATGGATAGGCCCTCTCGCTGATAAGAGATTAGCCTTAAGCTGCTCGCGATAGAGTATGTAATTCGAAGCGATATGTCGCACTGCTGTACGCCGAGATGTAATAAGTAGGTCCTCAATCGCATGGTTGCCAGCGAGCATCATATCCTTCAGCTCACTCCATTCTACTGCAGAAAAGGGCAATCGACGTCGAGTAAGCAGTCCGATGAGAGCCTCGCGATACTTCTGCTCATTGAAACCGTTGCGGAGAGCACCATAGGATGTCATAGACGTTGACATAGACGTTAACATAGTCGTAATCTCCGGCTGCGTTGATTGGGACGCTTGAGATGAGGCTGCCGGAAACGGGTGTCGTGAGATGACATGGTTGATGGTGTTGACCCGATGAAAACTGACCCATGCATCGCAGGATCTGCATGTGTACTGGGTCTTATACCGCTTGCGCTTCTGAGTTTCCGACGTTACGCTTTCTGTGCGTATTACCGCGTTGAAATGGGGCGGTGTTGAAGGTCTACATGTCGGGTTGGACGAACCGGTCAGAGACGAGATATCTGATGACATATTGATGGTAGTAGGGTAAGTGGACAAAGCAACTGATGTTGTATGAGGTTAGATTTGAAAGTTCGAAGCTGTTTGAAAGAGACTTTTAGAAAAAAAACGGCGTGGGGCTCAGCTGAGGAGTGATGGAGCAAACGAGCCAATCACATTACACTAGGTCGACCTAGTTCAATGTGATTGGCCAGGTTCGCGCGTCTAGATGCTTGGCCTAGCTTGTATCGTTCTTATATCGTTAAAACGTTTTAACAACACCAAAACGATATAACAATATAAACAATATAAGGATCCTTAACGCGTTAAACGTTGTAACGTTTTACGCAAACGCGTTAGGGTGCCCATGTATGGTCGAAGGGCTGCTGCTTGGGTCCTAGACTAGGCTGAGTTGTGTAATCTGGAAACATCTCCCGCATCTGTTCCTCCGGGATCGCGTTCGCTGGCCCCGGGCGGGCATTCGGTAGCGATTGCTCCCCATTTGCTGCGGCATTCATCTTCGTACTCCCGCAATTGCCCATCTTGAGGGGCTTCGTAGACGGAATGTCGTGGCGAAACAAAGGAACAAGGTGTGAACGAGTCTTCTTAGCACCGAGTGTAAGCGTGTGCAGTACGAAAGAAGGTGGGGAGGAAGTGTGAAAAGAGAAGGAGGAGAAACAAGTAACACTTGGGAAGTCGGCCGTACTTGTATATAATGCTCGAGAGCGGCAGATTGGGTCGCGGTAGAAAGTCTGCCTTACTCCCAACCTTGCTGTCGATGCATACGTTACTGACTTTTTCGCTGCTTTTTACTCAGAACCCTGCAAATAAAGTGGGTTCTATTGGAAAAAGCGGGACGCATTCGGTGCGCAGCATGCATGGCGTTGGCGCAGGATCAAGCGGTCAGCGCGTGGTGGACGTGGCGTAGCAACCGGGACGACACGAGGCTGACACAGTCTGCATGTGACGGGCATCCCCAATGTCTGGGGCCGTAGAAGCAGACTCTTGTTGCAGTCGCAGATGTCAACGGCACTCAGACCCTCGTTCTCAATGGCAATCTTCCGACTCCAACGGGCAGATTCCCGGGTCGATAGGCTTCGAGATCGTAGCCCTGCATGCGGTATTGAATCAAATGCAGCCTACGCCAAAACTGCACGAGATGCTCAGCCCGAGCATTCGGCGCGAGCCTGGCCATCAACTTGATCGAAGGCCACCCATCCCTGGAGTTTCCGCCACGCAGGGTTTTTGTTGGTTTGGGACACACACCTCTCTGCCTACTAGGCTACATCACTATAATGAGTCAATACCTTGTATTAAACGCCCCTAGTCCACCATAGTTGAATGATCATCACTTCTTCTTCCCATTCTCTAACAGTTTTCTGCTAAAAAGCGCAACATTAAAGTCCAGTATATTACTCAAAGAGAGAATCTTACAATTAAGGAGGCAGTTGAGCTATCACAGGAGTCTATAGCACCTCCAGAAGCTACACAAAGTGAGGGTGGCAATGCGACACCAAAGGATTCAAGTCGAGCTCTGCGCCGCTGTAGGGGGTGTATGTCAACCGGGCATAATATAAGAACTTGCCCAATACGTAAGAGCCCTTACGCAATATAATCATCATACAAAATTAGATGGTAGTGTCATGATGCAAGAAGATGGTGGTGTTGTTCGTGGTGCCAAGAAATGCCTGACTAATTCGCTTGTGTGACTAACTCGCTTGTGAAGTACGTTACTTGAATCGTTCCAATGATGTCCGCCATGCGGAATGCCTGCAGACCCCCTTCCCCCCTTCTGAAGAAATTGACACGTCAGAGGACAGGTTCGCATTGATGCCACACGTATCACTTGGTGAAAATCTACCTAGACACGAACGACTTTGTTTTTTTCATGTGCAGGCCCGCATAACTGACTGGTGCAATGTGACCTTTTCTCCTCCTGCTCCACTGCAATTGATCTGGGCAAATATCTTTCGTAGATCGGACCAGGCCTGCGTCTCGTAGCAATCCACGTAAGACTTGACAGCTCTCTCTATCTTTTCGTCAGCGGCGCTATTTCCAATCGCGGCCGCAATCTTGATGACTACCTAAGGGATGGTATTAGTCTCGTGATCAATGGCGACGGGTAAGATACCTAATCACATCGGACTCGCATTTCTGCATCACGTTGTTGTACATTTCATCATAATGACCCAGATCTTTGAATCTTTTTATGAGAATGTCGACCTGGGATCGTCCAGCCTGCGAAAATTTCTGTTTGTCCATTATTGTGTGGTGTATTGCGCAAGTGTACGCACGGGATCGTAGAAGCGTTGTGAGGTCAGTGGAGAAGGCTGAAAGCAGATCTAGGAGCTTGATATTGCTCAGTGAGCCTTCCCGCGCGGTGTGGAGACAAGGCGGAGGCGGATGCGGTTCGAAATGCTCCAAGCCTGAAGTTATGCCGAGTCTGCAAGCCTCTTCACATTCGTATACATCGCCGCAATAAGGGCACGATCGCTCTCGCTTCTGTAGTGTGCTTGACGGTGCAGGTGAGAGGTGCAGTAAGAAAGTATAAAGCTTCGCGATCGCTGTTGATGATCCTGGCCAATTCTTCATATCTACACATCACAACCGTCGTCTCAAGATTTCCGTTCGTAGCTATGGATGCGCAGCGCTTCCAGCTCCTGATTGCCGAAACTGCACTAGTCTTCTTGTTTTCCTTGTATTTGATTCCAAAGTTCCCTGTCGCCTTCCTTACCGCTATCCTTATCGCTTGTGGTAATAGCGTTTACTATGCCATCAATATCCATGGGTCCCACGAAGCTTCGATCAATATTGCTACGTTTGTGGCAACATGTGCTGTGCTTGCAACTAGCTCCCTCCGTAAGATATCCGATCCGGCTATGTTGAATATGGCTAATTAGCTAAGGCCCGAACTTACATGACGAAAGCAACTCTACCGGGATCCTTTTTTGCATAATGGTCGTCACACTGTTGTACATTCATGGTGCGGAACAGAACAGAAGGGTTTTAAGGGTGGCTTTAGGGCTTGTAATTTTTACAACTGTTCGGTTAGCTACATGGTCTTTCACTCTCACGTTTCTTGTCCTTATATTTTTCTGCTCGGGCGTGGCTCTTTTTCTTGCAGGTACCATAGAGCAGTATCTATAGAAATCGCCCTTGGCATAGCAAATCGGCATCTCCGCATTGAGCTCTCACTTCGATACAATGCCTCGTTTAGATAGTCTGGTACGGACGTGTCTCGATGTCATCATCTGTCCAGTCGATGCATGCATGGTTATGACCGAATGTATCCTTGCACAAACTACTGCTGATACGGAGACGTCCATGCACGCGATCGGCCAATAGCCGATACCGATGGTTGTTGGAAGGCTCGGGGAAGACGGAACGGCTTATTTGTAACACGAAGGCAGTATCCTGCAGATGCCAGCCAAGGCCGACGGCTCACCGTTTGGCAAATTCAGGCGCCTGACAATACTGGATGCGTATGCACAGGACATGGTCTTAGTACCAAACCAATGCATGGACCCCAGCTCTGTGCCACAGTCCAACGCTGCACGTTTCTCAAACCCTGTCGGTACACTGACAGCAGGAAGAGAAATGGGAGAAAGGATACCAAGGATGTTCAGCTCGGTGATATATCATGCACGTACTGTCGAGGCTGCCTCGCCCGAGCTAATTGCCAGCCCAATCGCCAGAAGCTCACGCGCACTGACGAGCAGACAATCGTCCGATATATCCTCGACCTCGATTTGCGAGGATTTGCACCCCAGCTGTGTGAGGTGGCAGATATGGCGGATAAACTGCTGGCTGTACGCGGTGGAGAGCCAGTAGGCAAGCGATGGGCTGAGAGATTTGTAACGCGCTCAGATGAGCTTAAAATGGCTTTCAACCGAGCAAAGGACCGTCAGAGGATACTCCAGGAAGATCCAGAGAAAATTGGTGCGTGGTTTAAGCTAGTTGAGGACACCAAAGCCAAGTACGGCGTTCACGACGACGACGTGCACAACTTTGATGAAACTGTTGGTATGAGTACTCAAATACGTGGCACATGTGATGCAATTCTCAATAGACTTTGAATTATCTCTATTTTGAGTTTTTCTCTCTCTCTTTCTTCAGAGCGCAGCCTAGTCTTTATATCTACGGTCTCAACTTCGGCCGGTAGAGGAGGTCTTCTGGCGCTTAGCATGTTCCTTTCCGTCGATATTCTGAAGCCAGACAGAGCAGTCGAATTTTATATGTCCTTCATCTCCACAGCACCAGCAGGTCCGTTTCCGTTTCTGGCCAGTCTGTCCCCCTTGATACTGACTATTTTGGTTCCGGCCAGCGCTGTCCCCGTTTTTCAATTAATTTGATTGGCAGATTGAATATTGTCATCTCCTGCCCCGACACGTAGAACACGTGGCGCATACGCACCTCTTGATTTACTGATCGTATCACGAGGGCACAGTAGAGCTTTTAATCTGTCAAAACTTGGGGGGTGTAAGAGTTATTCTATTGTAAAGCGGGGTCTGAAGACTGAATAGTTATGCTTATTAGTCATGAAACATTAGTCACATGACCACTGCCTTCATCGCCCATCTTGACATAATCAAGACTAACATCTCCCTCCCCAGCCCATTCAGTTCTGATCTTGGATGAGTAAGTCAAGGATTTCTCCGAGTCGCAATTCTAGCTAGTCCGGGGTATAGTCATGCCCTCACCGATGAGGGAAAGAATTTCAGAAGAAACCGCCTAGGCTTGCTTGTGTACATTTACACATACAGAAATTGGTTTCAGCGCTAGCCGCCCGATGATGCGCATGCGCGATGCCCGGAGAAATAGAAAATACAAACAATAATGATATGCGCGAAGGAAATGCAAGGAATGCGGGTACATATGGGAGATATACACATGGTAGGTGAGAGACGGCAGATCACGGAGCAGGGCGTGCAAACTCAATATGGGGTGAGGCGTTGTCCGCTGTAGATCAGGCCATGAGGCCGTACTGATCACGGATATTTTTCAGGACTTCGAGATCTATTCTGAGAATTGGGGAGTTCGGCGCAACCTCTTCTAGCACATCAATGGTGCGTGCTAAAAGGGCGCTAAGATTTTTCTTGGTGAGCGGCGTGTCGCTCGGCAGGAGGGGGTAAAGCTTCGAATTGTAGACCGATGCGAGGACAAGCATGTTGCCGAATTGGCTAGATGTGTTAGCAAGAAACAGCGTATTGAGATCAAGGTTATGACTCACGCGTGAAGTGTGCCAAAGATGTTTGTCAGTACGAGCCTACGTGTACGTGTACTTTTGTAATCTTTGTACTCGCTGTCAGGTTTGGCGCCGACACGGTCAAATGCAATGGTACTCCGAATTGCGTTGTCTATGCATTGGCATGCCACCCTAATGATCTTGCGCTGGTCCTCAGATAAATCCGCCATCTGTACATTCCTGCTGGTTGGCGTTGAAACAGTGTCTCCTAAGTACGCTGGTGAATTGTGCTGTGATGAAGAGGGTGCACTCGCTGCATTGGGTGGGAATTCGGTAGTATGGCTCGCGATCCGCAGGTAGGGGCGCAGCATCATATAGTATCCCCCGTAATATTTCGCGCGGACACGGGCAATATTCAGATCGGTTGAAGGCAGATCTTCATCCTTCCAGACCAACTCCGGAGGTAGTACTCGTCTCCAGCTTTCCAGAATGTTGATATGGCTACTTGCATGTTCCGCAACCTCTTTGACGTTGGTTGTGTCGAAGCTCGAGCGACCATTAGCTCCGTACAGAGCATTGTGTGCCTCGTTGAGGATCACACGAAGCCAGATTTGACTCGAGTAGATCAGCATTGAAATATCGGCTGGGCGACCTACTCGTCTGTCTGCTGTCTCTTCACCAAACTTTTCGTACTCGTACACGCCCTCAGGGTACATGATGTCGCACTGATGCGTAGAGATGTTGCTTGGCGGAAGAGTGCTCATTTCCGCTAAAATATCCCTTCACACAAGTCAATATCTGATCAAGCAAAACGGCGATGGGTACTGCGACTAACGATTCTAGTTGGAGACATGTCCAGTAGACGCACATCACTGAATTGAGTCTGTATCGCTCCTTGGCAGTCAGGGGACTTTTTTTGTCGAAATAGTAGTCACGAATAAGCTTGGAATAGTCACTGGGGTATGGGTTAAATAGAGTACAATAATGGTCCGGGGTCTTGCTTACGCTTTAATCAGGACCATGGTGATCCGGCAGGCATTGTTGATCCAGCTCCAGCTTTCCAACACTCTGGCAAACTGGCTTAGGTAGAGGGCAGCTAAAATCATGGCCTGGGCATGGGCAACCGTGTTTCCTCCTTGTTGGTTTCCAAGAATGTCTGTAGCGTAGGCATAGTATGCCATTCCAGGGAGAATTTCAATGTTCCTTGGACGGCTGTCATCGGAGCTTTCACTGGTGAAACTACCATTGGGGTGTGGAGATTTGTGAGGGTAACCCCAAACGCCGTTGAAGAACGAGGTCTTGTCGCTTTGAGGCGCAGGGAGTTTACGCTCGTAAGCGCATACTTTTCCAAGAGCAAGAACAAGTAGAACAATGGCATTTTGCATTGAGCGTTCAATGGCACCTTGGGGTGAGTAGGGCTCGCCAAAGGCACTGCTAGACCTCTTCCTCTTAATACTTTGGTGGTGCTGAAGACCACTGACAGCGGGTGATCTGGCGTTGGCCGGCTTTCCGTCAGGGCTATACTGGTCAACGAAGTCATTGACCATCCTTTTAAGCTTACTAGGATTTAGGAATGGGTGTAGGTTATGCATGTTGTTCATGTAAGATTCCAGCAACTCGTGCAGTGTCTTGGCGTGGAAGTTGGGTCGGCCATCCGGACCAAGTCCTCCTTCATGGCCAGGATACTCTCGAGGCGTATCCCCACTCATAGTACTTGGACTGGAATAGTCCAGAGGAGGGTAGCCCCACAAGAATTCTTTCCCGGGTGCCGGAGAAGTCAGGTCCGAATCGTTGCTGCTCTCCGGGCTCCCAGGACCTTGCGCGCCCTCATTCAGATCATGTCCTTCTCCAACACCCCAAACGCGTACCAACCCGCGGTCTTGCTCAAGCTGCATGGGATAGTCCGATACTTGTTGGCCATTGTCTGCCAACTTGGTCAAATACTCGACGTTCTTGTAGAATGGAGTCATGGAACTCCACTCTGCAAACAACTTGTGAGCCGGAGTGGTGTGGTCACTTTGCAGGCCGCTCTTTTCCCTTGGACCACTGTCCGTGATGCGGCTGTGGTCGGTCCTTACGCTATCTGCAGGTGTCGCTGGTTGCTGGGGTGCAGCTAGAATGGCTTCTTGTTTGATTGGAGTCGATGCTTGCGGGCCCATCGGCGACATGATCGAGTTGGGAACGACAGGTGACTCCATCTTCATACTATTCACTGGACGAAGCTGGACTCTCGCTTGATTCTGAGTAGACGTTGGCCATCTCGACTTGCTTGGGTCCCTCATCATGGGCGCAGCAAAAGCAGCTTCAGGCGAAGCGTGATTCGAGGTCATCTCAAGGCCGCGTCCTGAGACTAGCCTGCTCTCAACGCTCTGCTTCCACCTAGCAAACTCCCCCACAAAGCTACCCAGCACATCAGATATTTTGTTCACACTTTCTTGAAGCTGCATCATGCTTCTATCTTGCCTGCGAAGCGTCAGCGACTGGTCGTACACAAGTAGGCTTTACGCACTTTGGAGGTGGAACATCCTTGTACTGGCAGTCAAAGTTGTTCTCCTTGCAAAACTGGCACGGCCTGCCTTCGTCACATTTTTGCTTGCGCGTGCGGCAATGGTTGCAAGCCTGTGTGGCTCGAACCTGCTTTCGTCTCACTTGCTGAGCAGAGCCTGCGTACTGGCCCATACACGGGCTCGGCGCGTAGGACCCAACAGGCTGACCATACTGCTGGCCGGATGGTAGAGGCGGTGGGTGGAAGCCTTGGTCGTTGTGGTGGGGAGGATCGATAATGTGATAGTAACCGTTTGATATGCTTCCGTTAGGGTGATGCTCTGGGTTTGTGGGCCATGAGCTCCGATGATCGGTCTGTTCCATGGCTTGGCGTGTACTGATATCGGAAGGGCTGCGAATCGTAAAGTAGGCAAATCGAGACGTCGAACGGCCTTGTCCTGCAAGAAGGCAAATGTCGAAGAACTGAAGGACGTCTCAGCTAGCCTCGACTGGAGTACGTGCAGGATATATTAGACAGATCGGCGTAGGTGACATTATCATCGTACAGCTAAGCATAGTGGCGCTCGTAGCGAGCATAGCTGACTCGCTTCTCAAATTCGGCTTGGGGGATGGGGAACTCTATCTCCTTGTGGAACTCTTTTCTCCAAGTCGTCGACGCCACTGCAGGATTAGACGTGCAACAGAGAAACTCGCGCACCCGGCCCGCTCGCTCGTCACTGAACGTCGAACGAGCGTGTGCACGATCCTTATCATTTATTCCGATTTCATTGGCGTTGGGGTTGTTGCCCAGTGACAGAGCATGCGTCTCGGGAATGCACGTCATATTTGCTAGTGATTTCCGGGATAGACGTATCGTTTCTCGTTACCGTTCGCATGAAAGATAAGCCGCGCGAACGGCGGACGAGTGGCCGCCGTGAACCAGAGCTTCCTTCTTGTAATCAAATATCTACAGTTCCATCCGCTGAATGTGGTCCCAGCAGCCAGGCTATTGGAGAAATAGCAATGAGAAACGTGAAGTAGGAAGCAGCTTGCGAATCAACATCATCTCAGGAGTACACATGATTGGAAGTCCTATCGTTCGCCCGAAGAAGGACGGGATCGAGAAGCATGCGGGCAGATGCTAGAGTCACTGTGTGTACGTATCCGATAGGCAGGATCTCGACCTGACGAAATCCAATGTCGAACTGCACTCACTGGCTCCCTCTTCGGAAGCTGTCAATTCCATGCTTCATTGAATGATATGGCAACTCGACAACTTTATGCATACTCTGATTGAAACAGGCTGCAGCCGGACATGTGATATCCCTGCATCCGGAAGAGCCACGACGCTGTACCGCATGGTTCGCCCGGCACGGAAGACTGAACGGATCGTCACACCGATGCATACTTAGGCACACTCTTGCTCGGAAGTGAGACGCTCCCTGCCGCTTGTCTTAAAATATCGCAACGAGTGCCGCTCCTAATGACTTGGGCTCGTTACCCGATCTGAGAGAACAGTCCTGGCTATAGAGAAATATATGCCCGCCACCTACGTACTGGTAGTCCTCGGGCTAGGATATTTTGTTTTATCGTCGCCATTTGGGGATCGGCACTGCAGTGATGGCTGTTACAGCTGAGCGATTCATTGATATCTGTGGACATTTCCATGATAAGAAGCAAAGAAGCGATTGTATTACAGACATTCTGAGCTACCGAAGGACTGAAGAATGCAGCCAGGCAACGGATGGAGAGGAAAGGACAGGTTGCGTGCACTCTACGGGTACAGAGCTTTGCTTTAGCAAGAGGTAGAACAGAATTTGGGCTCAAACTGACAAGCTACCTCTCCTCTATTCTCCAGCCTCAGGCGGTCGGTATCACCGGGTATGAATTCGTGAAGTGGATAGCCGCAAAAAATTGGAAATGGACACCAACAACCCGCCTCCTGTAAAGATTCAATTGCGCTGTAAGAATATGAGCCAATAAGACTTTGAATCTGCTCGATGTGCTGAGCTTCATAAAATGTATCGAATGCGACATTCTGCAGCAGCCGGCACCTGTGAAGCTTGGTGTGCACAAGCACGTTCGTCATACGAACACCTGCTTCCCTTGTCGCCTTCACCTGCTCAATAAAAAGTATCGCGTCGACATCTTTCGCAAGCACGCCATGTAAAGTGTCGATAAACCCACTGACTGATGCTAGTCATATGATGCTGGGGTTGGGACCAGGCATTTAGGAAATCCCTCCTACCCGAGGTTCCGCGATACAAGAGACGATGTCGGTACCAGCCAAAGATTCCACTTCCTGCGAACGCGTGTTTCGGTTTTCCGAAGCTTCTATGATCGATTCGATGCTGCCACAAATGCGGCTATCTTCTAATTGAAGCCCTGTGGAACTACATTGAGAAGCGATCACTGCTGCTGGGGGAACAAACATTTGTGAGGGGGCGCTAACACAGTCGTAAGTCGAGTCCGAGCTCCACGATGAGGAGCAGTGAAATGGAGCCCTTGAGTCAATGCTTGCGGACCGTAGCGAGGCCGGAATATTGGGCTTGGTCGAAAAGCTGCCTAATAGGAACAGAGGCGATTCAGGCCCTGGTAAACTGCTGTTTTCAGTGAAGTATTGCATTTCTGGAGTAATTTGCGCGGGAGGACTGGAATTGCTCTCCTCGTAGCCGGTGCGTTGAAAACCCTCCCCTTTCGAGTGTGATAGGGGACTGCCAGTACATGAAAAGCTGAAGCGATGCCTTGGACGGTCGACCGTTCCCTGAGAAGCATAGCTCGAACAAATCGACGAGAGGAGGGCACGCAAAGGTGGACAACATGGTAAAACCCACGCCAACCAGCTGTGAGGCTCATGGGCGGCTTCATTCGCTAAATTTAAAGATTCCGCGTTGTGAATTCGTTCGAGGAGTTCTGGCGGTAAGGCGTCATTAGCTCCTTTAAGCTGCAGAAAGCGCTGCCAGCTGACAGTGTGCTGGAAATACGTAGATTGTTCGATTTTGAGAGGCTTGTCATCACCGTCCACAAATCGCGGCGACACAACAGACTCCTTAACCCACGCGTTGACTAGCGTTCCCGTTTCGCCTGAGTCGATGTTCTGGACAGTAACTACTTCAAACCTCTACGCGGTGATTAGATCTAGAAAAAAGACCCCGGTAGGATACATACGTTTTTCTGACAGAGAGAGGCAGGGGGAGAAGACGCAAGATCGGAAGTTTGGGCCATTACTCCGAAGCGGTTGAAGGCCGATGAGTTCCAACGAAGGCAAGCAAAGACGTTAGGCAAACCCAACCTGCAGGAAGGCAACCGGTGAAGGACGAGGGGCGGTGAGACGGTGACTCGTAGGACGCCTCAGCTTCCGTTGGGGAGTGCATGATATATCACACACGTTAGCCGTCCCACCGTCCACGCGTTCTCAGCTGTCGGTTTCCGTAAAGCTCACGAGGGCTTCAAAAAACAGATCCGGTTGCGTTTTGGGGTAGCTCCAACTGATTCGCCAAGCAGTGGACTACGCGAACGGAGAGGCGGGGAGGCGGATACAGATGCGATCATAAGCGGGAGCAACGTGGAGTTCCAACATTGATATCCGCTTGCGCTTGCATAGGTTTTGTTCAAGTGAGCGTGGAGCAGATGTTGATCCCGCAAGAAAATCTAGTGGGGTTGATGCAGATTGTGAATAGCGCTTGGTACTGTCGGCGGTCATTCCGAGCCAGCACCACGCCACCAAGAGACTAGATCCCGGCATCCGCCATCACGCGCAGCCAGCATCCGCATCAAAGTCGTGGTGAATGCTGACTGGGGTACATAGTGGCGCTTGGATCGTGCTGTTGTCGAGGGGATGTGATGAGATGCTGTGCGCTAACCACCTTGGCCAGACCACTGTGGTCTGGCCGAAGCGGTTAGTTTGTGTTGGCCAAGTTCGCATGCGGACTTCGCCCTCCCCCGCTTCCTTCCCGCCTCAAAAGCAAGTGCAATATGCTTGAATCGGACGAAATCAACCAACTCAAAGCAAAACTCGCCCTGTACGAGAAACACCATGCAAAATGCGAAGTACTCTCCCGATCGTCACGCGACACACTCGACGAGGCATTGAATACCTTTGGCACTCTACCTCAGCGTACTGAAGACGAGTCACACTCACTGTGCATATACCAAGATAACCAGCACTGCACAGAGTCTCAGGGCTTCCAGATTGTTTTGTTCGACCCATCGGAATCGACGTTGCAGACCAGAAAAAGACCGCAGAGTAAAAAGCAAACAAAGAGTTTTGACAGTGGTAGAGCTTCAAAGCAGAGGCGACTTTGGGATGAAGCCTGTAAGAACATCATACAAGCTGTCGAACTTCCACAAGACTCGGAACTCGTACGAGCGCAGTCGGATGTCAATTCACAGAATCCAGAAGGGTCTACTGTCTACGAAAGAGGAGAAGCGATTGCTAAAAGCACTGCTCGTTCCCTTCGCAACGCTTGTGACGCTGAAGTACAGGCGCGGATTGAACTCTTCTCCTTTCTCTCCTGCATCGTCGTACTTGAGAGACGAGGGATACTCTCAAGCAATGGGGCCGATAGTCTCATGGATATCGTGGACAGTGGTCATGGGACTGATTATCGGCGACGGATTCGAGACGGAGCGGCATGGATGAACGAAGAGTTGATACCAGCACTGGTTGCGAAAGGCTGGGAACTTGGCCATGCCACGGCCGTTGTAGCTTGGTGTAAGTCTTGCTATTCAGCGCAAGATTCAGTGCTCACTTTCACCATAGATGCGCCTGGTCGTCCATATGTGTATACAAACCTCAGACATGAGCAGAATAAAGCTCCGCTTATCCAGGCATATGAGAAGGCGAAGGAGTTGAGCGTTACCCGGTGGTCTGTCCCCCA
Source organism: Pseudopyrenochaeta lycopersici (assembly GCA_003313425.1). Classification (NCBI taxonomy): domain Eukaryota; kingdom Fungi; phylum Ascomycota; class Dothideomycetes; order Pleosporales; family Pseudopyrenochaetaceae; genus Pseudopyrenochaeta; species Pseudopyrenochaeta lycopersici. The sequence continues at coordinate 687,130 of NHZP01000028.1, read as the reverse complement.
ACATGTCTTACGCTGGGAGCCTAATTTGCGGTACGTTATCAGTACCTAAGAGTTGTATGTACTCACATCCCGCAGTTTCTACGACGTATGCCGGGCTCTACGATATTCACGCCTGATTTCTAGCAGGCTGCCTTCGAACCAGGATTTTCCCCAGCCAGATATCGCAAGGACTTGTTCCCCGCCTTCTCAAGCAAGCATCGATGCCGAACCGAAATCTATCGTGAACGAATCTGAAAATAGTGGAAGCGTGCACCCAGAAAGTAGAGAAGAAGGCGTCGTGACCATCGAGAGAGCAGTAAAAGGTATTTCGATTTTCACATCGTTGCTTTCTCTGCCGCTTACCATGTGCAGGGCAAGACGATAGCCAAGCATCATTTCAGTCAGATGTTACAGGAGAGAGCTCCGAGAGAAATCAAGAGGTTTTGAGCCTGGAAACCTCATTGAGAAGCGACATCAACCATTCATCTCTGTCGCCAATGGTAAACGTTGGGTTTAGTCTGAACAACTCACAGGGAGTCTCCCACCAAACCGAAGCGCCAAACGCAGAACCCACTACTGCTCCTCAGGAGGAGGGTTTGGATGGCTCCGAAGACTCTACGTACCTGAGCGACTTCTTGGAACATTGGAACAATATGGAAAAATGGAATGAGGAGTACGTTCAAGAGTTGGATTTGGTTTGGAATTGTAGGCCATTCCCTTGCGCCCCTTCCTTCCCATTCATTAGACTAACACTCGGATGCAGGACATGGAAGTAGAAGGAAAGGTATATGGTCCGGCATGTGATAGCAAACGTCCTTGAAGATCAGATATATCCCCAGCTCAAGCGTCCTGGTTACATCATCACCTCCTTCCCTCCAAACTCGAATGGTTCCTCGCTTGACCACCTCTGGGTCTTGGATGATAGGTATGAGAATACCGATCTCGTTTGGCTTGGTTTCAAGGAAACCGGATGTGAGAAGAAATAATGCTGGTTTCTTGTTCGGGTGCCCTACTGTTACCCCCTCTGCAGCCTCTTTAATTTCATCCACCTCCGTGTGAATTAGTAGGGTTTCAAAGCAAGGCCTCTTCTTCTACACTCACCCTCTTGAAGATCTCTGCAACTATCGCTGTATGCGTTGTGTCCCAATCATATCGAGATACACTGAACTTTTCTGTCTTTATATGCTCTTTGCCGTGGAGAACCGCGGCGGCAACAAGGCCGTCTAGACGTGGGTTGGAAGATAAAACTGCGTGTAGTGACATGAGGTAGGTGGATAATGGTTGCGTTGCTGTGAATGCACAGCTCAGAGCAAAGGCAGCGAGCGCGTATTTATGTCGGGATGAAAGCGTAGCGTAATGCGCAACCTGAACAACAATGGGAAAGCCTGTTGTTAGTTGTTACAAATGTTGACAGTGGACAAGTTCCATTCACGTTTGCGCTAGGCCGACATGCATCTGACGTGTTGGGCCGCATGACTTTTGCCCGCCACGTGTCAAGGCTTCCCAATGAAACGCGGAAAAGATGTTCCTAGTTGATTACATAATGCATATATCGTCGCTGTCTACGAACTCTCCCTATCATTCGTCCCAGCGTTGAAAGCACGGATATTCAACTCTCGCTTTTCTTCTTCGGTCATGAGAGGCATGAGGTCGCTCAGGTACTGAGAACCTTGGCCGTGCCCCGGAGCACTCGAAGCGTTCGAAGCGTTTCCCCCAGCTCGGTCATCATTATTGCCAGTCACTCCATTGACGACTGGGCGGTCCGTGTTCTGCTCGCCCGAAGTGGTGGAGGTGGTGGAGGTGCCGGAGCTGTTTGAGGCAGCTGGGTTGGATTGGTTGGTGCCGGGCATGATGAATGAACGTAGACTTTTGTTGAAAGTTAGCACGTTCCCCGAGGAGGCAAAGTGCTACCCTCACCTTGATGGTATCTATTGCGGCGCGTAAGGAAAAGATAAAGCCTCTATCTGCGTCGGTATGGCAAACGGTGCTTGATAGGAAGAGCTCGACTTTGGACCACAATGAGGGCTATCCTAATTTTGGAGGGAGACCGCGACGGATGAGTCTCGTGATGCGGCCAAAGGTGGCGAGATACGTCTCAGGACAATGAGAGCAGGTGAGCTCGATGTGTTGATCAAGATGCGTGCCGGGTAAGTTGTATTGTCTGACTACCTCAGTCGAAGAGTAGTTGAAGGGGACGGGTTGATGAACTTGCCTTGGGCTTGGTGGTGATTGCGAATGGTGATATTTACTGGATACCTGCAAATATGAATAGGGTGAGGAAAAGAATCGACCTTTGACCGCGAGGGCTATGGTACTGCCGGAAGGAGGCAGAAATGGATGAGGTAGGAACGGATGAGTCGGGTAATGGATCAAGTATGGTATGATGTCCCTAAGAAGGCAAAGAAAGATGGATGTAACGTGAAAGAAGCGTGTTGGGTGGGCTATGCTTGGATGAATCCGTAGGGGGGGTAATTTGAATGGCAGAAAATGAAGAACTGGAGATGGATTGCGAGCCTTTATACCTTATCTTCCCTGGACCCTCACCCGCGCTCGATGCTCCTCTCGAATGGGTTCCCCCACAGCCACACCTCCACTCTTGTTACGGATGAGCCCGTCTGCAGAAGCGGCAAGCATGTTCCATGTCGTTTCTTGGATTACATCAAAGAAAGCGGCTCGGTGGAAATTCCAGTGTGAGGCGTCACAACGTACGGCCGTCCTGAGAGCCATCTAACCGCAATCGAGTAACAGCATGGTTGAGGCAAGGTATAATAGCAGCATGCGCCATTGCACGCAGGTATTGAGAGGCTTGCAGACAGAACGGCTGTGCTGCCAATATGTGCGATCTAAAGGAGAACAGAGGCCATATCAAGCCATGAGACTACGTCTGTCCGTCTTAAGAACAATCTAACCGCGATTGAGCAACAGCTGCCAGCCACGCCTCATGTCCCCAAAATAACTCCTAATCTGCCCCCAAAAAGCCCCCCAGTTAATCCGAACCGCCATTTTACATGACTCTCCACAACTGTGAGAAGGCTTGCAGACCAAATGATCTTCAGCGTGGAACTAGGTTTCCAGCATTCTGCACCGCAGTCGAGTACGGCTGCATTAGTCACTTCGGCGGAGATGGCAACCAGAATGCAGGGGTATAAAGACATCCTTCGGCATAGATCAGCATCTGTGGGCTGTTGATAATCGAAAAATGGCAGAAGACAGAGTTGATGTTCAAAGCAGAAGGCACCCATGTTCGTCTATTTATCCTTCCTGATAGAATTTCGGAAGCGAACTCGAGTCTACGCGAGTTCAGAAGCGAATCGCTGCCGACTGCCGAGCGTCCGAACAAGCACGTGATTGAATTGATCAACAGCAGTGATGCTTGAGTCATCGAATGAAGATTGACAGTTTTGCGCACAGAAGTGCCAAAGAAGTCTCACCATCTTAGATCGCTGATTATTACTGTTATTAAGGATAGTCCTCATGTCAGTCATGTGTTCTCTACAGTTTTGGGGTATCATCGCGCCCCGCAGTCTTCTCGCTGCGAATCTTGGGCATCACTTGCATTATCGATACCATATCTAGCTCACTCTCAATTCTCAATGTTCGCCAAATTCATCCAGAATCGAGAGAGAGCGAGCCACTTGGCGCTTGGTTCGGCCGTACTGCTTGCATTGAGACCCCAAGCGCCACCCCAGATTGCGCACTCAGGTATCCGCTCATAATGTTGATTGTCTGCACACGAATGCAATCCATTGGGCGATGCCTGAAGAAAGCGGGGAAGCGAGGGTAAGGAGGACGTCCCAGCCTTGTTGCAGAGGAGGTACATGATATATCGAACAGGCAACCCATTCCGATCTCCGCTCGTTTTTAGGACTTGTTGTTGATTTCCGTGTCCTCACGTGGACCTTGGAAAAGCGGGGCTGTTTAACATTTAATTGGCTGTACTTATTGCCCTGGTGAAGGTTGAAAGACGGATACGGATGTGACTGGGAGTGGTAACCGCCAATATGCGAATACGCCACACCATAGAGATCATTCTTTGCAAGAGCCGAACTAAACCTAATCTGTGAATTAAGAGCACGCATCGCGCTCTTAGTTCACAGATTAGGTTTAGTCCTCTGACGACGTGCAGCTTCAACCCCGCTAAAAAGGATCTGAATAAGCGCCACGCACAAGGGCAGGACGGCAAATGAGTTGTCGTCAAGCTGTCGCTAAAACAAGCCACGCTTTAGCACATCAGGGCCTCACTGAACCCCACAAGATATAGTCTCCTTGAAGGCGAGCCTTAACAATGGGACCTCGTTCGCCAGCACATCATCAGCTCACCAATACCACATCGGTTTAGAATTCGCCAAGGACTTGCGCGTCCGGTTGAGGCACCAAACGTTTGACAATTAACTCGTCGACCCGAAGGTTTGATGGCCGTTTTGCGACTTTTTTCTAAGCTAATTATCCTTAGTTCATCGAGTGGGTCAAGCGTGAGCCGCCGAATCTCTCCAAGGCATCGTTGGACAGCCTTAGCGAGATTGTCAAAGGATGGCAGAAGACAACGAAGCCCAAAAAGGACTTATTGGCCCCAGTGCGGAAGCTTCGGGAGAAGGATTTCGAGCCGTCTTCAGGAGCCTTGAAGGCCCTTCGCGATTTCGTGAGGCATGATAGCGCGAACTTCCAGACCCCGGCCGACCACTATGCATACACCTGTACCCAAGAAAGTGCTAGGCTGATAGAAGACATCATGTGGAGATTCCTGACAACCCTCTACTATGACCTGACGTCAAGTTTGGACAGCACGCATCAGCGAACTTCCTCGTTTGCGGATGGCGGAATTGCCCTCGTTGCCCGCATCATTAAACAAACAGGCTGTACGGATAGTGAAGAGGAGGTTCAGGAGAGATTGAAGGGCTGGGTAGTCACTGGTCGAAGATTCCGTGGTTTTGCGAATGCACTACATCAACCCAAAACAAGCACTGGAGTGTTCATATATTATCCTAGAGGGGTTCGCAACAGCTTTTAAGCCATTTTTCACTTGACAAAGGCTATACTAATCTTTCAACAGCATTGGAAGATATGTTCCGGTAAATGGCCAAGCTTTCGATGCCACTGTCAAGATATTCCGGGATAACGACGTCCACGACAGATCTGAGAGAGATGGCGTAGATGATTTGGCAGAACAAGTAATGCAAAAACTCTCCAGGCCGTTCAGATGCTTTCAGTCATTTCAGATAATGCGAAATATTTGTGTCCATTGAGCCGCTCTGGGAGCAATATAAGAACATAGACCGAGTGCAACATTTATATCACGCTGCTTGCTTGACATGTGCGATTATACTAAGGTGAATTATAAATGTTCCCATGTCCGTTACACGGTGCGCGCGTGGTGTACCAAATATCAGACGACTTATAAAAGATGCCCCACAAACGTTGTTGCAATGTAAGGACAGCCTTGAGCTGACAGTGTTTATCACTAATATGATGGTAGAGAACATCAACTTGACCAGAATTGCGGCAATTGCAAACCCCCTACTGGAGTAACAGGGAATACCCGTAATTAGAGGACTTCTAAGGCATTTCATTTCAAGCTCCAGCCTTAAGGTACTCTAACTTCGAATAAGTGTCATCGAGCCTACCTTTAGCACATATGTGCGAAGCAGATGGAGGAGGGAGTCACCTCCGCCGCGGTCCTCCCACGATCGTGCGAGACGCGGTGATACTTTAGCGGGGCTTGCTGGCCAGTTGTATGAGGGCGGTAGCGCGACAACGCGGATGAGGGCGGCTGCAGAGAGTGGTGGAGGCCTCTTCGAAAGCTCGTGGTCAAGGAATGACTTGTCCACCGTCGGACATCTGTGTTGGAACTCCGTGCGGACGTGTCGCGATCGGGCTACGTTGGACGTATGTCCCGCCGGCCAGGAGGAGATCTGGGCTCGCGCTTGCAATCATCCCACTTCCGCCAGCGTTGCATTGACGAGGTGAGAGCAGTAGCCGGATGGAAAGTTGGAATAGGTTGGCGAGGCGTAAGTGGAGAGGTCAAGTGCGAGTGCCCTTGGAGATGGATGACCCTCAAAGCATGGGCCCGTGCACTTGCTGCGCCACATCGTTGACGCCAAAATAGAACGAGAACCAAAGCCAGAAATAACTTAACGTGAGCGGCATGCAGGTCAGCGAAATGCGCACCTCTGCCAAGATCACCCCAATCCGGTTCTGTCCTCCTAAAGAGTACCCTGTCGTCACAGACTTGTGAATGGATGGAGAGGTAAGGCAGAAGGCAAACGAATCTGTGAGCCACAAGGGGGAGTTGGGTTGGTGGACTGTCTTGCGCAACCCAGCCTTGCGCGATAGCTCCGCATATATATTCATAGTCCAAGCCCCTTCATAAAAAGGTGTCTCTGCGCCGACGTCCTAGAAGGAACACGGGAAACGCACTCAAGCAGGCATTCAGCCTTGTAATGGTCCAAGTATATAACATCTCTTCAGGGGAAGACATTCTGGTAAAAAGCCTATGGTTCGGAGCCAATGTGCGCCTGGCCCAAGCATTAGATCTTATTCGATCAACCATTTCAAATCCACTAGAGTATGCGCACAATGCATTTCAGTCTTTTAATAGACGGACTTAGCGAGCGTGGGGTAATCAGCGGGGAAGCGACAAGCTGGAGCCGATCGACGATGCTTGGAAGCGAAGAGCCGGGCTAAACCAAATCTGTGAACTAAGCGCTCACTTGAGCTCTTAATTCACAGATTTGGTTTAGCCTGGCTCTCCCCTCGTCAAAGCATGCGCACAGGCCTTTCAACCTTTGGCGTTCGTTGGGTAATTACATATCAGCCCGCCAACACTACTCCACTTGCCTAATCCCTAAGGCTTCCCTATGGGCGAACAATTCACGAAGGACTTGTGCTCCCGGTTGGAGCACCAAAATTTTAATGACTTGCTCGTCGACCCGGAGGTGATCTTTCCTCTCAAAATCAACTCTCGCAGACTAATTATACTTAGTACATCAAGGGGCTTAAGCAGAATCCACCCGAGCTCTCCAAGGCGTCGTTAGACAACCTCACTGAGATTGTCAAGGTATGCAAGCGGAAGATATCAGAACCCAACGAAGATCTATTAGCCCCGTTGCGGAAGCTTCAGCAAAAAGATTTCGAGCTGTCTCCAGGCGTCATAACTGCTCTGCACGATTTCTTGAGGCTCGATAGCACCAAATTTGTGACCCCGGCGGATCATTATGCATACACCTGTTACCAGGAGAGTATTCAGCTGGTTGGCGAGATCATCTGGAGATTTCTGGCAACCTTGTATTATGATCTTACATCAACCCTTGACAGTACAAATCAGCGAACTTCCACAACTACCGATGGTGGGGTTGCCTTCATTGCTCGGGTCATTAAGAGTTCAGGCTGCCCGGATGGTCTTGAAACTATCCAAAGCAAAGTGAAGAACTGGGTGGTGATTGGTCGAAGATTCCGTGGGTTTGCGAATGCAATACACCATCCCAAAGTTAGCACTGGAGTGTTTATTTACCTTCCCAAATGTGCCAGTAACAACTTGTAAGCCCGACATTCATCCATGAGGAGGCTATTCTAATCGCTCAAAAGCATCGGGAAACGTTTGCCGATGACAGGACCAACGTTTGATGCGGCCATCGAGATATTCCGAGAAAATGACGTCCATGGAAAATCGGAGAGAGAAGGGGTGGATCATTTGGCAGAAGAAATCATGCAGACGCTCTCGAGGCCATTCAGCGGCTCTATTTCATTGACGGTGCAAGTGGGCCAACGGATTGTACCAGTAACGGCAATGGCCCTCGCGCAACGAGTACACGCTCTACCAGGCCGCTCACAAAGCTCAACGAACCCTTCGCAACTGCCAGCGGACCTGTTGCAATCATTGACCTCTTCGCCCTCTCCAGGTAGCCGTTTGCAGACTTCAAGACCCGGTTCACAAAGGCCCTCCTCATATTTTTCGGCGGTCTATACTCCACCTTCTCTGGAGATCTCTTCCCAATCCTCAGAGGCCGGACGCTGGAGTGGAGGTACCGACATGCATGGAGCTGAGCAATCGATACTTGATCACGATCAAGCAGAACCCAACCATTCACGGAATGAGGTGGAAGATACTGAGGTTATGGACATAGACAACACACCATCAAGCAGAGCGCTCGATAATTTCGGCGGATCGAACCCAAAAGCCATGCCATGGCTGGCTGCAAATGGTTTTACGGCAAGGATACCTACAGCCGCATTTCTTGACAACGAACCCGTTTCCCTTTGGAAATGTAATGACTTCCAAGGTTTCACCCCCGACTGCTCCAGAGAGTTGCGTTCGCCGTCTCCACCCCAGGCTCTATTGGTTGCCGAGGAACTGTTCCATAATGTCAAGGTATATTTCCGAGACTCTTGTCAGAAAATGATCTTCGACGACGACGGGACCCTCCTCGACCCAAATGGTGCCGAGTTACGTAATGACCTATCCAACGATTTCGACTCGTACTGCTTTACTGCTACCATGTTCAAAGAAAGAGGATTGTATTTCGAGTTTCGCCGCGCGATTGTCAAAGCCACTGCTCTTGTCGGACAAATCCTTCGAGCCGAACATCCTCGAACCCTAGCCTGCTTTCTCGAAGTATTCATTCACCTCACACAAATGGGGCAACCTGAAGTAACTCACTATCTCCGTCAATTTATCAAAGAAATGTCTGCAAGAGTCACCAGGAAAGGGCATCCTTGGGGTCAAATATGGCGGCTTCTCGGGGAACTTGACTCGGGGTCTCTTGTCCAGGCCATGATACACATCTGGAAATGCACTACCGATACTTTTGAAAGCGAACTCGGACCGTTCAGTCGACTCGCTGTATCTGTTCGTCTCGATTACATAAAGCGCGTGTACAGGTTTGCATGTAACCTCGAAGAAGAAGAACGGCTTCTTCGAGGTCTCCTTGCTCACCTCAAGGGTGGAGGTGGCATCCCTAGAGTCCCGACCCCACGAGTGATGCTCAACCTGGCGCATAATCTGAACGGACAGGGACTCCATGACAAAGCGGAGAAGATGGCGCAGGAAGTCTTTTCGCTGCTGGAAAAACATGAGATATATGCTAAGAGAAATATCGAGAGGATAGAATGTATGAAAATCATTTCTCTCAGTCAATATAATCAAGTCAAGACTGTAGAAGCAGAGCAGACTATGCGAAAGGCGATACGAATGATTGTGGACCAGTGGGGAACACAACATTCTTGGGTCCTTGAATTCAAGAATGTTCTGGAAGGTTGGCTTCGAGATTGGGGCCAGGAGGAGGACGCCAACGTATTACGGGGAGAAATAGAAGAGTTGATGGGGAAGGATGAACTTGAGGGCGTGCTCTAAAATGTGTTCCGATACATACAGTGACCCCGCAAAAGTTTCCGCCGCGCATGCACGAGCCACCCTCTCAAGCACATGTACACCAAACTTCAACACCATATATCTCAGCCAAAATATTATATAATTATTTTTTTTTAGGTCAAGAGTTGCATAGATGATTAATATTTTATTTGCCATCCTCGTGCCTTTTTACATGCAGCAATTTGTTGTCGCATACTTAAGATAAGGCGCTTAATGAGCTTGGCTGGTATGCGCCGCCAGCACTCTTTTAATGCACTGCAAAAGCCATCCCACTCTTCTATAGCTTAGCTGTAATTGTTATATTATAGATAGAATTTGTACATGCGCTTCTTCAGGTACCACCAGAGGTGCTTAATTAGGTTGAGATCAGGTGAGTATGCTGGCCATTTGATGGTGGTGATGTGGTGCTCGCGCAGGAACTCACGCCTCGCTGCAGCTGTGTGTATGCGCGCGTTATCCTGCATAAAAAGCTGAGAACGACGCCAAGATGGTAGAAGTCCTTTAGCCAAGGCCTTAATGTAACTTTTAGCAGAGTACCTATACTTTAGAGCATTAAAATTACGCTCTATTATAACTAGAGGACTTCTCTAGGCACACCTACGTTTATCTAACCATATTAAACCCTATACTATTTATAACACCTTTTTACCGCAGCTATAGGTTTAGAGCATTATTATCTTCTATTTCTCTTATAAATTTCGAAAAACCCACTCTTAGTTTTGCCCTGAGCCCTTCTAAACTAAGCATTTGTTAGAGAACTTGAGCGTGCGCCGATGCTATAGGAATTGAGAGTACTCCTTGCAGAACTTAAGGCGCCTTAACGCATCCCCGCGATGGAGCTTAGGACGATTTTTACAAGGAGATTTAGTAAGGCCTTGTCTTTTAAGGTATCGGGATAGTGTGCTAGAGCTAGGCGGCTTCGAAGAGGTGCCATCTAGATTCACAACCACTGCCACTTCAGCTAGCTCTTTGTACTTAATTTTTGGCTGCGCACGTGCTTTGCGATAGATGATCTTCTTTTGATGAAGCAATAGTATAGGTGGCTGGCCGCTGCGAGGTTTATCTGCAGTTGTGCCTGTTTGGTGATATTTCTTCCTGAGGTCGCGTATAGCGCGTTCACTCCGGCCATACGCGTTAGCAACTTGAGCAACTGTAGAACCACCATGCAGCATCCTAATAATTTGATCTCGCTGCTGAACTGTTAAATTAGGGCCTCTGCGCGTATTTTAGTCTATTTCTTGTAAAATTTGGCGATGTGGTGGCATAGTTATGATACTTGAAAGTTGAGAAGGAGATGTTGTGAGGGAACGCGTCGCGACTAGTGTGGCGGAAACTTTTGCGGGGTCACTGTATATGAAATTCCTATCCTACCCGGGTGTGAAGAAGGGTGTTTGCTATCTGGCAGTTCCCCTATTGCTGCATCACGTAGCGATATCAGCTTCAACTGACCACACAGCGTTTGCCTTTATCTTCTTTACCAGGGCTATCAATCACCGCCCCACTTTCCACAAGCAACAGCTCATCAATTCTACCCACGGCATATTCGACCCGCATCCAAGTCTTCAAGCTCCCCGTATTTGTATCAAGTTGCCAAACCCGCGTTCGTCGGTGAATTCGCTTTCTGCCGTACGAACAATATCCCCCGAACCCACTGCCACCTCCATAGCACAGCCAAGGGCCAGGTTGAGGGGTTTTGTTGCCATCTTGCTGCGTTTGATGTGGCAGCAGAGCGCAAAAGTCATTCATGTGATCGTGCCCGCAGCCTAATGCTGATATGCCTCCCTTGACCAAAGCGTCATAGAAGTGAGAATTGAAGCTAGGGCACTCGGTGGGTTCCCTCCGGTGGCCACTGCGTATATTAAGATGGCGATCTCGGAACTCGGGGAGAGGAATGTGTAGGAATGCTAAAGACAGATAAAAGCGGTTGTCGTTATTGTCCTTCTGACGCGCGCTTCGTTGCGCTTGGGAAGCGTTCTCGAACCAATCAATTTGGCTTTGCTTGATAGGTTCATAATCGGGGTTGTGTATCAAGCTCGGTATTTGACCGTGCGAATCCAGGAAATACAAAGTCGATAATGGGAGCTGTGACGGGGCTGGAGCCAGGACCTGAAGGTAGAAGTTGCCTATGCCGTCGACTTGCTCTGGGCCTGACTCGCAGAGGCTAAAGGGCAGATTCTGAAGTATCGACATCTGTGCCGTGCCTGTAATCCAGTCAGCAAGAATGCACAGCTATTATTGCGAAGACCCAGCTAAAAGGGCTTCATAACTATCTTGCAGAGCAAAGCAGTCTACACCATTTGCGAGCGTGCGGCCACTCTGAGTGTGTTATCGACCGCCAGCCCCGTGTATTAGGTACCATATGAAAGAAGTTACTCACGTGGCAATGCGTGGGTGCCCTCACTATCATGATTGCCAAAGACGGCTGCGAATGGAATTGAACGCTCGATGATAGGGGCAACCACCTTGAAGAGGGCGGATTGGCTGTCGGGGATATCGTGGTGCAACTGATCTCCAGTAAAAACCACAAGGTCTGGTTTCTCGACATCCAAGACCTCTCCAATGAAATTTACCGTAAGTGGGTCAGCCTCGCTCTCCGGCAGATGATTCCCATGGGCATCTATAGCATCTTTGCAAACCCCGACACCAGTAACCATGTGCGTGTCAGAGATCTGAAGAATCTTGAATTCGCCATCCTTGTTGACTCTCAATGCCTCCCGAGCATCTGGTCTCGGCTTGGCCCTGCCGCGGAGTACGCTCAGCCTTGCAACCGTTACCTTTGGCTGAGCGTGAAGCTGGAGCGGTGATGGCGTAAGCGTCCATTGTGGTCGTGGGTCAACGGCATCCACACCAAAGAGAACGTCCACCTCTGTCACAGCCTGGCCAATCTTGCCGGAGAACTTACTTCTCAGCACCCAGATTCCGCCAGGTCGACTCTCCCATAAATGATCCGAGCTTGAGTTCGGCCGCGGCTCGCCGACTCTGATATCCGTAACCACAAGGTCCTCAGCTCCAAGCTCTTCCTCATTGGCTAGCGCTACATACAACCATGCGCTCTGCTGAGCTGTATATAGATGGAGCTCTTTCTCAATGCGGTGCCACATATACGGGTCCAGTGCAGGGGTGGAAGGAGGAACTGTCGGAGAAAAGACGCACACGGTGAGATCCGTGACAACTGGATGACCAACAACGGCCGTGGTTTGAGAATTAAACGACATCGCCGCTTTGGAGGGGAAGATGAATCGCAAAAGAGTACGAATAACTATAGCTAGTACTGCTGATGCAATCGCAAAATACCATTCTACGCCATAGAAGGCCATGTGGAGCCACCACGGCGGTTCCAGGGGGAACACGCTCGCGCAGTTGGCAGACCTACTCAGCCAGGAAAGGAAGACCACAATTCACGCAACGACATGTTAGTACATTCCTAACCACGAATGGGATAATCAGCCGATACGCACCTAATAATACCGCTTGCGGGTCGCTCTATGAATGGAATAGGCACGAAACGCGAAAGGGGGTGAACCCGCTGGCTGCAGCGCAGGGATTGATGAAGTAGAGGGGGAAAGTGGTGCGAGAGCGTAAATATATGAACCAGTCGACAAGGCGGATCTGCGCGCAGTCGCGGAATGACTGGACCATCGGTAAATTATTTCGCCGATACCGATATAACGTAATTCCCGGCATCTTGACCATCTCTGCATCTTGGCCACCCATCCAAAATCAAGTGCCTGATTTTAAAATGGTCTTACCCCACAAGAGATTAAAAAATTTATATTAAAGCTTGAAGCCTTATAGAATAGAACCTTAAGAAGTTCCTTGTCATTTTTTTAGTCTAAAACCGCCGTGGGGGACCGATTTTGCGCCCGGTCCTCGAAACTCTCGAAACCTGCCCATCCTGATTTGACTCATTGCGATCTGTGAGCCCAGGGCACGGGAATTGATTCGGACCACCAACTTTTCGTCCACCCACTAAGCGGGAAATGCAGTGTGTGGTAAATTACGTTCGCTTAGGATTAATTCGTCTTGCGCTCATGACTAAGCCACGATATTCGGACCACCAATGACGCCTGTTCACGTGCCCGGTGGGTGTAAGATTAGTACTTTTCACTATCACGAATCTGAGATCTCTCGGCTTCATCACGAGATATCTGGGCCTCGAGTGTTGGCGTCCTGGAGCGTTTTAAGAGGCCAAATTCACTCTCATAGCCTTCTTGCACAAGAAAGGAGTCGATACCGCCCGCTTCCTCGATCAAATGTGTCAAGATGGGCGATGAAGGCAATGGTCATGTGACCTTGTCTACATGACTAATTAGCGTCATTAACGTGTTTCACCACTCGGCGGCGCACACCACTCAGTGGCGCGAACACGACACACAGCGAGAAATCAATTTTTGGAATTACCATCACAAACGCGTTGAAGCACATCTGCCAGTGGCTGCAACGGTCTCTGCAGGCCATCGCGCGTCCCCCAGCGTCGATTTGGTACCTGTAGAGCCGCCGTTGTGGCCCTGGCAGGCACAGACGAACAAAATTCATGAGCAAGCTACTCAATATGACACGCCCATCGAGCGGAACAGCAGCCACCTAGCCATGATACAGCGACGCGAGACACGATGACGGAGCACAGACACCCATAGAGCACAACAATCACACAACAGTCACCGACGGGCTCCTGGTCAGCCCGTCACCAGCCGACAATGTCTGCAACGTCCCACATCGACGAGCCTTTAGGCCGAACAGCATAACCTCTCGCGCGAGTCAACTCACAGACAATCGGCATGTTACTATCAATGCCAAACAATACTACAGATCATCAGACAGCCTTGTCCACTGTCGCCCCAACCTAGTGTCGAAGGAGTGGTGCCCCTTCGACACACCTGACAAGGTCTGAGGAGAAACGCGCGAGAGCTCTCATGTTCAGTAAGCCTGACGGTACGCACGAGCGGAGCATCGATCTCACCGAGCTGTATCACGGCAGAAAGCTGCTGCTGCTGCGCTCAGTGGCAGGTCACACCACAAAACACAGCTACATAGGAACCTAGTGGACGGCATCAAAACACCAGGAGCATCGAGAACGAGAGAACACATTCTATGCCTCGGGGGCACGGGGGCAAGCTAGCACACACGAAAGCTGAACGCTAGGGGGAGACTGAAGGTATTGCGGTCGCAACACATGAGGCAACACGCCTCTACGAGCCTTGAACCAAAGCTACAAACACAAGGCTTCAACCACGGCATACACATAGGGAACAACAATCTAAAGAACAGAAACACAGGCAAAATACGTCACTTTTTAAGACGAAATGTACATAGTCGTAGATAGAAGCCAGACGACGGCCGACCTCTGGGAACAGCTGGCTCTTGTTTTCAGGAGTGACGTGGGGCGGCACGGACGAACGTGTGCCGCGTCGGCTGTTAGCCAAGTTAGCCAACCGGGCATAGCTGCGGAGAAAACGCGGCTGAAACCGAGTAGGATAAAATCAATCAATCAATCAACCACTCAGTGGCGCGCCCCACCAAAGTCAAAGCGCATTTTTGCACGATTGCACCACAACAACAGAATAAAATAAGCTGAAATTCTATGGAGAGCTTTCTTAGACACTGGTACACTGATTCCGTTTATGGCCTTCAATATGGCACTTCGAGCACGTTGGTGGTGCTCGCCGGCGAGCAGGATCACTGAATCTTTCCTCTAGCTCCCGCTCCCTATTTTCAACCATTGCAGCTAGGCGCTGGCCCTCCTCTGCCTGTAGAGCTCCTCCCTGAGCAATATACATACGTCGGTTCTGATCCTTCTGTCTGCGACGTTGATTTGCAGCCCGATACTGAGTAACTTCATACGTTGCTATAGTCTCCTTGTTCATGGATAAATAGCAAGCTTTAAAGACCTGTTTAATAATGGTAGTAGGACTCTGCGACCCGCGCTTGAGGATATCATCATATCGGCGAGCGTGCTTCTCGAGCTGAGCAACTGTATGAGGTGTTTCTGATGTCCAGGTCTCTCTGTGAGGTGTCAATGGGGGGGACGGCGTCGTCGTCGTATTGATGACCGTGAGCGACGATAGAACACGCTGCGGGTCGGCTGGTATAAGGCCTGTAGCTTCAAATCCGCTTTTAATTATCTGCTCTGTAAAGGCTGTGTTGTGAATTTGAACGTAGATTGATAGAAAGTCTTCCTTATCAATATGAAGGAGGCCGAATCTGGCGAGCTCTTGCACCTCATGTCCGTACGCGCGCTTCAGCAGAGAGAAACAGCCTACATCAAGCAGCTGGAGTAGATGTGACGTATGAGACGGCATACAGAGCGTAATAATTTTATTTTCTGTGCAGAAGTTGTCAAATTCCGGTGTAGCATGGCTGCTATGGCCGTCTAGTATCAGCAATCGGTAGGCTCCCTTCGTACAAGCTTTTGTATGCCTATCGAAATGCTGTACCCAGTCTAAACCTAGTCGATCATTCGTCCAGCCATTGTTACTGAGCGCTAGCATCCAGTCGGTAGGTAGATGACGATACCAGGCTGCTTGATGGAGCTTGCCTGCGAGGATGATAAAAGGCGGAATCGTCCATCCAGTAGCGTTGACTCCCTCAATCACAGTAACCCACTCGCGATTACCCGGGTGTATAACAACTGCTCGACCGATTGTATCAGAGCTAGTAACAACTTTTGACGTCGCTGCGACACCCATAGCAAATCCTGTTTCGTCGAAATTGTAGGTGTCTTCGTCTAGGATACCGTATTTCAGACGCGTCTCCTCTACACGTTTAAACCACGCGCTAATTACGACAGGATCCTCACATCTAGCACGCTGTGAATGGAATTTGCGATTCCATTTTGTCTGAAGCGCTGGCTGAGTATTGATAAAGCGTGTGGCCCAGTTCTTGCCGGTAGGCTGTGGTGCAGGATTCTGGCCGCGTTTTGCTAGTAAAGTATCCGCCATCCGTCGTACGTCGATGATCTGCGGCGGAAATCCTCGTCTGTCAAGCTCTAGTATCCACTCTACTAGGGAGTGCTCCTCTATAGGCTGTAGTTTTCACTTTTTGCTATTTGACTGCGCGATTGGTGCTATGTCCTTGAGGCGACGCCGAAGGCTAGTCGCGGGGACATTGTATAGTTGTGCTGCTTTTCGAATACTCGGAACCTGGTGATTTTGAATGGCGCGCTTCGATAGATCTAGTCTACCTTCTTTTTGGAGCTGCAGAGCGTTGTGGGTGGGCGACATTGTGAGTTGTGTTGAAAGACGCGTCTTTTTTGGTAGGGGCGCGCCACTGAGTGGTGTGCGCCGCCGAGTGGTGAAACACGTTACCTACCTGAAGCTACTTTACGCGTCCATCTTACGCGTCATCTACCTATAATGTCACCTTTGCCTATATAGACGATTACTTGGTGTTTTTTTACGCCCCTATTGCTATGCCGCTTAACAAAGCCCCTAAACGTCCCCGTAACAGCGCTGCTGTCCCGAACAAGCGCCCAAGGGTCGCTGCTTATAGCATCGAGTCCCAGCCTGTCGATGTCAATACGACCCAGCAACTATCTTAGCGTCTATCGCCGCGCAAAGCACTGACGATTGCCGCGTCTCAGGTCACTGAGCCACCCACCTTTGAGTCGCAGTTGCCCGAGTCTCAGCCTAACGTCGCGATCGTCGCGTCTATTGAGGGCAGCAAGGCTGCAACAGTAGCTACGTCAGAAGATAATAATAATAGTAGTAAGGGCTTTGATGAGCGCTTTGCAGACGACTTTGAGGGGATTAATTAGTCGCGTTTGCCTCAATACTGTAAGCCGTTGGCTACACAGAGGCAGAAAAAGAGCTGGGTATACCTCTACGGCTTTCGCGTTGCGCTCATTAAGGACCCAGACCGCACCTTCTTTGTCTGTCGCTATTGTCATGAGCACAAGATTATCAACGCTGGTGGCGGCGGCATATACGAAACAACGCTATCGACGTCAACCTCAGCGCGCCATTTAGAGCAGAATAAACGCGGCCATCGTTACGCAGCTCCTGGCAAAGCGCACGCTGCGACGAAGGCAGGTAAGAGCGGGCTGCGCGCTGTCTTCAAGGCCGGCAAAGTCAAGGTATCCCAAGACGTTGCCAACGAGCTTGCCGGCTTTAGCATTCAGGATTTTCGACATGCTGCTGTCGCATGGCTCGTCGAGAACAACCATCCAATTTCTGAGTTTGAGTCGCCCGCGTTTCGACGGCTGCTTGAAGCTGCAAATCCAGAGGCAGTAGCGGCATTATGGACCTCCCATGCGAGTGTTTCCCGCTTTGTGATGCGCCGTTTCGACTTTATACAACCGCAGGTTGTCGTTAAGCTGTCGCGATCAATAAGCAAGGTCCACATCAGCTTTGATAGCTGGACGACTAAAGGCGGCAAGCGTGGCTTCTTAGGCGTTGTTGCTCACTACGTTAACAGCGTTGGTGACCTTGTAGACGTACCTATCGCGCTGCCGCAGCTGACAGGCGCTCACACTGGCGAGAAGATTGCTAAAGTGGTTAGCAAAATGCTGCAGCAGTTCGGCATAAATCCGCGTACAGTTGGCTGCTTTATGCTTGACAACGCTACTAACAACAAGGCTGCCGCCCTCAAGCTCGCGCAGCAGATGGGCTTCATCGCTCCCCATCGCCGCCTCCGTTGCGGCCCTCACATCCTCAACCTCATCGGTCAGACGCTACTCTGGGGTAACAACGACGACGCGTACGACAACGATAGCGGTGAGCTTGCTGCTGAGAGCGAGTTAATGCGCAAATGGCGCGAGGATGGGCCTCTAGGCGTGCTTCTTAGCGTCATTAACTACATCAAAACGCCGCAACAACATGAGCTTTTTGAAAACTTTCAGCGCCTCGCTAACGCTGAGCTGCCCACAGATCAACACAGGATACTTGAGCCGATTAAGCCAGTTGTCACGCGCTGGAACTCGTACTACTCTGTCTTTGAGCGCGCCGTGGAACTGCAGCCAGCAGTTAACGCCTACGCTAACCACCATATACGCCGCGTGCGAGATAAGGACACGTACGCGATAAGTCGCGGCAACAAGCTGCCGGAGGCAGCGCCCTAGATGCGATTAGACGGGCTAACAGCCGCCGATTGGGCGGTAGTTACTGAGTACATAGACGTACTAAAGCCGCTAAAGTTAGTAACAAAGCGCCTTAAAGGTCGCAGTAAAAGTGACTGTTATGGCGCTATTGCTGAGGTTATCCTAGTCTTTAAGTTTATACTTACTTACTACGAGCAGCGCGTTAAGGTGTATGAGGCAGTCGACTATAATGCGCACGACGACGCGCCTGAGGACCATCTCGCGATCAACCTTCGCGCTGCCTGGGCGAAGGCTAGCGATTACTACAATAAACTCGACCTCTCACCAGCGTACTACGCGGCAACGATACTCCATCCGCGCTATAAAACTTACTGCGACGTTGCCTGGGCTGACAAGCCTGAGTGGCTGGACGCTAACAACTGCGCGTTCCGCGCGCTTTGGGCTGAATACAACCGCTCACCACGCCTAGTGAGGCGGCCAAAGGTTGTTACCAACGATATCGACGAGGCTATCGAAGCCCTCATCGATCCTGAGGCTAGCGCGGCTGCTGAGGACAGCGAGATGGTTGAGTTTGATAGGTGGAAGAGGTCCGAGCCAAGGGTTGAGAAGGGTAGTGATGCCGCAAACTTCCTAATTAAATACTGGGTAAGCTTGCGCGATCGCTACCCTAATCTCTCTAAGATGGCTATCGACGTCATCTCTATCCCAGCGTCGAGCTGCGAGTGTGAGCGTATGTTCAGCGAGCTTGGCGACCTGCTTGAGCCCCGAAGGCGGAAGATCTCACCCCAGTTACTAGCTGCTATTCAGTGTATAAGGCGGTGGTATAAGGCTGGCTTTGATCAAGGCAGCAGCGTTGCTACAGCAAGAATAACTGACACTGAGATAGACGCTATATACAAGTTGTGCTATTGGGGTCAGGAGGCCGAGTAATTAGTATAGCCGAGCGATCTCTACAACAATAAACAATCAAGCCATCGATCAAGCTTCAAGCCAAGCCAGCTTCATCTAGGCAATCAAGTCAAACAAGTCAAGCCTAACGATTCCAAATCAAGCCTCAAGCCAAGCCGACAACGAGGGCTTGATCGGCTTGATTGTTGACATCTCTGGTGGGCTTAGTGATGTGTCCGTTGACCCGGCGAGGGGCTGCAGGGCAGTTGGTGTGACTAGCTGGATGAGGGCCATGACAATTGGCACAACGTAGCTTTGTGGGGGCAACTGTCCCCGTACTGTCCTTGGTGTCTATCCGTGCGGTCACCGCAGTGTGCACAGCGGGCTACTCGGGTACAGCGGGCCGCGTTGCAGTAGCCCTGGCAGCCTGGGTTATGTCGCTGTATGGTTGGATGCTTGTGGATTTCCTTTGAAAATTGGCTGATGCCAAAGAGCTGGAACGAGCGGACTGGCTCCTTGTATGAAACAATCCAGGTAGTGAGGCCCTTCTGATTCGCCCCATGCCGTGAGGTCCTGCAGCTGACTGGCTGCTTGCCTGTTTGTGAGCAGACCTCTTCCCCCACTAGCTGGATAGTAGTGGGTAGTTCTGTGCCGTCCAGGGTCCGGAAAGAGCTGGGTACTCCTTGTACTGCGTAGTTGATCCAGCGTTCTGGGATCCTCACCGCGTCTCCGTCTAGGGCTCTTACTAGAACTTCCTGGTTTTCTTGAATTAGAAGTTGATCCCGAATTTTCTGATTTGCTGGGGTAATCGCCCAGCCTGTGTTGATTGGTGATGCGGTAGGTATGTCTTTAAGGGTGATTCCTCCTATGCTCTTGCATATTGCCTGCCTTACTGCAAAGGGTGAGGGTTGTTGCAGTCGCATTGCCGGGTTAGAGATGGTTATGAAGATTCGACTGTCTTCTTTTGGCTTAGCCGGCGGGCTAGAACGAGACCTAGCAGGGATCAGGGGCCGGCTGCCACCCCTATCTGAGATCTGGGGGTCTCTGGCTACGTCCGCCCAAGAGCGGCGTCCTGACTCTTGGCTCCTGGGGTTGCTGTGACTGGTGTCGCTGCTCCAGCGGGAGCTTGGAGAAGAGCTGCTTGGGGAGAGGGAGGTCAGCGCCCGTATGACTTTCTGCTGCAGCTCCTCTGCAATCTTGACTTCTTGCGGGTTAGTGTAGCTCTCTGCATGTTGGTCTACAGCTGCTGCAAAGGCAGTAGCAATGGTGTTCCAGAGCTGGGCAAATTTCTGTGTCTCGGTAATGTGGCGTAGGACAGCATCAGAGACTCGAGGTTTGGGAGCGCCCCCACCGGGGTTCTGGCTGCTCAGAAAGGGTGCATGGTGGATGCACGTCCTTCTGGGGCCGTCTTGGGGCGCGTGTATAAAACTGCTGAGGGATCTCAGGGTCTGGGGACCCTGTGTGCTGGGAGGAGGGAGACTCTGCCGTCATGACAAGCTCCTTTGCGCGGCTGCGCGGGGGGCTAGGTGGACGTTAGAGGTACTCCCAGAATCAGCGCAGTGAGCTTGTTCAGTTGCTGGGATTTTTAGGGCCTCTGAGAGGGTGCCCCAAAAATCAAAGGATTGGTGTTCGGTGTAGGATTCAAAGGTTGGTTGGTTGGTTGGTATTCATTTTACGTCTGTTTGATGAGGATTAAGTCCACCATCTCGCCTCCCGAAGGGCATATACGACGTGCTAAGCTATGGAATTATAGTACAGGCGCACTACCTTAGAAAGCATTTCTTGCCTACGCAGGTATTGCTACCATGTCAAGCTGCAGCTCCCCTTCCAGTCAGGGAGACTGAGCCGTGTGGGTACATTAGGGAAGAACCCCTTATACTCTATGGCATAATGTGCCGTTACGGTAGAAAGAGAAACAAGAGTGTATGAGGAGATTGTAAGGAAGGAGGTAGAAGGGTGAGAAGTGTCGCAGCCGTTGTGCTGCTGGTGCTGGTGTCGCTGGGTGCTACACTGGAGCCTGGCGCAGTAGCGTCTTTTACTACTGTGCCATTGCACGGCAGGAAGAGCTACCGTGGACAAATCTTACTATAGTACTGTGTGAGCTGGGTGAATGCCTCAAAGGCCTCTGGATCATCTATCAGCACTGCAGTATACGCGAGGCCGTCGGCCCGGCTAGAGGGTGGCATAGGTGGTCGAAGTGGCCATCGGCTGAAGGCTGCCAGGGTCTTGCGGCATAGCACGAGGTGCTCTGGCGTCTTGTCGCGTTGGCATGAGCAGGTGAGTTTCGCGTCGTCGTGGTGGAACTTTCTATGGTACCAGGCAAAGTCCCCATGCATAGATCGAATAGAAAGGAGTCTAGCCAATGTGGCTCTTGAGAGGTCTAGCTCTCTTGGTCCGCGGCGTGGCGCGTAGTCCAAGTCCCAGCTTTTATACCACCTTGAGAGTTTCGTCTTCTTGTCTAACCACCAGATCTGTTGTGTGCTGCGCAGTGCCTTGCGGGCAACTGATCTGATGCCTGAGAGTGTGGGCATAGCGGCTTTCCCGGTTGGAGGCGATGGGTGCTGGGCTTCTAGGTTGGCTAGTCTGTCTGCCGCCTCGTTTCCTTCAATACCTAGGTGGCCAGGGGCCCACTTAATAGAGATATCGTGTGTCTCCATGGCACCGTGGCACTCCAAGAAGGCCCATCGCGATGTAGGCGGTGCGTCGCCTCTAAGGCACCAGATAACCGAGGTGCTGTCAATGCACAGCCAGATGCGGCGGCTGCTAAGATCTGGCTGCGTAGGATTCAAAGGTGAGAGCCCTGTAACCTCAAAAGCCTTCAAAATTATTGTCTTAGTAAATGCTGAGTGCCAGGCGCGATAGAATAACTTAAAAAGATTGCGCTTTGTAACAGAGGTAAATCCTTGAGCTTTGTGCATGAAGCTGGCGAGCTCATCGAGATAGGCAGTAGCGAAGAGGCACACATCGAGCGGCTGAAGCGTATGGGTTGAATGAGGAGGTAGGATGGCGAGGAGGATCTTGTTGTTGTCGCAAAACTCTATAAAATCCATAGATACATGAGATCCATGGCCATCAAGGATGAGCAGCCGCCACGAGGTGCGCGCCTTAGCTTTAGTCTCGCGATTAAACACTTGTTCAAGCCAGCTTAGGCCAATATCATTGCTCGTCCGTCCACTTGGCGATGAGGTGAAGAAGGCTTGGTCTTGTGCTGCCTCAAAATCCTGCAACCAGGTATCTTGAATTGCACCAGAGGCAGCCTGGTAGATGAGCGCTGGCGTGAGCGCTGTACCACCAGCGCAGATGCAAGCTATAGTATTAATCCACTCGCGATTGCCATCCTAGATGATGTGCCTTAGTTTTCCAGAGAATACCCGCTTAAGTTTAGAGAGCACGCCAATAAGGAAGCCCTTCTCGTCCATGTTGTACATATACTAACTCTCAATATTGTATTCCTTAATTTTCTGCTTAATAGCTCAAAGTAGAGGCTATACTTAAACGCAGAATCAGCTTTAAAGCGGTTGCGATCGAGGCCGGATGCCCAGTGTGAGATGAGCTCGATGTTGTGGCGCGACGAAGCGATCTACCCAGTTTTTGCCCGCTGGCTTTCTGGCGATTTGGGATGCGAAATTTCGAATCATTGGCTTAGAAGGAGGTAATCCACGCTTGCAAAGCTTATGGATATACTGTAAAAGCTCAGCTTCTTGCGTAGTGTTGAGTAACTGGCTGTTTTCGACTTTGAGTGCATGGCTTTGAGTAACATCTTGGTGGCAGCGCGACAACATTGACCGGTCAACACCATACTTTTCTGTATAATCTGAGTAGCGAAATGGTTCTCCAAGCTTCAAGGATCCTAGAGCAGCAAGCGCTTCCTCTATACTAGCTATATTAGTGGTGTTGTCACGCGTTGAAGAATTGATGTATTTTGGTATTCGCATGCATCAGGTGGGGACGTGCATCAGTTGGTGGGCCCACATTGCAATATTGTATTGGTGGACCAACTGTCACCCCACCGCGACAAGGGTGCAATTGGAAGCTTAAGGAGAGTGACGTAACGTTTCGGGCACCGGTCGGAGATCGGAGAAAATGCAGGGCACATAATAAGGATCAGATGATGGTCTTGGCGGGTGCGCGGGTATAAGAATTTTGCACCTGCCCTTCTAATCATCACCTACGTTTTGTCCTCGGCCTTACGTGTATGCTTTAGGACCCGATGTCTACAAAAAAGCACATTGTGATCGGCTGTGGCGTTTGCGGTCTTACAACTGCTTTACATCTATTCAGAGCGCACTCGAGCATTTCCACGAATATGACACTTCTGTCACACCACCAGCCTCAAGAACCAAGCGATGATATCTCCAAAATCGTTCGCATCGATTATCCGAACTTACGACGCATGAAGGAAGCCGCCTATGCCAAGGGAGTTTGGGAGACAGATCAATGTTTTCGCCAATTTTATCAGTCCGTCGGTCGAGTTGTGGCATATGGCGAAGAAGATGTTGAAACTCTATACCGTATCGATAGTGCTCGCCTCCAGCTCGGGATGCAAAAACGTGAACGGTTAGATCATCAGAAGTTCGCGAAGATCTTTGGCCCTGCGAATCTCCATCCTGGTCTTACCTTCGTATGGAACGATGACGATAGCTTGGTGGAGTGGAAGGGCTGCATGCAAGCTATGCAAGATTTGGTCAAAAGACATTGCGAGGAAGATGAAGGCTCGAAGATGTTAGAGTTACAAGCACTAAAGCTCCTACATGAAGGAGGACGGGTCTGTGCAGTGGTTCTTCCGAATGAAGAGCAGATCCAAGCAACAGATGCAGAAGTCATCGTTGCAGCGGGCCCTTGGATTACTGAGCTACTAGAGAAGTCCGGCATTGCTCAGCCCCCAGCCTCAAGGTCTCCAGTTGCAACTGGGTTGTTTGCATTCACCCTTCAACTAAACGAAGAGCAAATTCTGTTCTTCAAAGGCAAACCGGCCTTCTCTCACATTGGTTACGGTATATTCCAACCCAGTGCCCCAAAAACCATAACCTAATTACATAGCAGCTGAGTTCCTGCCGCCCACTAAAAGCAACGGAATCGCTAAGATAACTTGCATTTCCCCCTTTACGAACACAGAAAACAGCTCGTCACTATCATATCCAAGAGATCTCTCGGGCAGCTCTTTGGCAATAGACACGATGCTGAAAATGAAACGTTGGGCGCAGAAATTTCTCCCTCGGCTCGGCGGGGCAAAAATTATTAGCATAAGATCGTATTGGTAAGCAAGCCGCAGTGATAATAGACGGAGAAGCAAAGACTGAAACGTGGTAGGGATGGAATGACTCAGACACAAACCCCTCTTATCTCTAGGCATCCGCAGTATCGCAATCTCTCTATCGTCGGAGGGGGTTCGTACAATCGTGCAAAAGACCTGCCTGTCCTTGGCGAAGAGGTAGTCAAAATGCTTGCCGATGAACCCTTCCATCCTTCCTACGGTTGGCATCCAAGCGATGACCTTTCCAATCAAGACCAACCGCGTCTGCTTGCTAGGGGGGACTTTGGAGACTTGGAGCGTGAGGCGGAGAAGAATCCGGAGGTTCAGGCTTGGAGGTTGAAGCGGGCGTCATGGATCGAGCACGACTATTTAGAAGAAATATAGACCTGCTGAGAGCCGACTTTTCATGTTGTAGTGGGCGCTTGGCTACCATCAAGTGAGACTAAGCCGTCCACATGCTCTAATACGGCTCTCCCACCATAACTGTTGACAGTCGATTGTTGTTGTCTGGAGAAGCTTCCGAGCGGCTTTGACGACAGGAGGTATGTTCTATGTGGTGGTCACTATGAGAAATTCCATGTGAGGAGATCCTTACGCTGCGCACGGAATTTTCATGGAGTTCATCCCACACTTTCGTGATTGCAAATGCCTCCGCCTTGGAGGGTACCAGCACTGAATAGATGAAGAGGGGCCAGAGAGGCCAAATCGCTCTGTAATACGGGCCTCTAGGCGGTAACTGCTCGAGGATGGCAAGAAGCTGCTCTTGAATCGGCTTTAGAATCTCATCTGTAGCGGGAGTCCTGTGGGAATGATCAGTGAAGGTTGTAGGAGTAGAAAATTATACGTACCCTAGGATTCTGTAATGAAGGTAGAGGATAGCAGAGAGTCGATAGGACTCTGCGGTTTTGGTGGCGTCTGCCTTCGCTCTCTGTAGCTGCGCGGGCTTTGTTTGAAATTCTTGCGCTATGTCCTTGTCGAAGCAGGTTTGACGCAGCCTTTGCAAGCTAGCGAGTAAACGAAAGGCATCAGTGCCTTGATCTCGACAAGCTGCGAGACAGTTGATCTCCTGGATGATAGATAACAGCTCAGGAGATAGTCCGCATAGCGCATCAACGCGCTGGATTTCTTTCTCTTGTTCAGACAAGAACAAGAGTGCCGGAAATTGTTCGCCTTCTATAGCCGTCGCATTGGCAAGGATGCTGTGAGATGCTATCTTCATGCGATATCCAAGCGTACCAGGAAAAGATATCGCGTACTTCAAAAGAGACCCAACGCTAACAGCATGTGCATACCATTCTAAGAAACACTGCTCCGATAATATCTGGCTTGCATTAGCAGATATAGAGCTATGAAGCGAGGACGGCATACAGTGTATTGAAGCAGGAGGAGACTTGTACCAAGGTATTCCCGCACTTGACGACTATCGGGATAGTTCAATTCGTTTCGAAGGAAGGCCAAGGCGCCTTGTCTGTATGTCTCTGAATCATTCGCTCCTAAATAAAGGGAGCTCAAGGAGAACAGAGCGGCTTCTAAAGGCTTACTCATCTGGGATGCTTGGAACATTTCCAGATAGAGATTGTGTTCGAGGAGAGTACGAGACGCACATATGCGGTTCAGGTCTGGGAAAACACTATCAACGCGAAAGTCCGTTCTGGTGACGAATATGCATAGCTTACAGAATGATCTCAGAACGTCACAGCTCGGAGGCGTCAGGCAAAAGCTGGATATCGGAACCAGTCCAATTGCATTCTTATCACACTCTTTTCGCCGAATAGTTTGTCGCGATTGTTGTGAAGCTGCATAGGCTACATCAAATGCTCCCGTTTCAGACCATTCAGGGGGCGGTATATCGCTCTCGTGAGGTACGATATGAAGATGTGGCAATGCAGTTGGAGTTTTAATTAGACCATTCGCAGCCAGCCATGGCATGGCTTTTGGGTTCGATCCGCCGAAATTATCGAGCGCTCTGCTTGATGGTGTGTTGTCTATGTCCATAACCTCAGTATCTTCCACCTCATTCCGTGAATGGTTGGGTTCTGCTTGATCGTGATCAAGTATCGATTGCTCAGCTCCATGCATGTCGGTACCTCCACTCCAGCGTCCGGCCTCTGAGGATTGGGAAGAGATCTCCAGAGAAGGTGGAGTATAGACCGCCGAAAAATATGAGGAGGGCCTTTGTGAACCGGGTCTTGAAGTCTGCAAACGGCTACCTGGAGAGGGCGAAGAGGTCAATGATTGCAACAGGTCCGCTGGCAGTTGCGAAGGGTTCGTTGAGCTTTGTGAGCGGCCTGGTAGAGCGTGTACTCGTTGCGCGAGGGCCATTGCCGTTACTGGTACAATCCGTTGGCCCACTTGCACCGTCAATGAAATAGAGCCGCTGAATGGCCTCGAGAGCGTCTGCATGATTTCTTCTGCCAAATGATCCACCCCTTCTCTCTCCGATTTTCCATGGACGTCATTTTCTCGGAATATCTCGATGGCCGCATCAAACGTTGGTCCTGTCATCGGCAAACGTTTCCCGATGCTTTTGAGCGATTAGAATAGCCTCCTCATGGATGAATGTCGGGCTTACAAGTTGTTACTGGCACATTTGGGAAGGTAAATAAACACTCCAGTGCTAACTTTGGGATGGTGTATTGCATTCGCAAACCCACGGAATCTTCGACCAATCACCACCCAGTTCTTCACTTTGCTTTGGATAGTTTCAAGACCATCCGGGCAGCCTGAACTCTTAATGACCCGAGCAATGAAGGCAACCCCACCATCGGTAGTTGTGGAAGTTCGCTGATTTGTACTGTCAAGGGTTGATGTAAGATCATAATACAAGGTTGCCAGAAATCTCCAGATGATCTCGCCAACCAGCTGAATACTCTCCTGGTAACAGGTGTATGCATAATGATCCGCCGGGGTCACAAATTTGGTGCTATCGAGCCTCAAGAAATCGTGCAGAGCAGTTATGACGCCTGGAGACAGCTCGAAATCTTTTTGCTGAAGCTTCCGCAACGGGGCTAATAGATCTTCGTTGGGTTCTGATATCTTCCGCTTGCATACCTTGACAATCTCAGTGAGGTTGTCTAACGACGCCTTGGAGAGCTCGGGTGGATTCTGCTTAAGCCCCTTGATGTACTAAGTATAATTAGTCTGCGAGAGTTGATTTTGAGAGGAAAGATCACCTCCGGGTCGACGAGCAAGTCATTAAAATTTTGGTGCTCCAACCGGGAGCACAAGTCCTTCGTGAATTGTTCGCCCATAGGGAAGCCTTAGGGATTAGGCAAGTGGAGTAGTGTTGGCGGGCTGATATGTAATTACCCAACGAACGCCAAAGGTTGAAAGGCCTGTGCGCATGCTTTGACGAGGGGAGAGCCAGGCTAAACCAAATCTGTGAATTAAGAGCTCAAGTGAGCGCTTAGTTCACAGATTTGGTTTAGCCCGGCTCTTCGCTTCCAAGCATCGTCGATCGGCTCCAGCTTGTCGCTTCCCCGCTGATTACCCCACGCTCGCTAAGTCCGTCTATTAAAAGACTGAAATGCATTGTGCGCATACTCTAGTGGATTTGAAATGGTTGATCGAATAAGATCTAATGCTTGGGCCAGGCGCACATTGGCTCCGAACCATAGGCTTTTTACCAGAATGTCTTCCCCTGAAGAGATGTTATATACTTGGACCATTACAAGGCTGAATGCCTGCTTGAGTGCGTTTCCCGTGTTCCTTCTAGGACGTCGGCGCAGAGACACCTTTTTATGAAGGGGCTTGGACTATGAATATATATGCGGAGCTATCGCGCAAGGCTGGGTTGCGCAAGACAGTCCACCAACCCAACTCCCCCTTGTGGCTCACAGATTCGTTTGCCTTCTGCCTTACCTCTCCATCCATTCACAAGCCTGTGGCGACAGGGTACTCTTTAGGGGGACAGAACCGGATTGGGCTTTTGCACTTATTGGCCAAGATATTGCCCAAGACTTCACCATCAACGTCACCAACTCTTCAATATCTGAAAGTTGGTGGTAAGTTCCAGTTCCGAATCCGTTGCCAGCTAAAGGGATCAGGAGTCATACAATCCGGCCAGCACTCACGAGGTACAGTACTAAGACTTTAGTCTGTTCGCGTCCCGCACGGGCCCATCACAACAACGCGAACACCAAAAATTGACCTATCTTCAACACCACAGTACTCGCCCAAAATGCTAGCTTTCGGTACAGAAATTAGCGGAAATCGTGGCCCTGGTGGTGAACTTTCAGAATGTCAACGCTATTTTATTCTAGCTCAAGTAGAAGCAGATGTGCGCACAAAGACAATTGCAGAGACCCTTGACTGCAGCCAGCGATGCGTGCAGAAAACTATCTCGCGATGGGAGACTACCCACAGCAACGCCTCACGCCCTCGGTCGGGCCGCCCACTAGTTATAACTAGGAGAGAGAGACGCAGGCTATTAAGGATTTCTCAAAATTATCCAAAAATCGAGTATACAAAGCTCCTTGAAGAGGCAGGCATGTGGGCATCTCATAATACCACCCCTGACGTCTCACGGCGTACTATTCAACGATACCTCCTTGATTCTGGATACAGCAAGTTTAGAGCGAAGCGTAGACCAAAAATCAATAGAGCTACAGCGCTTTTACGTCTCAATCTAGCTCAGGACCTGCATGGTTTCAAATGGAGGAGGACTACCTTGCGATTCAGCGATGAGTGCCTCATTCAGCGTAGATCTGGCTACAATACAACATGGGTATGGCGATTACCTAGTGAGCAATGGTGACATGAGATGGTTGAGAAGGTTACTACTGCAAGGCAGCTAGGCAGGATGGTCTGGGGCTCAATTTGGATGACTGCTGGGTCACGCGTTTGGCGTAGTCCCTTAGTAATTATGGACTGCGATTCATCTGCTCAACGCAAGGGCTATACTGCATGGAGCTATACCCAGGCTCTTGAGGAGGGTCTCTTACCTCAGTATAGGCCTGGTGAGAGGCTTATGCAGGATAATGCACCTATCCATACTGCAAATCTCTCAAAGGAGTGGTTGCAGGATCATGGCGTCTAGACTATTGAATGGCCATCCTATTCACCTGACCTTAACCCTATAGAGCACATGTGGTGGGCCCTCAAAAAGAAGCTACATGAGCTCCATCCTGAGTTTGACTGTATGGGTAACTCTATAGAGGAGTGGGATAGGTTTGAGGCTGGTCTGAAGGAGGCGTGGGCAGCCATACCTGATACTCTGATTCGCAAGCTTATCACGAGCATGCCATCACGACTAGATGCTATGATGATGGAGATCATGTTTGGCAACTGGAAGTACTCATAAATATTGTCTTAGGAAGTGAATGATTGATTGGTTCTGATCTGGTAAACAGTGTGTTCATATACATGCATGTTCCCAATTAGGCAGCAACCTGATGACTCATTCTTGTGCATCCACAATCCAGGCGTCCACGTGGGAACCATGTCTCCGACGTGCGAGATTGCCGTGCCAACATATGAGACATGCAAGCGGCTATCAGACTAAATATTGAGGCTATTGCGATTAATTTGCTACCCTACTTATCTATTTTACTCCTCTATGGGAGGTGCTGCATGCGTTTGAAGCTGAACTCAAAAGTGGTGATAGTGGCCCAAGCGCGACAGGCGAACAAACTATTGTCAGGTGAGTGTATGATGCCGATTCCTACCTTTCAGGTTGATGATGACCCTGCCCATGCGCCATGCGACGACACGGTCGTCACCAGTAGGGATATCCTTGTCTAATAATTTAAGCTGTGTGTTGATGCCTTCCACCACCAAGTTCCTGTCAGCTCTTTTTTGCCATTGAGCATTTGGTGTCTTCTCAAGCCACTCCTTTGCTATTGTTTTGGTGACTCTCTGTCCGATGTTAATCGCGCTTGAGACCTCGATGAAGAGATAGCTAGTCTAACGTAGAACTTATCCCATTGTTCCTCAGAAAGCCCAGCGGCGATACGGGCCTCCTCCATTGTCGCCTTATCCGGAAGTGGGTTCATTAGCATTGTGCCGCTTGTTACTCAATCCACGCCATTCTCTGACGTTGCGCGAGTCTTTTTCGCCCCCACCGCTCCGCATAGGTCGGGCGACCCAACCCTTGTCCTATGTGGGCCGCTCGCCCCAACTAAGCCGTTTCCCCGGAGAAACCCTTGTCCTCGTGTGGAGCCGCTATTGCTTGCTCCTAGGATACCAAGTCGCTGCTGTGAGCGCATCGCTGCATGATTTTGATTTTACTGTGGTGTCAGGCATAAGTTTTGTATGTGGGATCGGCGTGTAGCTAATGTCTTTATACCAATCATATTGCTGCATCTTGCTGACGCAGTAAGGATGCAGGAGCCTAATTAGGTATTTCGCGAATGGACCAATGCGCACCAGATCTTGGAGTGCTCAAGTCTAAAGCTAAACATTTGCGCCATCTTCGACAGCCGTTCAAACGCCTTCTGTGCTATTGAGAGCGCCACCAATGTTTTGTTGCTTGCATACCTGAGGCGCCTTCCAATTCCATATGCCAATCAGCTGCACACTCACCCACTTGAATGATTTGGTTAAGCTGCGGGAGCTGCTGTCATCTCGAACGGCAAGGTACGCGGCGTTTAGCGACCAGAGATTTATCGGTTAGCAGAAAATAGTCGCGTCTACAATTGGGTTCTCCTTGCCGAATGTCTGAAGTGAGAAAGGTCAACCCTGCGTTGGCCCGGCCGTGGAACGACGCAGGTGCTAAACGCACTGGCGCGCAGGCGGGGAAGGTTGTCTGAGGTCCCGACCAATAGCTTAAACTGGGTCTGTAGTCTCTACCGTACATGGTATAAACCATGTTCAATCATCAGCCTGCAGCGCCTACATAATTGAAGACAATTTTACCGCCACAGTGTTTTGCATGCCACCACGGCCTAGACCACACCTGGCTTGTGCAGATCTAAGAACCAACCCACTAGTGTAGGTTTAAGCCGCCGCTAGTACTCAGGTTATTTTCCCAGGTCCGCATTTGCCTTTCGCTTCGTTACTCCAAAAAGCTCCAGAGCATTTATTTTTCAGGATGCTCCAGAAGGTGACTAGAACGCCAAGGAAGGGATGTGTAGCAACTGTTCTGCAATTAGTGTGTCCGTATGCATCTTACATCCTGCATGTATTTTGGTGACTCGCCAGTATTTGCATGATGCACTTCAATGCTAACTAACCATGCTACTTTTTAGAGAAGCCCACATCTTTGACCATGCCCTCAAGTCTCCGGTGGCCCAGGGAGTCTTCCCTCTCAGAATAGCCAATCAAGTAGATGTAAGACGCACGTTCCTTCGGGTGCTAGGATACTTAGCCATGAGTGTAAACGAAGTGAATCAGCTCGCGGACAAGAAGAAGGTGGCATCGCTTGATTGGCGGTGAGCTAGTCTGCACACCCAGAGGCATTTCCGTACGACACGGCCATCATATAAAGATCAACCCTACCTTCATACTCCCCATGCATACTCCGAATTGAAATTTTATGCGATATCTGATATAAGTCGTTTGGGGCAATCTATCTCCAGCGCATCACGGCCAAAGATGTATATCCCTTTCGCCTACATTGAGATCCGTTCGAGTGAAACACGAGACGAGGTTTCTGGAAATTTCCTGTATACTCCAACACACCCGCCTCTACAACTTGAAAGTGGTGGACTGTCGGTAAGAACTACACTGTCATTCATCGGACAGCTGTTAACATAGACCAGATCAAGAAATGTCTAGGCCTCGAAATCGTGCAAGAGTTATGGGGATTTTCCATCACGCATTATGTCGTTCGGCTTTCTAATGAGAACGTTGTTCGTGTCTCTAAAGACAAGCTTGGTAGCTTCGTAAATGGAAAGGAAATTCAGGAGGCCGCTCCAAAAGCACTTGCATCGTATTTGAAATACATACAAAATCGCAAAGCAAAACGTGTCACTATGACTTGGAATGCCTGGGAAGTCCACGTCCCTTCCCTCTACACTCTCGACGAATATACTGAGCTTCCATGCTGCACGCGTTACTGTAATGGAATCGACTGTACGGAAAAGGATTGCACATCGAGGTGCACGAGTACCCTGCACTTGTGGCCTACAGCTCGTGCGAATAGTGGACTATTTTTCTTAAGAGAGATCCACCAGTGCACGAAGACAGACCACTAAGATAGTTCTATGCCAACTACACTCTCTGAAGATGAATCCTGTATTATAAGATATTAAAAGGCTAGAGCTTTTAGTTGAGTAGCTATAATATAGAGTAGCTAATATTACTAAGGCCCTTTACTAGTAGGCTTCTAGTTAGAGTAATATTGTCAGATTGTCAAATACAAGGAAAGAGCGATAAATAGTAGGACCGATAACTATTGCGATCTACGGAACCTCCGGAAGCAGAGGAGCTATAGAAAAAAGCAACAGACAGAGCATCAATCAAGGATAATCCATTCTGACCAACTGTCAGAATTTAATGAATCTTTTTGGTCATGATCGTGGATCAGAATTGATTGTATTGATGGTGTTCTGTCCGTTCATTTCTTCTATAGCTCCTCTGCTTCCGGAGGTTCCGTAGATCGCAATAGTTATCGGTCCTACTATTTATCGCTCTTTCCTATGCAGTACTTGACAATCTGACACACCCCCTCAGCTTAGACTGATCTTCTAAGCTGGCACAAACTTATATCTTATGCGATTGTCAGATCCTCTATTTGAGTCTGTATGTCTTCGAGTTTTAACTCTTTTGCTAAGGCCGGTTTCTTGTTTACCAGTCCTAATTGATTAAGAAAGTTCTCCCATTTGTTTGAGGGCAGCGCTTTGGTAAGTCCATCTGCTATCATTTGCGAGGACTTTACGTATTTAACTTGAATTCGTCCAAGCAATACTTCCTGTCGTAGCCAGTGATTGTGGATGTCTACATGTCGAAGTTTGGTTTGGAGTTTTGCAATCTCTTCCGTCACAAGTCGAATTGTCTGTGTATTGTCGCATTGAATTGTAATGGTCGACTCCGGCAATGATATCTGGAGCTCCTTGAGAAGTCGCGAGGTAAAGATAGCTTCCTTTGCTACTTGGGAGAGGGCGAGCAGTTCTGCTTCAGTCGTTGAGGTAGTAACCGTGTCCTGTTTACTTGCTCTCCAGGTAACAAGACCACCGAATAGCTTAATTACATAACCTTGCGAACTCTTTCTATCGACTGTGTTATCGGCAAATGATGCATCGCTGGCTACTTCAAGCTTGTCGCCTCCTCCCAATTGGAGTGCTCTTGATTTTGTCGCTGCAAGGTAGAGCAGGACTCTGTCAGCAGCCTCCTGATGCTCCGTGCCAGGGTTGACGAGGAAGCGTGCAAGGCGCGATGTTGCGAAGGCGATATCTGGTCGTGTTGTAACGGCGGCAAATAGTAAGGAACCAATCTTACGCTGGTATTTGTTGACTTCTGAAGGTGATGCTAATCCCTCGCGTGGCTGGAGTTCAACGCTTGCCATTGGGGTATCATGTCGGACATCTTTCCTATCTGCAAGTCTGCTGATTTTGTCGGCATAGGCTAACTGGGAGAGTTGAATTAATCGTTGTTCTCGGTCTCTGATAACTTCAACGCCGAGGAACCATTGCAAGTCTTCTCCCCCTGTGAAGGTGTATCTTTCTCGAAGAGCCTTGATAGCTTGTTGAGCTTCTACCTCCTTCTTCTGGTGATAGGCTAAGATAATGTCATCGACGTAAAAGAAGATGATAATGCCATCCTTGATCATGCAGCAGGCCTCATGTGGCACTTGTTTGAAGCCTAGTTTGGTGAGGGTTGAGACGAATTCTTTCTGCCATAGGAGCGGTGAAATTCGAAGACCGTAAAGTGCCTTTTCAAGCTTAAGGATCGTTCCGGGCTTCTGGTATCCTCGTGGCATTCTCATGTAGATTTCTCTATCTATGGTTGCATGCACGAATGCGTTAGTAACATCGTACTGTTTAAGTTCAAGGTTGAACCTGGCAGCGATTGCCATGAGCATTCGAAAAGACCTGCTGGCTAAAGTGGCTGCGTATGTGTCTTGTGACGTGATGTTTCGTTGCTGATCGCCGCGAACGACCAGTCGTGCTTTGCATTTAATAAGGCGATGGTGTTTGTCCAATTTGTAGGTATACACCCACATGCAGTCTAATACTTGGTGACCTTTCCGTTTGATGGGAGTGATTGGCACTTCAGCCCAGGACTTCATTTGTTCATGGCTCCTTAGGTGTTCTCGTTCTGCTTCCTTGAACATTTCGTACAGAGGATGATCTTCAAGCTTTGAGTAAGTCGTCGGCAGAGGTGGCAATTGGTTTCGGTGAAGCTTCACCCCCTTTGCCAGCATTCTCTTCAGCTGTGCCTTGTCAATGGGCTTGCCTTCGTGTTCCCCTACGTGCCCTGCTTGAGTGCCGGCCATAAATGCTGCTGCTCATGGTTCTGTTTTTGACGAGCCCTGTGTCGTCATGCTATTAGCTTCAAGTTCGTCGGCCCACGCCTGGCTAAGGAGAGCTACAGGTGGCGGAGTGTCTGGCGGCGTTGGGTATGAATCCATCACTTTTCTACTTCGGCAACCTCTTGACTTTTGACCTTGTGGGCTTGAGCTCTCTCCCATTATTGTATCGTCTTCGTAGAACGACCCAGTCTCAGGCTGTCCCTGTCGCGGTGGTGTAGGCAGTTCAATCGTTTTCACCCACGTTGCAATCTCGTGCAGGGTATTGTGCATAAGGTTGTCCATGAGGTCTTCCGTTTTGCCGCTGAACACTACGCTTTCGTCGAAGACTACGTCTCTTGTGCTGATGACTTTAGCTAGTGACGGGATCCAAACTCGGTAGATGTTTGTAGATTGATAGCCAATAAGATAGCCAATCCAGGCCTTTGGATCCAAGCGTTGCAGTCGCGACTTTCCTCGGTGGGTATCGTCGGTCATTGCAAATGCCTTGCAGCCATATGCTTTAAGATGAGCTTGGTTTGGTTTCCGTGGTCCAGTGACGATACCATTCATCGCAGCGACCCTTGTGAAGAATACCTCGTATGGGCTTTTCCAGCGGTTTGAGTAGTTCGGCGTTCTATTGTACAGGTATACTGCCGCTCTTGTGATTTCTGGCCATAGTTCCCAGGGAAGATTAGCATCCAGTCGTATCGTGCGTGCCTTTTCTTTTATCACACCCCCTGAGCGTTCTCCCCCGCCATTCTGTGATTGGGTATCAGGAGCAGAAGGCTCGACCTTTATGCCTTTGGACGTGCACCATCTCTTAACTTCTGGCTTGACGGTCACTATCTCGTTGTCCGTCTCAATCACTTTTACAGAAATATTGAACTGCGTATAGAGGAAGCAAGTGAAATTATCCAGTAATCGAATAATAGATCGTGCTGGTCTGTTGTCGGTAAAGTAGAAATCCCAGTTATATGCCGAGAATCGGTCAGTGATAAGCATTTGGCTCTTTTCCTTTGAGTAGCTCCCGACTTCGTAGTCGTGAAAGTCGATCGCGATTCGTTCTCCCGGCCCTTCTTCGCTCAGTCGAGGTTCTCTGCGGATCCTGCGCTTTGATTTGGCTCTCCCACATGCGTCGCACTCGACTGTAGTGACGCCTTTGATGCGCACCCCCTCAGATTGTTGGACGAGGTGTTCGATCACTGCGGGCCCTGGATGCCCTAGGCGCTTGTGCCATAGTATCGCACTTGCTCTTTGTGGCGACCGCTTGGTTCGAGAGTTGAATCGGGTGTGAAAGGCACTGTCGTTTGCATCTGATTGCTCGAGTACCCATTGGTTGTGTGCTTCCGTCAGGTATGCGATGATGGAGTTGTCCCATCTCTTTAACGACGTAGGTTCATTCTTATTATCCCACCAAATTCCTTGCCGTCTGAGTAGTCTAAATGAGACGAGGTTGCATAGAATCTCCGGGCAGAAGGCAACGTTCTCTAATCGGAGTATCTCTGTGCCATATGGTGACTTGACTTTGATATGTACGGTGCCATACCCTTTAATCCATATTCGTGCGTCGCCTGTCCACACGCAGTCACCGGGGATAGGTGGACGGAGGTGAGTTAGGCGTTGCGCCATGTTGCAGATGTGTATTGTCGCGCCCGAATCGAGGATGAATGCGTTCTTTAGCGGATACGGTTGGTTCTTCATTGAGAACACTGACGCGGTATACGCGGCTTCGATTGTTGATATAACTCTTCCTTCTAGTCAATCTTTTAAGACTTCGGGTGTTGGTGTTTGCGAATTCTTAATCAGCGGCGTCTTTGATCGTTGGCGCTTTGAGTCTAATAATTTGATTAGCTCTGGGTCATACTTTCTTTTGTACTCAACGAGTTTGGCTATTCTTGAATCTGGTGTAAACCACGTAGGTGCCTTATCTTCGTTTAGATAGAAACAATCAAAAAGATTGTGGCGCTGTTCACAAGCATGGCATGTTGTGCCTTCGACTGCCGCCGTATCCTCCAGAGAGGAATGCTTGGATCTGGTGCTGCTTTGCCCAAATTTGCGTTTTCCCCGGGTTCTACCACGGTTCTTGCCCCGTAAGGCTGATGATGCTTCTTCAGCTACACCGGAGGCGTCCCTCTGTGCGCCCTGGTCGGATTCACCGCCAGCGGGGTATGCAGCGTCTCCAGCAGCGAAAGCGCTCTTCTGCTTGCCCTTTTGTGGGTAGGAGCGGCTCATATGTTCCCGGAAGAGTTTCATCATTTCTTTTCTGTCATGGTCTGGGTCACCTCTAGTCACCTGGCTAGAGAAGGCAGTCACCCACATAGGTGCTACCTTTTCCACTGCCGACAAAAAATCTTCTATAATATCTTCATTATGTTGTACCTCCGCGACTCCTTCGGTCTCAGCGTCAGTTGCTGCTCGATCGTATTCGGCAAGCCAGATATCCCAGTTTACTGGGGTCCTCATTGGCTTCAATGCATTGTGATATCTTGTTTGTTGGACTTATAGGCTCTTCGGCACGATGAGGAAAGGAGACTATCGACATGATAGGTATTGTCTTCATTATTGTCCGAGGTGTATCCATCACGTCTAGTCGGTTGAGTGCTACATATAAAGATGGCGCTAGCAGGGGTCTGTCTGTTTATGTAATCCCAACACGCCCCCTCAGACAGAGCCCGTAAAGGTGGAAGAGACAACCGTACATATGCTGCTCTCGTTAAAAAACTTCTCAAGTCATCCAAGGAAGAAAAAGAGTAGCAGCAAGGGTCGTGGTTAGTGCGGCACGAGGCCTGCGGCTAGTCGCCAGCGTTCTAGTGGCTCGCGTGGTAATGCCTTGGTTCCCATGTCCGCCATGTTCTCTTCCTGTGGCACCCATTTGATTCTGACGGTGCCGTCGGCTTGAAGCTCCCGGGTTTTATGGTATCGTATCCGGATATGCTTTGTGCGTTTATGGTGCTTGGCGTTGTCGACCAAGTCTTTGGCTCCTCGGTTATCACTGCAGATTAGTATGCCTTGACTAACCGGATGTCCAAGCTCTTCCAGCAGTCCCTTGAGATAGGCTGCTTCTAAACTTGCCGTAAACAGTGCCATATACTCAGACTCCGTACTAGAGACCGACACTACAGATTGCTTCCGGCTCTTCCAGCTGACTGCACCTCCTGCTAGAGTGAAGATATAGCATTCTGTCGAAACGCTGTCAGTACAGTCGGACCCCCACTCAGCATCGCACCATCCTATGATCTCTTGGTCCTTATTACCGTCGAATTCTAGTGCAAGGTCTAGGGTTCTAGAGACGTATCGCAGCACCTTCTTTGCCGCGTTATAGTGCTGTTGTGTAGGGTTGACCATGAACCGGCTCAGCAGAGATACCGGGTAGGCTAGATCTAGTTGGCTTCTGATCATGCCGAACATTAAAGAGCCGATCAGAGATTGGTAGTCGTAGCGTATTCTCTTCTCGCAGATGTAGTTGTCCTCAGGTGGCTTGTGGAACATCCCGGGGTTCATTGGCACTGCGTTCTTCTTGAGGTTGTCAAGGCCTAGGCGTGTGAGTACCTTTCGTAGGTAGGTGCTGTGGCTTAGGCGGATCTTCCGGTTTTCCCTATCTCAGTAGATCTGCATGCCTAGGAAGTGTTTACAGGGTCCTTCGTCGCTCATTTCAAATCGCGAGTGTAGTTGATTCTTGGTGTGTTGAATGCGTTCCTTGTCGGGGCCAAACAGTAGCATGTCGTCGACGTAGACTACCAAGATGGTGTCTCCGTTCAAGAAAACGGCCTCGTCGTATGCTGACCTCTTAAACCCCATCTCTTGTAGCGCTTTCTGGAGTGTTTGGTACCAGATTCTTGGGGCTTGCTTCAGACCGTACAGGGCCTTCCGTAGTCGGCAGACTGTTCCGTTCTTGGTGAATCCAGTGGGGAGCTCTACAAAGACTTCGGTGTCAATGGGCCCGTAGAGGTGTCAGAAATTAATGAATGTTTTTGGTCATGATCGTGGATGAGAATTGATTGTCTTCATTGTTGGTTCTGTTCTCTCTCCCTTTTAAACACAGATCTGATACATCGGTGATACATAGGTGATACCGTCCACGATGCAGTATTCGTATACTTCAGTTTTTATGCCTCTTATCTGACAAGAGGAAGGCGGTTTTAACGTCCATTTGCTCAATTTCCCAGTCATGAATGGCTGCCAGTGCGAACAGCACGCGGTAGGTTTTCTGTCGTACTACTGACGCAAAGGTTTCTGAGAAGTCGATGCCTTGTTGTTGCTCAAACCCGCGGACGACCCAACGAGCCTTAAATCTGCTGATTTCGCCGTCAGGGCCTTGCTTTATCTTATATACCCATTTGCCACTGAGTACGTTCATCTGCTGGGTCTTAGAAACTTCGTCCCATGTGCAATTAAGGCTTAGGGATTTCATTTCTTCTTGCATTGCCTTGATCCATTGGTCTCGATATGGACCGTTTATTGCCTGCTCGTAGGTTTGAGGTTCAAGGGGTTCAGGCAGCTGGCCTTGGACTGTATTGCCGTATGCTTCGAGATCGTTGTTGTCAAAGGACACGGCGGCATGGAAGGCTTCTATAGCTAGCTGTCGGCAACTCCTAGGTCTGCATTGTTCAAGTAGTGGGAAGGACGGCAGTGGCGGGAGGTCGAGTTGGTGGATGCGGTCTTTGATGTCTTCTAGGAAAGCCCACGGTTAATTGAGGACCTCAAGGCAGTCGATTTCATTTTCTTTGGCGCCCCCTGTGGCCGAGCGGTGACGTTTGGGGTTCTGTTCAAGGTTGACTGGCTCTATGGGGTTGGCGGCTAGGTCAAGGACTTGTTGGAGCTCAGCAGGACTCAGGTCAAGGTCGCGTTGTAGTTGATCCCGATTCGCCCCCTCAACGCGTGCCGTGAGGTCCTGAGTTGTGGTAGGTTTTAGAGCGGGCACTTGTGGGAACCGAGCTAATTGTTTAGCAGGGAGGACTTCTTCGGGTGTCGGAATGGCCGCAGACATGGCAGAGCAAGAGGGGAGCTTGTATTCTGCCGAGTGCTTGAGGCGGACATTCTCGTCAAATAATACTTCT
Source organism: Pseudopyrenochaeta lycopersici (assembly GCA_003313425.1). NCBI lineage: Eukaryota > Fungi > Ascomycota > Dothideomycetes > Pleosporales > Pseudopyrenochaetaceae > Pseudopyrenochaeta > Pseudopyrenochaeta lycopersici. The sequence continues at coordinate 647,164 of NHZP01000028.1, read as the reverse complement.
TTGGCGCGCTCGATTTCACCGGTAGAGGGGTTCCAGAGTCGGTATATATTTTCAGCCTCATAGCCAACTAGCACGCAAGGTTTGGTGCGACTGTCGAGTTTCTTGGGGTGTTTCTCCTTAGGGATTAGTTTGTGGGCTTGACACCCGAGACGCCGGAAGTAGTGAACGGTAGGTTTATAGCCGTACCAAACTTCATAAGAGGAGAGGCCGTTGAGAGCGGACTGTGGTGATCGTTCCCAGATGTAGACGATTGCTCGGAGGATCTCTCCCCAGAGTTCGAGTGGTAGTTGGCTGTCATGAAAGACTGCCCGCACCAGTCCCCAGAGAGTTCTGTGAACTCGTTCTACTGCGCCGACTTGCTCGTGGGCATAGGGAGCCGTAGGTTCTGGTTGTGTGCCTAGTTTCTGAAAGTGTATGATGAGTTGCTTGTTTCTGAACTCTCCACCGTTATCGGTGCGGTAGTAGAGGACCTTGAGTCCAGTGTGTGCTTCTACCTGTGCTGTATCGAGTTTGATCCAGTGTGTCGCGTCAGACTTCCGTTTTAGGAGGTAAAGTCGTGGGCGCCTGCTGTAGTCGTCGATGATCAGGAGGTAGTAAGCTTCGCCGTTAGGGGTAGGCGGCGTGATGGGCCCCCCAAGATCCGCAAATTGGCGCTCGCCTCGTCGCGTGGCGCGGGTTACTAATGCCATGTGGTTTTGGGCATGGCCTTTGCCGTGGACATAGGAGGCGCAGAGTAGGTCGGTCCGGTCGTCCAGGAGCGGTATCTCCAGTTGTTTAGCTAGAGTCTTGCAGGTCTTGTAGTTGAGGTGACCCATCCGTTTGTGGAGGTCCATGAGTGAGATGGCAGGAGTGGTGTGCTCGGTAATAAAGGCTATCGTACCACTAGGTGTTTCTGTGGCGTAATTCCAGAGTTTAAGAGATTCCTTAATTAAGTACCGGAGCTTCCGGAAGACGCCATGAACAGAACCTAAGAGGATTAGGGTGTTTTTCCCTTGGTGCCGCTTCGTGATGCGGGCACATTGGGAGTCCTGGTAATAGCCCATGCCAGGCTGGCTTGTGATGACGCTAACAGATATTAGGTTTACCGTCATGTAGGGAACGTATAGTACTCTTTTAAACTCTATTCGTTGCGTGTTGTTGACTCGCTGTACTATGATAGGTACAGTGCCTTCCCCTAGGGCTTCTGCTCCGGTTCCTACACCTCGCATTGGTATAGGCTTTGGGAACTCCTGGAAGTCGCTGAACATCTCGCGTTGGCAGCAGAGATGGCGACTAGCAGCGCTGTCGAGTAGCTAGTCTAGGGATTTAGCACTGTTGAGACGCGGAGGAACTTTGGTAGTAATCTTATTGATAGAGGCATAGGATTTGGGTTCTTCGAAGCCTGCAACGTACGTAGTGTTCATGCCTTCAGGCTAATTCAGTAGTACTTGTTCGTTGTCCTCTGGGTCCGCTGATGAGAGCTCAGCACTGTTATCGGTGCTGGTCATGAACGCTTTCTTTTCTTGCTGTAAGCGACATTCCGCATCATTGTGGTTGCCACGGCTAGGGATCCAGCTATGGACGCTACAAAGGTTTTATTCGTGGGGTCTTGCAGTAACTGGGATCTTCCAGGTGCGTTCTATTGGGTTTTGCTGATTAATGGTAGGTTGCTTGTTATTTTGTAAGTTACTAAGGGTGTTACCGCTGGGTCGCTTTCCGCCAGATCGGAATGAGCCGCTGGCTAGGTAGGCCGAGGTCTTTTGTTCTGATTGTATGCGAGACCATTCGTCGGTGGCCCGGGACATGATTTCTTGGAGGGAGAGCGTTTGGCCTGTTCCTACGCCTGCCACGCTGAAGTGTTGGTAGAGTGTGGAACGAAAGGTGCTGAAGGATTCGCCGAGATTGGTGAGGAACCACAATTGGAGTAGTTCCTCAGGAAGGTGCCAGGACAGGTTCATGCGCCGGATCTTGTTGACTCGCGACATGTATGTCTGTGAGTAGTCCTGTACCCCTTTGTGTTGGTTCAAGTTGTTGTGGATTAAGCCCTCGATTTCCTCGGCTAGCAGATTTGCTCCCCGCTGCTGGGACTCGTCCCGGAGAATCCGATAGACCTCATTGGCGTGATAAATGCCTCTAACCTTCTCCTTCATGTAAGGGGACAGGTTGTGCTTTATGCCCGCGAGCAGGTTATCATTGGCTCTTTTATATCTAGCGCATCGCTGAACATAGTTGTTCCATGTCTCGGTGTCGCTGCCGTCGGGGGGCTTGGAAGGATTTGTGATGCTAGCTGGCATCCTAGGGAGGTCGAGTAGCTTATGGACGTGTTCGGCTCGGGCAGCGTTTTGTAGTGCCTCGTCGAACTCAGCCCAGTTGGATGCCCCTTGTAGCTGAGGAAACTTGTGGTGTGTGTAGTTGCTGCCGGAGCCGAAGAGTCTGGCTACTTCAACTTCAACGGCAGGTTCTTCGAGTTCGAGTCTTCGTTGAGGGGGACCATGTAGAGGCTGTTGACGATGAGATAGAGGTTGGAGTGTTTGGTTGGTGGATACGTTGATCGTGCCGGAGGAGCTTGGAACGTTGTTGGTGGTACCGGAGCCGCGTTGTTGGGCTCGTGTCTGGGGTGCCATCGGCGCTGGATTTGGTTCGAAAGGATCTTGTTGCATTTATGTCTCGAGGGCCACGTTCCTCTATGGTGGGCCTTGCAATGGCCTCTAGCCGTTGAAAAAAAACTTGGATGACTTGATCGTCTAAGGAATTGGGTCGTAATAGTTTTTATTTTTGTGGTGTTTGCTAGGTGATTTTTTTTTGTTTATTTCTCAGAGGGTTCCTGCTTGAATTGCGAGATGAACGTCTGTGCAGAGCAAAAGGAAATTGAGTGCGGTCCCCAGGTGGGGTGCCGGTGGAGTGCCGGGAAACATGCTCGTTGCTCAGGGGTACTATGGCTCCTGTCTGAGGTACGACTTGGTCGTCTGTACAGAGCGAAGTTTGCGCGCGGGCTTCAAGTATGTGTGTGTGTGTATGCCGGGAAATCTGCTCGTTACTCAGGGGCAATAGGGCTCCTGCCTGAGGCAAGACTTGGTCGTCTGTGTAGAGCTAAGTTTGCGCACGGGTTTTTGGTGTTGCTGCCGGAGCAGGCTTTGGGAATGCTGCGAGTGGCAGGCTTTGAAGATTGCTGCGAGTGGCAGGCTTTGAAGATTGCTGCGAGTGGCAGGCTGGAGTGGGGCAGGCTTTGAAGATTGCTGCGAGTGGCAGGCTTGAGGATTGCTGCGAGTGGCAGGCTTTGAAGATTGCTGCGAGTGGCAGGCTTGAGGATTGCTGCGAGTGGCAGGCTTGAGGATTGCTGCGAGTGGCAGGCTTTGAAGATTGCTGCGAGTGGCAGGCTTGAGGATTGCTGCGAGTGGCAGGCTTTGAAGATTGCTGCGAGTGGCAGGCTTGAGGATTGCTGCGAGTGGCAGGCTTTGAAGATTGCTGCGAGTGGCAGGCTTGAGGATTGCTGCGAGTGGCAGGCTTTGAAGATTGCTGCGAGTGGCAGGCTTGAGGATTCTGCGAGTGGCAGGCTTGAGGACTGCTGCGAGTGGGGGCCAAGCTCGAATCAGGTATGAAAATAGGCGCAGAACCCGGGCTCATAACCTGTTGGACTTATAGGCTCTTCGGCACGATGAGGAAAGGAGACTATCGACATGATAGGTATTGTCTTCATTATTGTCCGAGGTGTATCCATCACGTCTAGTCGGTTGAGTGCTACATATAAAGATGGCGCTAGCAGGGGTCTGTCTGTTTATGTAATCCCAACATTGTTCGTGCTCGTTGGCGTTCTTCGAGTGGGTTGATTCCTACTGTCCTTCGGATATCAATAATCCATTTGCGAATCGTGGTACCAGGGAGGCAGCAGTTGCGCTGAATGTGCGCTGATACTGTGCTCTGAATGTGTGTTGCAAGTAACCGATAGTTAGCCCGTTCTCTGTCGTATTTCTTCTCATCGATCTTGTAGGCTTCGAGTTGTACCTTGTAGTCGTCTCGATCGGCCTTGTATGTTTCCTGGCTTTCAGGTGATAAGTCCGATAGCTTCGTCGGTGTAGCTGGAGTTGCATCGGTTCGGGCCGGGTTTGATCTTGTTGGCTGGCTTGATGATCCAACCCGGTTACCCCGAGAGTTTGACGACGCGCTGGGTGCCGGTCGTTGGACTACAGCCGGTACGTAGTCAGCTAATCGTGGTAGGACTGGGGGGATCGGTTCCAGCAAAGGTTCTCTAGTTCCATCAGGGTCTGCGATTGCCCATACGTCGTGGAACTCTGCTTTTGCTTTGAGTTGTAGTAACCATGGCGTGTAGTTCGTGTAGTCGGTGAGGATGATCGTAGCGTCGCGTACGCCGGTAATATTTGCGTGAGACATGGTCCTCGCTCGTTATAGGGTCAGTGAGACTCTTAATTGTCAGAATTTAATGAATCTTTTTGGTCATGATCGTGGATCAGAATTGATTGTATTGATGGTGTTCTGTCCGTTCATTTCTTCTATAGCTCCTCTGCTTCCGGAGGTTCCGTAGATCGCAATAGTTATCGGTCCTACTATTTATCGCTCTTTCCTATGCAGTACTTGACAATCTGACACCAACACATTCATTAAATTCTGACAAATATAATATAGACAAGTATTTGAAGTAGTTATAACTTAAGTATTAAATAGTAGTACTTAATAATAACTTATGGTTAATTATAATATCTTAGTAATATTATTGTTAGATACAAGCGAGGGTACGCGATACTGTATTGTAGTACAAAGCTCGGGTGTAACCACTTGGCACACACACACTCTCCATAAAAGGAGAAAATAGGGAACACAGAAGCAATCAATCACGTTCATCATCAAGATTCATCAAAGGTCAAGCCAAATAGTCCTTGAATCTGACAATTATACTCTAGCTACCAGACTTGGGAACAATCAATCTGAATTGATCAATTGATTGGAAATTGATTGATTGATGACTATCAATCAATCCAATTGGCAACCTAGAGAGTCGTCGAGCTTGACGTATATTTGCGAAGCTTCTTCCAAGCAGCGCGAATATTGTAAAGCTCATGATCTTCGGGAGCGCCCGCCTCGTTATAGTCAACATCTTTTAAGAAATCAAACTGGCTCTCGTACTTGCGAAGGAGATATTCAAAAGTTGGAATAACCTCGTAAAGAGCACCAAAACGCCCACATTTTCCTCGTCCTTCGAGTCTCTTTGCAGCAATCTTGAGAGGCTGTAATATCCGAATATAGTCTATAATAACCTGCCAATCCTGGGCCGTCAATCCTTCGGTCCTCATCCAATCAGGTACGTCAACCAGCGCGGCGTTTGGGTTGTGGGCGAGCCGAGTAGCCATTTCCATCCGATACTGTCCAATATGGTATTGCATGTACGCGTCAAGCGGTTGTTGTAGCTCAACGGCGCGCTCAAAAGCGTCGTGATATGAATTCCAGCGGGTAGTGCCAGGTTTCTTGATTTCTTTGACTCGAAACTTGGGATCCGGTAGCTGCTCGTTGGCCTTGACCTGAAAATCGCGTAGGAGGTCGTGTTGCTGCGGAGTTGAGATGTACGCTATGACGTCTCGGAGCGTGCTTAACGGCCCGTCTTTTCTCCACTCTTGCAGATATCTTGCCTCTGATTTGGCGTCTTCAGCGCTCTCGCTGGTATTTGCTTCAAGTACTTTCCTATCAATACCGAAGATTACGGTTTGGCCAACGAGGTTAAGCGTGTGAGGACCCGCAGCGTAGTCTTCGGTGGGTACCGTTGAAGTAGTGGTATTTTGCGAGGATGTCGACAGCAACGTTATTGGAGCCAATATTGTCGAGTATGAAATAGCCAACCTGGCTAGACTCGATCCCGAACTTCTGGATTACGTCATTGACAACCTCACCAAGCCTCTCGCCCGTGTGAGCACCGGCTAGCTGTGGTAACGCAATGGGATATTCGTGTTTATTGCCATCGTCATCAAGATAGTGTATATGGACGCCAAGAAACGCTTTCTTGCCACCCTTTGTCGTCCAGCCGTCAAAGGTGAAGTGTATTAGTGAGCGCGCAGATGAGAGATGCCGGCGTACGGTAGAGAGGATTAGATCGTATTGTGTCATTACAAAATGGGTAACTGACTGGTGGTTCTTCCAAATCGCTGCTGCGGCTTCAGGGTTAGCAGCAGCAATCATCTCTTTACACGCAGAAGTCTCGAATTCGCGTAACGGAGGGTTATTTTGAAGGAGCCAGATGACGGCTTTCATCCGAAAAGACTGTACGTCAAAGTGGCCAATCTCATTAGCTATCTCCCGAGAGACCTCAAACCCGCCTTCAATAAGGCCCCGTAAGGTTTGTTGACTGGACTCCATCTGGACAGTAACTTTTCCGTCCTTACACAATCTATGGCCAGGTCTGTTCATCCCTAGATGGCGTGCGGCAGCTGAAACAGATGATGTAACATCGAAGATATGATTATGAGTGGACTTCTTAAGATGGCAATGTCTACAAACGAAAAATGTCCGTTTTGGGTTTTTCAGCGAAGCCACACGGTATCCGTACTTGTAGATCCAGCTCGGTTGCCTCTTCTGCGTTCGGAGAGGCTTAATATATTGCTTAATCGCTTCCCACTGAATCCCATCGTAATTATCCGTATATCGCTCATCATCAGAGGAGATATCGCTATCGTTAGGGGGGAGGGCTTCGGCGGCAGTTGCGGCAGCGGTCTCGGTTGTTGAGTAATTATAGTAAATTAATCAACTTACTTAACTTAGTTACCTGGTTTCGAATAGATCGTGGGAACACAAGGTCCCCATCCTCGGAAACAAAAAGTGAGCATGCTACCACAAGGGAGATCTTTCATGTTCTGCTTACTTGAGGACACTTGAATCTCTTGTATCAGAGACACTTGAGCGTCAACTGTTCCATGATACCCTCCTTCGACTTCGCCGTAACGGGCGTCACGGCCACAGACATCGTAAAACCTCGCGCTATCTTGATAGTCACAAAGTTTGCAATATCGTTCTGGCTCTCATCTAGAGTGACGGAGTACTTACTGTTCTCCTTGTGGAATTGGCACATGGAGCGCATGGCTGGGTAGATTTCGTCGAACGAATGTTGCGAAACTCGTTCCATCTCTAGTGTCTTGTTTGGTCAGCCCAATCTCGCTTTCAGAATGTGGTAAGAACGAACCCATGGTGCTCCTTCGAGTATTGACACCGCCATACAATAGGCTGCCGCAGCTGTGACACTGGGGAGCTGCGGCACTAGACTCTCATTGAAGAGTGACATTTTCCAAGATAAAAGTGGCGAGTGCCGTAAGGGTCGATATATCGCTCTTTGAACATATAGTGCTCTCGAAATAGTTATTTAAGAACACGAGAGGGCTGGGCCAATTCAGCTGGTAGTTAGTTCAAACTTTCAAGGATCTCCTGCTCTTGTCTCTTGAAGTCGTCCTTGCAGCCATGCCATATCTGCTCCAACCTGAAGCGGGCGTCTTCCTCGTGGTCACTAGCAATTTTAGCAATATTAGTTATTACCCACATTATGCTGTCATTGTCGGGTTTAAGGCAGTGCTTTGCGAGTATACGGTCCAGGAGGTGGACCATGAGATGAAGTGTTTTTGGCTTTAAGCTTTGTGTACGCTGTATATAGAGTAAGCGCCTCACAATGCCCTTGCGCCATGTTGAGTCCTTGGCGCATGGCGTGCGCAATACTTCCTAACTACGTAAGCCTGTGAACGAGCAATATCTCTTTCTCCTACCTGCATATGCCTTTCATGGGAAGTTTCCTTCATTTTTGAGTGGTGTGGTTCCTTCCTATAGTAAAGCGCCTCTGCTTTGTACTTGCCCGCGTGGAGCCAAAAGTGGCGCTCAGGATGCCTGATGCGGTCTTATTCTATGTATAAGCATGTAAATAACAGCTGGAGGTTGGGAAAATTTGGTTGAATCTATTTTTACACACTAGTCAGGTTCTGTTCATACGGTGCAGCGAATAGACCCTATGTGAAACCCAGTCGTGCAAAAGGGCACGGAAGGTCAGTTTCTGGGAGAAACAAGGCGGCGCCTTGTGATTAGTACAGGCATTTCTGGGACGGTACAACCTTGAAAAGGCTCAACAGCATACGCCGTATTGGCTCCCTAAGATGTATTTTAGATCGAAGAGATGCATGATCCAAGGAAAGTGCCCATCTCGGCCCTCGAAGGTCAAAGGGTATATATTTCCTATCACGCACTGCGTCTTGAGAGGTTATCTAAACAGACACTCCAATTTTCTGACCATGTCTTACGACCTCAGGAACACGAAAAGCACATCAGCGCAGAAATACGTGGGGGAGAATTTCTCGGAAAGCGAAATCTCTGAACTCGACCTCGCTTATGAAAGTGCTGGATATGATCTAGCAGGCACTTCGACTGATGAGTACGAGGCAACCGGGAATCCAGAAGCTGATTCTGAGTATCAATTTGATCTGTTGAGTGTTCAAACAGACGACAGTGAATACATCGACGATTCCGACTCAGAGGCTGACAGTGTGTGGATCCGATACCGATAGACTAGATTCGTCTAATAGCGACTTGTCAGAGCGGTTTGCATTATTGGATGATAGTGAAACTAGGGTAGGGTACCACACAGCAAGGAAAATCACCATAAATGCATAGGTCGGAGTAGTCCGTTGAAACAGTTCAAACTGACTGAACTGACTGCCAAGACTCAGTCAGTCCGTTTGCAGGAATCTGGCAGTCCGTCAGTTTAAAAGGTCCGAAACGGACTGTTTCAACGGACTGGTTGATTGTTTTATGTATATATATATGTGCGCGGTAGTAAGACCGTAACTATGATGATGTTCGCTACCCCGGCCATAGTAGAGCAGTGGCTAAATAGTGGCTAGTGCACAATGCAACCAATCAGAAGCCGTTATCCAAATGTTTTAGCCACAGATTCTTTCATTGACCCCTGAATCCGCCCGCGCTGCATTGTTTACATCCCTAATACCATGCGATATGGCCAACGACAACGCGTCAACCTTGTTTTCTGAATCCCCGACCGATCCTACAGCACCCTCTAGTATTTCCCAATCAAACAGCACCCAAAATATTGCCTCGGAGAACTGCGCCAATCCTATCGACTCTACGAACGACGATGCTAATGATGAAGCCTGGGCTGGATTTCCGTGGGTTCAATTTCCTGGCTATGGCAAGCCAAATCATTCAAAGCGACCGCGTACGTCATGGGTTTGGGATGAAGGATTTAGGATCCAACACATGAAGAAGGATACAGTCGTTTGGGTTTGCAAGCGGTGCGTGCAGCAAAAGCGCTCGCCGGCTACGCGATATGAGGACACAGGAGGCACAAAAAATATGGCAGACCACCTTCAGGAGAAGCACTCAATCGACAAGAATGGGCCTATTAAGAAGCGCAAGCACGAAGCGTTTATGAAAAGCGGTGAATCAGCTGAGCAGGCGCAGCGCAATCGAAAGGTTGAGGGCTTTAAACCACGAAACTTCAAACGATCTTTCATTCGCTGGGTAGCTTATAACAACATTGCGTTCATTCAAATTGAGGGCGCGACATTTAAAGACATGATGTTACAGGCAAATCCAGAGCTTGAACACGCCGGCTGTTTACCGTGTGCAAAGACTGTAAAGGAGTGGATAGCGGCTGACTTTCATAAGTTTCGACATAAAGCAGCAGAAGTCCATGCCTATATACCCTATAACCTCCATTTTACATTCGATTTGTGGTCTGCGGATAACGGCCTAGGGTTGAACGGTATCTTTGTCCACTGGCTGGATGAGGATGGTAAAAAGCGTAAGCTCTTGCTATCGTTACCAGAAATTGACGAGACCCATACGGGCGAGAATATTGCGAAGGGGGTTGCAAAAATTATTCAAGAATGGAGGCTTGAGGATCGAATTGGATACTTCGTGATTGACAACGCTACAAATAACAATGGCTGTATGGATCACCTAGGCGAGCAGTTCAACTTTGATGGCAGCGAACGCCGCTTGCGATGTATTTGCCATGTTCTCAACCTTGTGGCAATGGCTATTATGTACGGCCGCGACCTCAAGGCGTTTAAGGATACGGAAGGATTTGAAAATATTGAAGTTATCGCCGAACAACTTCAACGCTGGCGCGATACTGGGCCGCTAGGCAAGCTTCGTAATCTTATTATGTGGATTACTGATAAGCACGCTGACGGCCAAAGGCTTCGCAATTTCACTCAGCTAAAGAAAGAGCTTGATGAGTACGGCCTCGCACCACCTCCGCCTGTTGACAAGCCTAATAGCAAACGCCAACGACGACTTCATGTTAGCCTTAAACGGCCTGGCGATACGCGCTGGAACTCCCATTATTTCGCATATGAAGCAGGCAACGATCTCCGCTACGTTATTGACGAATACTGCTTTCGAGAGGCTCGCAGATACGCTCAGGCCATTGAGCAGGTGGCTGAGAAGAATCGCCTTTGAGGTCCTAATAAGAAACAGATCAAGGAACCTGAGCCACCAGTCCCTGTCACTGATTCGCTTACACCAGACGACTGGCCCGTAATCATGCAATATATGGAGGTTTTGAAGCCGATTATGGTGGCTTCGAAGAAGGCCGAAGGCAATCCTACAGAGGGCCGCAATGGCATGTTGTGGGAGGTTTTACCAACATTCGAATCACTCCTCCACCATCTTGAAAGTAAGGCTACTGAATATGAATCTTACATCGACCGAGACAATCCCATCGACAGTACGGAAATGGACATGTTCGAACATCTTAGAATCCATATCCAGCAAGGCTGGCAGAAGCTCCAAACCTATTACGAAAAGCTTGATGAGACGCCTATTATTATTGCTGCCTTCGTTCTCCATCCTGCTTATCGAATTGAGAAGCTTAAGCAGCTTTGGAGTCATAAGCCAGAGTGGGTGGAGAAATGGCTGCCCAAATTTCAAGAGATCTGGCAATATTATAAACAGCTTGATTTAGGCGTTAAGCGCCATCTATACGCCGCTGCAAGCCAGCAGCAAACGCGTCATGACTTCCTTACCGCCTTCCTTGCAGATGATGCTGAGTTTTTAGGCCCATATCCAGATCTCACGCAAGAGGAAGCAGATCCAGCGGCATGGCTTGAACGCCAGCGAGACAATCCTAACGACTATGATGAAATGGACGAGTTCCAGCAGGCTAGCGACCGCGGCTTTGCCTTTGTACAGGACCCTATTCAATTCTGGATTGAAAATAAATATCGTTGGCCTCACGTCTCGCGGATGGCGCTTGAAATCTACGGAATCCCGCCCAGCGAAGCTGACAACGAACGCCTCTATAGTCAAACCGGCGATATGGTGACGAAGAAGCGTGGCCGGCTTAAGGCAAACACCATCGGAGCAGCTCAGTGTCTACGGCAGTGGAATCAGGATAAGATCATCGAGTGGAAGTGCGTTTAATCACCCTACTAAACGCCTAGTGTGACTAACAAGCAGGTCATAACCCTCGTTACTTTACGTACCTCATCCATGGCCACATCATCCTTGGAGGAGACCTCCGTTAGGGCCGAACATGCGTACAATGTCTCACCACCTCACATTCAGCGCGGATAGTGGATATTTGGTGTTGACAAGCAAGAAGGGCAACTGGGTAGGCCGTTGGGCACTGTACAGAACCTCCCCACCATGCCAAGAACTCACGATGCTTGGCAAAAACCAAGGATATTTATGTATATATAATTAGCCAGTCCGTTCAGTTTGGACCTCTGAAACCGACGGTTCTTGGCAGTCCGTCCTCAAAATTAAGCAGTCCGTCCGTTTAATGCCAGTTGAACGGACTGACGGACTACTCCGATCTATGCATAAATGGGCCTGTTTCTGTCACCTTCACCACGGTCTGATGAGACTGTATGTCAGCACAGTTCCGTACTCATCTATGACGTATCACTTGCGCGCCCGGATAAATAGAGGGTAGGAAGCGATGAGCGTATATAGCAGTAGGGAAATAAATTGACTCGCATCTGACAGAGCCAGATAATTTCGGGATTCGTTCATTAAGTTATAGCCTGAGTCTGATATTCCAATGATCGCCCATTTTTCACAACCAGCTATGGAAGTGCACAGTGTTGGACTGGTAAGTACCATTAAAGCTTATTCTTCAACTTCAAACTCCTGTTGAATTGATCAAGGGCAGCAGCAAGAACAAGGCAGGCTACACCAAGATATGGTTCTGCGCACAGCGGGCGAAGCGCGATGGGCTGGAGTATTTCTGGGTGGATTCCTGCTGCATCAACAAAGCGGATCAGGTCGAACTCCGAGAGGCTATATCCTCGATGTTCCGCTGGTACCAGAACGCGGCCAGATGCTATGCATATCTGTCCGGTGTCCCGTACGGTAAGCGAAAAGCAGACACTGGGCTTGTTGAGTACCCCTAGGCCGCAGCCTTTCGGGCGAGCAGATGGTTCACTCGGGGTTGGTCGACGCGCAGGCGGTTTGGTGGGGCTTAGTGGACGGTTCGGTTGGGTGGACGGCTCGGTTGTGAAACACGTTATACCGAACTGAACTAAAATTAATTGTAACAAGGAGCAATACTGATATTTCACGACTGATTGCTGCTGTGGCTTGTTTGGTTTCTTTCACACCTATCGCGCCGTCAATCATTGGCTGGGGAAGGAGGAGGCTATCCCACTCAAGACACGAACCCCGCACAGCTTGGCAGCGTCCTCTCACGCCCTGTTATGTGTGAGACCATATATGCCGGCCTCTCTTGGTTGATGGATTCATTGCGGCGTGGGCGATGACTCTAGTGACGTTTCTACCTCCTACGATTGCCTGCGCCGAGGATGTGTCCCTCCTCCACATTCTGCATACTGTTCCCAACCTCCCCGCTGCCAACTCTCTTGGCAATGTTCCATTTCGCCAGGAAGGCTATACGCTGTCGTTTAGCGTTGAGAGGAGTTTGGTCAGCACACTTGCCTTCCTCTCGAACACCAAGAATGATCCGAATCATGTTCCTGCATTGTGTCTCAAGGAGAATCCGCAGTCATCATCTTTGGAAATCTTGCTTGCGGTGAACAGGCGCACGGGCAATGATGGTGGCCAGATGATACAAGAACTGGGCAAGGACTTCACGCGCATCTTTGAACACCTATCGAAGGCATCGGACGGTGGGTGTCTGTCTCTTATTAGCTGTCCTTACTGAGCATTCTGGTAAGAACGCATCGCGCCAGGAATCGAAAACGAAGTCTTCACCGCGATAGTATCGATGTGTTCGCATCGTATCCTCAGCCGTCTACGGTTTGTCGCAAATACTCGAAAGATACTCAGGCAGCCCCTTAAAGAAGTCCTCCAAATGACTCTGGATTCCCTCAAACAATGTTGTCAAAAACATTTAGTTCCACTTTCAATGTCTTTTACAGCGAAAGCCAAGGAGGTAATAAAACGAGTCGATGCGTGGGCTGGGCATCAAACAACAAACAGACTTCAAGAATTGGTGGACACGGTGTATCAGCTAAAACAGATCGGGGATATCCAAACCCTTCTTAATTCTATTCCAAATCGAGTCATGGGTCCCAGCTCCAGGAGTAATCTGTATAACATAGTCAGCAAGGTTGCCAGATACCGGGAGGCTGCTCGATTTCTAGTACGTACGGCAAGGAAATGGGATCTCGTAAGACGAATGAGCATTGTTCTTGTGGACCTGCCGTTGAAGTACTTCCAACGGGCTTCAGCGACACACTATGCTCCAAAATTTGCAACTACAATTGCCAGAATCCGCCAGGTTGGTCGGAAGGAGAACCTTAGCCACATATGTCGTTTGCTGGGATTAACCTGCGAAGACGCCGAGAGTCGGTTTAGGAGCCTAACCCAAAAGACACTCATGGACTCTAAGATACATGCCGAAATCCAGCTCCTCGCTTACTGTGACATGAACTTCACGAGTTTACCACCAAGAGTGGTCTGCTCAAGTAAGGACGCATGCTTCCTCTGCAACGCCTTCATCCAGCTCCATGGCAAGATGCACATGCCACGAAACCATGGGCGACTCTATCCGGGCTGGCGACTTCCCCCGATACCTGAATTCGTTGTCCTCGAGAACCAGTTTAATGCAATGTTGGAAGATCGCATCCGCACAAGTCTCAGCATGCTTCTGACAAGAGGCCGAAAATCGAATTACCCTGACCCGAACGAAAGCACGTTACTGACTTTGCCACATTCTGCGTCAACGCTACGTGCCTTGCCATCGTTAGTGGGAACCACAGAGCACACCGAAGAAAGGGGATATGGGGTAGGGGAGCACGTTCAACACGCTTCGGCAAGCTTAACCATATTGGTCCCAAGCTCTTCTCCATTGTCAAACACTACCTCGACCAGCAATCCTACAACGGAAGCGGAGAAGACTCAGGAAGAAGCAGAGAGGACTTACAACAAAACAAATCCACCTCCTCAGCCCCCACCCCATACTCCATCACAACCACCTTCCCCTAAAATCAACACCGCATCACGCCAACCTTCCCCAAAAGACAACGATGCCACCCCAGACCCACATGATCTACAGTCCCTCTCAACCCGTACTCCCAAACGGCTCGAAATATTCATTGAAGCTCCATCCTCAAGCAACCAGCAAGAATTCCAGTACCGCGTGGACTATCTCAATCACGACGACGCAAACGAGGTGCGAAAAAGCAAGGCAGCGTTTATCATCAATGCTGAAGCGCTGGACACGGAGATGTTGCGAGAGCTGGACGATAACAGGAGTGTATATATTGCTACACGGGGAGCGGTGGTTAAGATAGTGTTTGATGTTGGAATGTCGAATGAGATTAAGAGATAGAACGAAGATACAAATGTGCCCCGCTCATCGGCAAGCATATGCACGTCCTCCCTCATAAGGTAGCCATTCCTTCCACTGCCGCTTGTGCTCGAATATCCTGAACGTTAGGAAGACTTAGAGGATTCCTCACACAGATTATGCCGTGAATCCCACCAATAACATCGGAGCTAAGCCGGAAGGGACCGCGGAGGACATAGCTGACTATTACCTTGATTGGCTTGGAGCTGGGTTGCGGATGGGGGGTTCGGTTGACGTGGCTGGACTAGCATTATGGTTATCTTTCGGCCTTCTCCGGACGAACAAACCCGTTTCGAAGCTACAGTCTCAACCTTAACCCTTTTAACTGATCGCTGTGTAGGAAAATTATCTACGCGCGTACGTTCCGATGGCAACTGCTACCCAGAACGCGCTGCTCAATACCCACTCGCTCAAAAAGTTCGTACAGTACGCCAAACTGCTCATAGCGATTACAGCTAACTATTATTATTGTTCTAGTGTTGGAAGATTGCCGAAGCCCTCGCTCAAAACCGCTTAAATGATCGAGAAGCTCACCTACGTCACGCTTAGCGTTAGCAGCTCGCCATCCACGTCGCGATTACCCCCATCGTTACCTACGCTGCTCGCCTCCTCAAAATCCTTCATAGGCGCTCATATTACGATCAAGCCTTGCCCATCCTAGTGAGCAGCAAGCAGCTCGCTCGCTTTCATCACCTTTACGCTCATATAAAGCCTTCGTTAGAGCCCGAGGGTACCAATAACTGCGTTTTCCCATCATGACCTTCCCGACAATTGTAAAGAGATGTCCAAAGCAACTAAGAGGTTTCCATTGTTCCACTTGGCACTATATTTGTATTCCACAGGTCGGCCCAAACACACCATTTACACATGAAGAGTGACGCCTGGTTCGCGCACAGCGGTTGTTGCGGTCTCGAGATCGATGATACGAGCAGAAGGCAGAGGACCGGCGAGCCACCTGCGGAAACATTTGCAAAATATCTGGAACATCGTTATTCCGAATAAAGATCACGGCTCTGATGAGGATGGGCTAGCTCTGGACTCGCACCTGTGCTGTACACTGACGCCTGGGACCACAGAAGAGGGGCGCAAAGAAGCGGAGGTTGGTCGGTGAAAAGATATAACTTAAGGGAGTGATTACTTAGGCACACTTCCTACTTTGTTACCGGTGGTTGAGCATGTGAATTGTCATTGTTCAACTAACCCTGGTTCCTATGAATGCAGATAAGGGCCTCGGAAAACACATCACACGAGACCACTCGGTACACTAGACCACTCAGCACACAACACACCAGAGCACTCAACACCAGCCGTATACTGTAGCGTCCCAAGTGTTGTGGCTCCTCTCTGCGTCTCATTCTTACCTCCGGCCGCTCTCACCTCCGACCCTTATTACGAGCCAACTCATGCTAATAGAACGATATTCCTGCCGACGATTGATTTGTCTCCCACTGCTGTCGAGGTCGTAAAAGAGTAGCGCAGGAGGTCTTTCGGAAGTGATCTGGCGGAGCACGTTCGGTCCAGTGTCTACAGAATGGGCTTGATGATGTAAGGACCTGTTTTGGACCCCAGAGCGAGGCACTATACATAGCTAACGTTATCATGAAAATTCGTCTATTATGCGGATCTCTTTCTCGACTGCAGCTCTGACCGTGCCTGCCGAAATCCTATCTCCCTCATTGTCCGCTCTCGAAATATCGACTGTGCAATGAAACGTATCGATCAGGGAGTGGGGGTTTGTGACTTGCTGCTTGACCAATGGTGGCGTTCGATCCGGTGGGGTTGCCTGCCGCCGCTACCGACGCCCAGGGACGCGCGACAGGGGTTGATGCGGAAAGGTCTTCGAGACGCGTTTTGAGCTGGGTGATCTCGTCGATGAGGTTGGAATTCTGGTCTATAAGAGTTTGCTGTTCCTGTCTTATTTCTGTAACTTCACGTTCTAGTTTCTTGATGGTTTCGTTTTGCTGCAGCGTGATTTCTATCAGAGCGAAGAGTAACTCTTTGTTCGTGGCGTTTTTCTTTGCCTGGGGGTTGAGTTGGCTCCTTTCGACCCGGATGCATTCAATCTCATCCGAGGAGGTGTCTGGCTGTTCCTGTGGTCTTCGATATTGCGCGCCCTTCTCGGTAGGTTTCCTTGTGCGCCCTTTCCACCTGCGATAATTTTCGTTGCGGCGGGTTTTCAGTTGCACAGGGATTCACGTTAACTGTGCGAGACGTGCGGGGTTATTTTGCACTAGCCGTTGGTGGAAACCTGGCAGAACCTTGATCTAACGTTATGCCGGAGACCCATAGCCGCAAGTGGCCAGGGCAGCTATGAAGCGACCAATCAGGCGCCGCACAGGCTCTTATTGGTGCGGTATGACATCATGGAGAGCGTCTGCCCCATGTTGGCCTTGCACTCAAACATTGTCCAAACAATCACAACACGTTCTCCAACAGCGGCAATGGACTTTAACAAGAATTTGTTCGACTGGGTCAACGATGGCTCTGTCCTCAATAACAAAGACGGTCTCTACTCCTCGCTTGCGAAATGCGCGGCCTTCAGCAACTCCCAAGCATCTGTTCCAGCTCCGGCCTTCTCCATTCCACCCCCGCTTCTAACTCAATCCTCCATCGAGCGATATGGCCAGGCTACGCCACCAAGAGACCTCTCCCCTACTGAGCTGCGGCGCGATTCCTTGAGGACTCCCTTCCGGTCGAGCAGCTGCAGAACAAGCCGCAGTGGCCAGATGACCGAAACGTGCAGGGCTCTCCGGTACTATCAGCCGCCGCAACCAGACCCGCAACAGCACTCACACCAGGATTCACCAGATTGGGCTTCCAAACGCCGCTGCACCTCAAAGCCAGCCCCAATCAACCGGACCCCATCCCCTCCCCCGTCGTCTCAACAGACGGACGGTCCCAGCCCACAACCGCCGAAGCGCAAGCGTGGCCGACCGAAGTCACAGCCCCAGGTAGTTGAAGCCTGCAGCGCTTCAGCGGCTCGCCAATCCTACCTCGAGAAGAACCGCGTCGCAGCACACAAGTGCCGTATGCGCAAGCAGGAGTACATCAACGGGCTCGAAGGCCGCGCTCGGGAGTATTCAAACAAGAACAAGTTACTCAGGGAGAACGTCGCCCTACTGCGCAAAGAGGTGCTGGAACTGAAGAGCGAAGTGCTGCGGCACGCTGGATGTGGATTCTGGTCCATTGAGGAGTACCTTGCGCAATGCGTTGACGACCTACTCGGTACTAAGGCAGCTGCGAGCATGCCCGGATCAGGAAAAGGAAGCCAGACGCACTCATCCGGTTCGATGGCAAGTCTGCACTCGGCACGCGCAGGAGATATGGCAGGGAATGCCAATAGACACTCTGAATGGAACGAGCCCGTATCTCAAGTGGCTGTACAGCCCACAGTACCCATGTTTGCTTCAAGCTGAGTGCGGGAAATGGGTTATGAGCCGTGAGTTGGTTTCAAGGCGCTCTCCAGCTAGCAACCGTGGAACACTGATTGCTTCGCGATCTGTAACTCCAGAGGGGTTTGGTGGAGGGACGGGGATGGCAACGAAGGCCACTTTGGAACTGGGAGAAGTCGAACTCATGAAGAACACCACTCGATTGAAGCTGGACAGCCATGAGCATGCCAAGTGCACGTGCTGCCTGAAATCTAAACTGCGAACGCGGCCTTTTGGTGAAGGACAACGCGGGAAACGAGAGGGAGAAATTTTCTACCTGGAATTGTTATCGTAGAAGCTCAGAAGTTGCATTTCGGCATGAACTGTCAAGCTAAGAGAGCATGCCGTTCGGAATCCTAACGTTACATAAGCATACCGGCGTAACTCTAACTCATTTCTGTAATTCAGAAAGCCAAGCCTGTTGCTGTCAGTAGAAGCTGGATATATTCATCAGGTCCATGATGAGAGAGGTGCTTCAACCCCTACCCAGGATCACTAGCGGATGTGTTGAAAGATGGCGACCGGTAAAGATTTCGGACCGGTTTTTTTTGGAGATTTTGTAGCATACATATCCAGCGAGACGGGATAGTCACCGAGCCAGGTAGAGAACTGAAAGCCCACGACGAGGGTGGGTGGCGGGAAGACACAATATTCGCCCGGCATGTCGCGCATTTCTTTGACGCATCCCGGTTCGACTTCGATGAGCAATCCCCGGAGTCGTGTTCGGAACGAAGGAAGGGTGCGTGGATTCAGACGTAAGGACGGCGTTCGGGATTGTTGTATCTCGGGCATCGTTCTAGGTACACTTCCGTACTTTCAGTTTTCTGGAAACAAGACGGTCAAGTATGGATGCTTGTGCAGTGCCTTCTTCCGCAGAAGACAGCCAAAAAAAAAAAAGAGTGTGGACTCAGTGTATCTAGATCAATCAATCGATCTAACAAGTCAGTTTTATCTTCGCATGTCAGCCACAGTGTACCTTTGGGTCCCCATAAATACCTCCCGGGTATCGGTCTAGGTGTGGCAAATTCATGTCACCAAGCATCCAACGACATGCAATTGTTCCAAGCTGTCACTCGACACGTCAACCTACGGAATTTGCCATTCAGCTGCAAAAATCAGGCGCTCAGACTTCTTTATTCCGTGCGGGGTTAATTTTAATTTTGGCTTTCGTGTACAAATTGCATGTGAAAGCACCCCGATAGGCTTGAAATATTCGGAAGGCCATGGTGCTGCCATAAACCACCAATCCCAGCGATGAATGCGATTGATTATGTTCACCAACCGCTAGACGCTAAAAGCAAAGGGAACAAGGCGTCAATCGGCAGACAGCTAAGCTCTAAATTACCCGCGGCGGTTCCCGCCACCTACAAGTTCTGACATCGTATGCGAGGGATTTTCTCCTGCCCCGTCTTGCATACACTGATTCCTAACAGAGCGTAGAACATATGAGTGGTTAGGACCATGCGGGATGTGCACGCAAGCCAATGGAACATTTAGTTCGAGTAAGACGAAATGCAGTCCATCATACCTAACCGGCCAGTTGCTTTCTGCTACCCAACAGATATGTTAAGACGGATATAGAAGCCTTGAGACGAGTGCCCCGCGTAATAAGTCTATGGTCACTCCATGGAAGGGTGGTCCCGAAGGACGCCGAGCAATATGCCCCACAGCGAAATACCGGACGATGTAGATCGTGGCCTGTTACCAGGCACAACAGCAACCCTAAGTCCCAATTCTATCGTCAAAGAGTACCTCCTCAGGCATGTCGATGTGTTTAAAGAGCTCATGGAACTCAAACGAAAAGTAAGTTTGCGCGACAACTAAACTATCAAATCATTTTACTAGGATGTTAAGTGTTTTGACAGGGATGGGAGAACCCGAAAGGAGACGACCATTTCAAAGAGCAACGCATCCGGGCTGATCATGCGGATGACTCCGGTCGACGTATATTTTATAACATGATGTGCCAAATCGGTGACGAGCTTCATAACAATACCTCGGCCCTGTTGTTATCGTCCGCGCTCGGTAGACGTCCCAGCGTCCTCGACCTCTGCATGGCACCTGGCGGCTTCACAGCCTCCGTGCTAAAAAGAAACCGCAACGCAAGGGTGTGTGGGATCAGTTTGCCTCTCTCGCAAGGCGGCCACAGGATCCTGCTACCTAATTGGCAAACAGATTCTAGAATCCATGCGTGTTTCCTGGACATCACGATGCTCGCGGCGGAGATGGACGTTACCGATATCCCAGTGGAGCACCCTGACGCCGCCAACTTCTTGCTAGATCGCCCATTCCGTAGCGAAGAATTTGACCTCATCTTTTGCGATGGGCAGGTTCTTCGAATGCATCCCAGGGCGGAGTATCGTGAGAGGCGCGAAGCATGGCGGCTGCTGACCAGCCAACTCGTGCTAGCACTCCAGCGGATCAGGGTGGATGGGAAGATTGTTGCACTACTACATAAAGTTGATGCTTGGGACACTGTCGCGCTACTGCATACGCTTAGCAAGTTCTCGTCATTGCGATTGTTCAAGCCAGAGAAGAAACACGCCATCAGATCATCGTTCTACATACATGGCTATATGAATATTCAAATAACGTCTTATATGCATATGCATGAACATATTCATATTCATATTCATATAACATATGAATATAATATGTACTGACGTATCTATATTCATGCATATTCATATAATATATGCATATAATATGTACTTACGTCTCTATATTCATGCATATTCGTATAAGAGGGGTGGTTCTAAGTGGCTCATATAACATCTGATCTCTTAGTTAGATCATAAAGAAAACTCGTCAATTAGAGCATCTAACCCATGAACTATTGACCTCTCACGTGAGTTCAGATGTTACCGAACATGCTGCCTGCTACTGCCTGCGCTAGCTCGGCTACTGCCTACCTGCAGCCTACTTGGCACTACGTTGGATAGTTCACTCCTTTGTATATACATGTAGCTAGAAACCTGTTACAAGAAAAACTCAGTTCTTATCTCCTTCCCTGCCTACTACTACCGGCATCCACTCCGGGATTAACATACTGCTTATTAGCATCTATGGCTTCTCAGGCTTCTGAGATATCAACCTCATGGACTAATAACCCTTCTATTGGCTCGTTTGCATCGAAACTTTCATGGAATTTCAACGCCTTTTTCTATGTAGATTATCCCGACGAACACTTCCAAGTTGAACCTGGCCCAAAGCGCAGAAGGACGAAGGGACATCGTGCTTACGTTTGTCTTCACTGTCAGAATCCTCCATGGTCGAACCGAGTGCCTGGCAACGCTATACACCATGCAGAAACGGCCCACCGAGCCCTTATACGAGCGAGCGAGGCTGCAAACGATACTCTATCTGGTATATCTACCTCGGGCGTTTCGTCTGGCGCTATCGATTCGTATATCATCTCTCGTCCTTCTCAGGCTGCTCTCCGCAACTGTTTTAATAAGCAAGTCTACATTGAGGCAGTTGTGGGGCTTCTAACAAGGCGCAGACTGCCGTTTTCGGCAGTTGAGTACTCTGAGCTACGAGACCTAGCTCTGGCATGCAATCCAGCTATTGGAGACCTTCTCATCAGCGACCGAAAGCAGGCTATGGGCTATATTAACTCGAACTACTCGTTATATAGCTCACAGCTTGCTGAGAGCCTTCAAACAGCGCAGTCGAAGATACACATGTCTTCTGATCTCTGGACATCACCACATCGACATGGCGTACTCGCTATATGCGCTCAATGGGTTAATGAGGACTTTAAGCTTCAGAAAGCACTACTAGGACTTCTAGAGTGTAAATACAGCCATTCTGGCGCTGTGCAGGCTAGGTTGATTGCCAGTACGCTACAGAAGTTCAATATCACTGCTCAAAACCTTGGTTATTATACAGGCGATAATGCTACATCAAACGACACCTGCTTAGAGGAGCTAGCAAAGATTTTAGAGGCGGAATTAGGTGTAAGTCTAACTCATACTAAGCTGCTAATGCTGCTGTACACTATGCTAAATTATTATATAGGTCGAGTACCCTCACAAATGCCGCAGAATCCGCTGCATCGGCCATATTATCAATCTCGCCTTACAAGCCTTCCTTCTCGCTCGCTCAAAAGAAGCACGTAGAGCTGCACTCGAAGCTACTGCTGATGAACCCGGTTCAACTATGCTAGAGGAGTTCTCACAGCAATTACATGAGCTGGATCCGGCGGAGATTGCGGCACGTTTGGATACCACAATACAGCAGGAAGAGCGGAGGGAGCAGCCTACGAGAAGATCTGCAAAGGTGAGGGGCAAGCGAGCCGCAATTACGCAGCAGCAAGCCAGCAACAGCGACGAGCGCTTCGCTGGCTGGCAAGGCATTCCAGCGCTAGCAAAGCTTCATATGCTTGCAGTCTACGTACGTAGCTCAGCTCTACATAACGATCAATGGTACGATACTGTAGGTAAGCAGCTAGGTGTCGACAATATCACGAGATGGTCCTCATGGTACAGGGTTATCGCTATTGCGTTAAAGGAGAAGACACAGATCATCCAGTTTACTGCTGAGCATGATAAGGATCTCGAGGGTAATACTCTTACTAGTAGGGATTGGGAGATGCTAGGCAGAACGCTAGAATTCCTCCAACCTTTCCATGAGGCTACGTTGGAAGCTGAAGGCGATATGGCATCAATCTCACAGTCCCTTGAGCTGCTGGACCTTCTCCTAGGACACTGCGAGAAGTGGAAGGTATACGGCTAATTTCACATCTTCCTACTTATCCGTAGCTTATATGGCATGCTAATTAGCTAATTAGGCCCACTACTCGCAGCCGAGCACTCGCGATGATCGCATAGTTCACTCTATCGATATGTGCTGGTTTATACTCGATAAGTATTATACTATGACTGAGGATGTCCCTGTATACGCCGCTGCTCTCCTTCTCGATCCTTCTAAACGCAAGAGCTACATCGAAGAATGCTGGCCCGAGGAATGGCACGAGAGCGCGATTGCCGCCGCCCGTGGACTTTGGGAGAACGAGTATAATCGCGATGTCGAGACACAGCTATCGGAGCAATCCTTAGCTGTACCTGCTTCATTAAAGCGAAAGAAGGACACGATGCTCTCAAAGATGCGCTTAGAGGTGCGGAATAAGACTATGGCGAATACACGTGGCAAGGACGGTTTGGATAACTTTATCTCAGAGGCTCCTATCGCGCTTGCTGAGGGCACTACGCCTCTTCAATGGTGGTGTAGTGAGGACGTTCGTATAGCTTACCCACGGCTTAGCCGCATGGCTATCGATATCCTCTCTATACCAGCAGAGTCAGCGGAGCCAGAGCGGACCTTTTCAGGAGCTAGGCGCACAGCTAGGTGGGATAGGCTACGATTACGGATTGAGAGCATTGAGAAGATTGAGTGTATCGGCAACTGGCTGCGAGAGGGTCATATTAGGCCCTCAGCCGAGGGCGGAATAGGCCTCCCGTGTGATCCAGAGGCTATAGAGGGTGATATCTAATAGCATACGGGTCAGATAGGAGTAATTGAGGTAATTTTTGGGCTATACAGGTACATCAATTGACTTCCTTACTTCACTGCAGTGGCTTGGCATCACGTGAGCCCTTATATGAATATGCATGAATATGTTATATGAATATGTGTTTTGCTAGATAAGTTGAATATAATATTAATATAAGAAAATCAGCGTGAATATTCATATAGCCATGTATGTCAATCTGGTCGATGGCGATGGATACACCCTTGTTGGTCGGCATCCCTTTGATATCTGGGTGGCTGGCGGTGCATTGGACGATCATTCCCTCGCACAGCCCGAAACAGCATCCACAACATTAAGTTCAGCCAGCATCATCCAGAAGGCAGTAAGAAATATCCAGTCTCTTTCATACGCCGAGAGGCGCATGCTTATTGAACTTTGGATTCAAGAGCTCCAGCGGGACGCAGTAGAAGAATTCTTTGAAATAATCAAGGATGCTGAAGCCACCCAACGTCATCTTACGAATGTCCACGAGGAGATCAATCGACGCGTACTGGAAAATGCGGACGTCATCGGGCTCACAACAAGCGGCCTTGCGAAGAATATCTCAACCCTGCAACATGTACGATCCAAGGTTGTCATTTGCGAGGAAGCCGGTGAAGTGATGGAGCCGCACATCATATCCGCACTGCTACCCACCGTGGAACACTTCATTCAGATCGGTGATCATCAACAACTACGTCCGTCCATCAACAATTTTCATGATCTATCACTCGAAAGCGACCAGGGGATCTTATATCAGCTCGATCGGAGCCAATTTGAACGACTCTCAGTTGGAGAGCGCGGAAGACCCTTGATGCCAGTTGCTCAGCTGAATGTTCAGAGACGCATGCGCCCTAGCATCTCTACTCTAATTCGAGAGACGATCTACGACAAGTTGATTGACCATCCAAGCACAGCGCAACTCCCCGACGTTGTTGGCATGCGCAAGAATGTATTTTGGCTCGACCACGAGAACATGGAGGACGAAAAGCAGGCAGAAATACACCATAAAAAATCAAAGTCCAACGACTGGGAAGTCGAGATGGTGCATGCACTAGTCCGTCATGTGGTCCGCCAAGGAGTCTACGCTAGCAGCGATATCGCTGTATTAACACCGTACACTGGCCAGCTACAGAAACTACGTACAACAATGCGCAATGACTTCGAGATTGTCCTCAGCGAGCGGGATCAGGACGCCTTGATTAAGGATGGGTTTACTGCTCTAGATCCTTCCGAGGACCAAGCTGCTGTGGAACAGGACAACAAGAGAAAGCCTCTAGAGAAGAAAAAGCTAAGCGATCTTCTCCGTGTGGCCACTGTCGATAATTTCCAGGGCGAAGAGGCCAAGATCATTATCGTCTCTTTGGTTCGAAGCAACAAATATCGGAAAGTCGGATTTCTCAAGACCACGAATCGCATCAATGTTCTCCTGAGCCGTGCCCAGCACGGAATGTACCTCATTGGCAACAGTGACACATACTCGAACGTGCCAATGTGGCAAAAGGTCATCAATATGCTACGTGCCAAGGACTCCGTCGGCCCCTCTTTGGACCTCTGCTGCCCCCGACACATGGACACTGCGATTAAGGTCCAACAGCCAGACGACTTTGCTAAGTTTAGCCCTGAAGGTGGTTGCCGGGAAGCCTGTATGGACCGCCTCCCAGATTGCGGACACCGATGTCAGGCAAGATGTCATTCCAAAGCTATGCATGAGGTTTTCAAATGCGAACAGCGCTGCCAACGCCGACATAAGCCTTGCGATCATCCTTGCCAGAAGCCTACCTGTGGTGAGGATTGCGGAAGATGCATGGTCGCGTTGAACAACGTACAACTCCCATGCGGCCATTTCAAAGACAACGTCCCTTGCTACCTGACACGAAATCTCAACGCCATCCAATGTAACGTTATCGTGAATAAGACGGTCCCTGGCTGTGGTCACATAGTTCAGGTGCAGTGCTCTCAGGATGTGAACAAAGAACAATATCGGTGCCCGAATCCTTGTGGGACGACTCTGACTTGCGGCCATCCTTGTCCGGGCTCATGTGGTTGTTGCAACATCAAAGACTACGAAGGAAGCCCTATCGTGAAGCACTCCAAGTGTGACAAAGTATGTGGCAGGCGCTTTGGGACATGCAATCATACT
Source organism: Pseudopyrenochaeta lycopersici (assembly GCA_003313425.1). Lineage (NCBI taxonomy): Eukaryota > Fungi > Ascomycota > Dothideomycetes > Pleosporales > Pseudopyrenochaetaceae > Pseudopyrenochaeta > Pseudopyrenochaeta lycopersici. The sequence goes on along the minus strand of NHZP01000028.1, from coordinate 621,287 downwards.
TGTCCCAAACGGTGCCATGATGGGTCGGATTGTGGTCTATGTATGTCCAGGTGCGAGGTAAGTACTATGAACTCACTCTATCGATCCTTCTTCTTGACACTGCATAGGTAGCATGTAAACACTCTCGTTGTACTCTCAGGTGCCACGAAGCATGCGCACCATGTATCGAGCGATGTACATGGTTCTGTCCACACCAGGGAGAGTGCACAATGCCCTGTTCGGCACCCTGTAATCGTCTTCCATGCAATAAACACTGCACCAAGCTGCTTCCTTGCGGTCACCAGTGTCCTGGGCTTTGCGGAGAAGATTGCCTTCCGGAGTATTGCAAGGAATGTGCGATGAAACTCGACGCCCAGGTTGACATGATTGAGTTCAAAGAGTATAGGGAGATCGATCTAGATGAGACTCCGGTGATTGCTCTCGCTTGCGGACATTTCTTCACCGCGGAAACCTTAGACGGTACGTAAGGCAGGGGTACAAAACCCCATGTTCTCGTCTACGCTTCGTTATTTGAAGGACTTCTACAATAGCGTTCCAAAGGATGTTTTCTCCATCCCTGCCTATTCTTCTCTCTGAACTCTGCTGACTTGGTACCTTCACATCTAGGTATGATCGGGCTAAAGGAAGTATACAGAATCGACCCTGCAACCGGCAACGTTCTTAGTCTGGAAGAGATCTCTTCCAAAATGGCTCCGGCAATTCCAAAGTGCCCACACTGTCAGCGCCCCATCCGGCAATACGCAACACAAAGGTACAATCGGCTCATCAACCGTGCCGTTATTGATGAGATGTCAAAGCGATTCATCGTCACGGGACAGACGGACTTGCAAGAAATAGAGGAGAAACTGATCAAAGTGGAAAATGAATTGGAAGACACTCGTTCAAATGTCACAATGGTGGTCAATATCATTTCAACCTTGACAGATGCGCACGATCGAGCCATCAAAGACGTCTCACGAAAGCTTCAGACTCGGTATAGGGCATCCGCACAACTTCGGTCTGCTGTTATTCAACTTCAGCGACGCGCAGCTGAACGCCACCAACCTGCGCACAAACTTTATGAAGCTACAATCCATGCTATCCAGCGGGATGCACCTCTTGAAAGTGCGCTGGCGGCTCTCAAGCTTAAGGATACCACACCGACTGGGGAACGCGATCACCGTATCACGCTCGGGGCAAAGATGATGGAGATAAAGATTGACTGCATTACTATGGAAGACAAGTTCTGTGTCCTCTCGGCTGCGAAGGCGAAATACGGAGATTCAGCTGCTTCTCTAACGTTCTCCGGAGGCTCTCCCTTGATCCTGACCAGGCCCTTCCTCCAGTCTTGCGCGGACTTCATCAACAACTGCAGCGAGAATGCCTTACCGAAACTTTCAGTCGAAGCATCACTCTACTACGCGCGGGTTGTTCGCCTATTCGAGACATCTGGACTTTCTAACCCTCAGGACCGCGCAATGGCTACCGAATACCATGAGAAGGCTAAGGCCTTGCTTGAAAAGGCAGAGAAGCTATGCGAGCAAGGATTCCGCGATGCAGACACTCTATTACAGGCAGTGAATGAGTCCCTTAAGCTCCTGCAGAAGGAGTGGTACGAAGAAGTCACAACCGAGGAACTCGAGGCGATCAAGAAAGCGATGGTTAGTGGGCCGAGAGGGATCGCTACCCATACATGGCTATATGAATATTCACGCTGATTTTCTTATATTAATATTATATTCAACTTATCTAGCAAAACACATATTCATATAACATATTCATGCATATTCATATAAGGGCTCACGTGATGCCAAGCCACTGCAGTGAAGTAAGGAAGTCAATTGATGTACCTGTATAGCCCAAAAATTACCTCAATTACTCCTATCTGACCCGTATGCTATTAGATATCACCCTCTATAGCCTCTGGATCACACGGGAGGCCTATTCCGCCCTCGGCTGAGGGCCTAATATGACCCTCTCGCAGCCAGTTGCCGATACACTCAATCTTCTCAATGCTCTCAATCCGTAATCGTAGCCTATCCCACCTAGCTGTGCGCCTAGCTCCTGAAAAGGTCCGCTCTGGCTCCGCTGACTCTGCTGGTATAGAGAGGATATCGATAGCCATGCGGCTAAGCCGTGGGTAAGCTATACGAACGTCCTCACTACACCACCATTGAAGAGGCGTAGTGCCCTCAGCAAGCGCGATAGGAGCCTCTGAGATAAAGTTATCCAAACCGTCCTTGCCACGTGTATTCGCCATAGTCTTATTCCGCACCTCTAAGCGCATCTTTGAGAGCATCGTGTCCTTCTTTCGCTTTAATGAAGCAGGTACAGCTAAGGATTGCTCCGATAGCTGTGTCTCGACATCGCGATTATACTCGTTCTCCCAAAGTCCACGGGCGGCGGCAATCGCGCTCTCGTGCCATTCCTCGGGCCAGCATTCTTCGATGTAGCTCTTGCGTTTAGAAGGATCGAGAAGGAGAGCAGCGGCGTATACAGGGACATCCTCAGTCATAGTATAATACTTATCGAGTATAAACCAGCACATATCGATAGAGTGAACTATGCGATCATCGCGAGTGCTCGGCTGCGAGTAGTGGGCCTAATTAGCTAATTAGCATGCCATATAAGCTACGGATAAGTAGGAAGATGTGAAATTAGCCGTATACCTTCCACTTCTCGCAGTGTCCTAGGAGAAGGTCCAGCAGCTCAAGGGACTGTGAGATTGATGCCATATCGCCTTCAGCTTCCAACGTAGCCTCATGGAAAGGTTGGAGGAATTCTAGCGTTCTGCCTAGCATCTCCCAATCCCTACTAGTAAGAGTATTACCCTCGAGATCCTTATCATGCTCAGCAGTAAACTGGATGATCTGTGTCTTCTCCTTTAACGCAATAGCGATAACCCTGTACCATGAGGACCATCTCGTGATATTGTCGACACCTAGCTGCTTACCTACAGTATCGTACCATTGATCGTTATGTAGAGCTGAGCTACGTACGTAGACTGCAAGCATATGAAGCTTTGCTAGCGCTGGAATGCCTTGCCAGCCAGCGAAGCGCTCGTCGCTGTTGCTGGCTTGCTGCTGCGTAATTGCGGCTCGCTTGCCCCTCACCTTTGCAGATCTTCTCGTAGGCTGCTCCCTCCGCTCTTCCTGCTGTATTGTGGTATCCAAACGTGCCGCAATCTCCGCCGGATCCAGCTCATGTAATTGCTGTGAGAACTCCTCTAGCATAGTTGAACCGGGTTCATCAGCAGTAGCTTCGAGTGCAGCTCTACGTGCTTCTTTTGAGCGAGCGAGAAGGAAGGCTTGTAAGGCGAGATTGATAATATGGCCGATGCAGCGGATTCTGCGGCATTTGTGAGGGTACTCGACCTATATAATAATTTAGCATAGTGTACAGCAGCATTAGCAGCTTAGTATGAGTTAGACTTACACCTAATTCCGCCTCTAAAATCTTTGCTAGCTCCTCTAAGCAGGTGTCGTTTGATGTAGCATTATCGCCTGTATAATAACCAAGGTTTTGAGCAGTGATATTGAACTTCTGTAGCGTACTGGCAATCAACCTAGCCTGCACAGCGCCAGAATGGCTGTATTTACACTCTAGAAGTCCTAGTAGTGCTTTCTGAAGCTTAAAGTCCTCATTAACCCATTGAGCGCATATAGCGAGTACGCCATGTCGATGTGGTGATGTCCAGAGATCAGAAGACATGTGTATCTTCGACTGCGCTGTTTGAAGGCTCTCAGCAAGCTGTGAGCTATATAACGAGTAGTTCGAGTTAATATAGCCCATAGCCTGCTTTCGGTCGCTGATGAGAAGGTCTCCAATAGCTGGATTGCATGCCAGAGCTAGGTCTCGTAGCTCAGAGTACTCAACTGCCGAAAACGGCAGTCTGCGCCTTGTTAGAAGCCCCACAACTGCCTCAATGTAGACTTGCTTATTAAAACAGTTGCGGAGAGCAGCCTGAGAAGGACGAGAGATGATATACGAATCGATAGCGCCAGACGAAACGCCCGAGGTAGATATACCAGATAGAGTATCGTTTGCAGCCTCGCTCGCTCGTATAAGGGCTCGGTGGGCCGTTTCTGCATGGTGTATAGCGTTGCCAGGCACTCGGTTCGACCATGGAGGATTCTGACAGTGAAGACAAACGTAAGCACGATGTCCCTTCGTCCTTCTGCGCTTTGGGCCAGGTTCAACTTGGAAGTGTTCGTCGGGATAATCTACATAGAAAAAGGCGTTGAAATTCCATGAAAGTTTCGATGCAAACGAGCCAATAGAAGGGTTATTAGTCCATGAGGTTGATATCTCAGAAGCCTGAGAAGCCATAGATGCTAATAAGCAGTATGTTAATCCCGGAGTGGATGCCGGTAGTAGTAGGCAGGGAAGGAGATAAGAACTGAGTTTTTCTTGTAACAGGTTTCTAGCTACATGTATATACAAAGGAGTGAACTATCCAACGTAGTGCCAAGTAGGCTGCAGGTAGGCAGTAGCCGAGCTAGCGCAGGCAGTAGCAGGCAGCATGTTCGGTAACATCTGAACTCACGTGAGAGGTCAATAGTTCATGGGTTAGATGCTCTAATTGACGAGTTTTCTTTATGATCTAACTAAGAGATCAGATGTTATATGAGCCACTTAGAACCACCCCTCTTATACGAATATGCATGAATATAGAGACGTAAGTACATATTATATGCATATATTATATGAATATGCATGAATATAGATACGTCAGTACATATTATATTCATATGTTATATGAATATGAATATGAATATATTCATGCATATGCATATAAGACGTTATTTGAATATTCATATAGCCATGTATGTCGCTACCCATTCAGGGCACTGGTATAATTGTGTCAATGGACATCCGGTATGTTTAGCCACCTTGTTCCTTGCCGCATTCTCAGACATGTACTGACTAGCAATTGATAGTTTGCCATCGGAGAGTGTGGTATGCCTATGGAGCTTGCACGTTGTCCTGAGTGTGGTGCAAGGATTGGCGGACACCACCATGAAGCCGTGCAGGGTGTGACTCGTGCGGAGAACATGGAGCACTGAGGTACTGGTCTTAAAGTTGAAGCCATGCCATTTGGTTCACTGGATAATCACACTTATGTTACGCTCATGGTACTTATTGAAATGTTCCCTGCTTGTAACTTCGTTCCTCAAGGCTCTTCCTAGCAAATTGCGGACGGTTTGTGCCTCCTGTATGTAATCCCACGGCCCTTTCAAGAACTCGCACGTCAAACTGCTTGACTTATATCGGATCATGTGACATAATATGCTAGTGGCCTTCAGGCTTTCTCATACCATTTCTCATGCAATTTCTCGTACCGTTTCCTATTTCCCTATCCGGCGTGATTTAAGTTAGCAGGCGAAACTCCAGGTGCCAAAACTGGTCCTGAGCATCAGTCAGTGATCTTGTTGGATTGGACTGGACTGGATCTGAGGTCGGATCCGATCCAGTCCAAAGCAGATGTCACGGGACCACGCGACACGCTAGCACGGACACGACGATCCGGAGCGGATCAACGCAGAACCGTGATCCTGAAGGGATCACGGACGTGAAACCATTTTCTCCTTCTTCGTGCTACGTCTTGTATCTAGTCTCGTCCCTAGCTAAGCTAATACTATTGCTATTCGTTACTCGAGCATCGCTGCTGAACCAGATCGCAGCCGAACCCTGACAGCAGAGGAATCTGGGGCTCAGGGAGCGCCATTGCAATCCAGTGCCAAAAAGTGTCTTAGTAATCAGGTTGTTGGTGGAGCAGATGGCGTCCAGTTATCCGAATCTCCAACGCCAGCGTCGGACCGACGCTGGCGCAGACGTCTCAACAAGCAGTCAGTTATCAAGCAGTACTGCTTACTGATTGATACTGATATCATATCAGTATCAGTAAGATTCTAATCAATCCATCAGTAACCATTTACCACGTGACCGGGCTACCAGGTTATCTGGCTTCCAAATTCTGTGACATGACTGCCTGCTGGTGGCGTGCAGTGACTCATCACTAGGCACCACTGTGACGCGGCTTGTCACCCCTAAGATTACTTCTGTTTGCCACAGCAGCACCAATAAAATAGATTAAGTCTTTTGTGCACAACTAGAGAGGATTTAATAGCTTACTCTATACTTATAGCACATGAATAGCACGCCATGCGTTGATATGCCTGCCGGGTCATCTCTATTCGCAGGGGACGATGAATACGAAGAATTAAGCTCGCCGGCGCCAGAATCAAGCATCTCCGCAGCCGTGAGGTCTCATACACAACAGTTAATTTCCTCTACTCCCTTTTCCTCCACATCATCCGCGTCTACGCCTCAACCTCAGCCGAGGAAGCGTAAACTGCGCGCTCCAGAGACCTGGAAGCACTTCCGTGTACCCCAAGGAGACGAAGAGACACACCAGAATAAACAGAGGTTCTGGTATTGTCAACACTGTCATAATCCGCCATGGCGTACAGTCTCCACTACAAGCGCCAAACGGCATATGCGAAATGACCACGGTATTGCCATTGATGACGAAGAAAGGCCAGCCAAGAGGGCACTCCAACAGTCTCTTGAAGTAGCATTTACACGTGTAGAAGAGAAGAATCGAGAACTAGTATCCCGTGACAAACAAACAATCGATACTACGGAATGTGATCAAACTTGACGCATTCTATGAGGCTCAGATCCAGCTTATCACTCGCCGGCGGCTCCCACTCAACTGTGTCTCTTGGCCGGAATACCAAGCACTTCTCTGCGCAGTTAACCTGAGGGCTGACGAAATCCTTATTCAGTCAGGCAGTACGGTAGCGGCTCATATTGAGCTCAGTGCTGTAACCGATATGGTATCGTTAAGGCTTAACGATAACGATACCGATATCGTTATCGTTAACTAACGATATAGATTCTAACGATATCGGTATCGTTAGGCCTTAACGATATATATATATAAATAGTAGCATTCGAGCAGGGGCCCGTTCAATGTCAATCCCTGCCAAATTAGCCAGATAGCTGCATTACCGACCCCGCACAGAGTGCTTACCTGTTTAAATTTGTTCTTAAACACTAAAAAGTCATTGTTCTATCCTGATTTAAGTGCTTTTGTCTATACTATGGCTGACGCTGAGGTTGCTTCCGAGGTGTCTAGTGCCCTCTCCAACATGGACATGGATGAGGTATCTAACTTACGGCCATCCGACTCTGCCTCTCAGGTGTCTGCCGCCGCCAGTTCATCGCTAACAACCTCAGAATCCTCCTCTTCTAAGCGCAAACGGCGGATAACTCGGTCGGATATCTGGCTATACTGTCGTGAAGGCAGGGAAGAGGATAGAGAGGCGATACACCACGGATCTGGGCTCTACTATTACTGTAAGCTCTGCTCAAGACGGTATACCAACTCCGAGTCAGCGTGGGCGCACCTTAAGTCTACCTATGGAATCCAGAAACCGGAGGAAAAGAAGCTGGCGGCAGCGTCAGCTGCAGACAGTCCTCCTAAAAGAAGCTTTGCAGCAACTCCGTCGAAGATGAGCGCGCAGAAGGAGCGCGTCGCTCAGCAGAGGATGGGTGACGTTATTAATCGAGAGCGCTTTAACGAGGCTCTCGTCCGGCTCATTACTGTGCGAAATCTCCCTATCAGCGCCGTCGAATGGCCAGAGCTAGAGGACTTACTAAATGCTACAAACCCGGCAGTTAGAGGTCAACTGCTCCAGTCGCGCGGTACTCTTCCAAAGTTAATAAAGAAGTCTTACGTCGCCCATCGGAATATCCTTAAATCAAAGCTCCAGCGCTCTGGGTACAAGATTCACTTTGCTGTGGACTGCTGGTCCTCACCGAATCGGAAGAACCTCATGGCTATCTGCGCACAGTTCGTTGACGAAGGCAAGCTCAAGAAGGCTCTGATCGCATTGCCTGAGCTCCAATCTCATACCGGACAGGAAACGGCTGACGCGCTTATTCGAACACTCAATTCTTACGAAATCCTCCATCTGCTCGGCTACGTTGTTAGCGATAACGCCTCTGCTAACGATAAGATGATGCGGTTCGTTGAAGAAGCGATGACGAAGGCGGGGCTTGGATCTTACCCAGCAGCTCACTATCGTATGAGGTGTTTTGGCCACATCCTCAACCTCGCTGCCCAAGCCTTCTTATTTGCAAAGGACCAAGAGGCGGTTAAGGAAGCTGCTCGACAGATGCAAAGTGATAATCAAGATGGCGTAGAAGAGCACCTTGTCTCACGCTTGAGCTCTGCGGAGGCAGCAACGTGGAGGGCACAAGGTGCTCTCGGAAAACTTCACAATATTGAGGTCCACTTCCGAGCGTCAGATGCACGGTACAATGAGTTCAAGAAGCTGGCCAAGGGCCGCGTGATTCCTCAGGAAAACGCCACCAGATGGAACAGCTGGTACAAGGTCATCGCCGTCGCACGCGAGGAGGATGTTAGAATGGCAATTACCATCTACTGTCAACGCCATATCGACGATCTGAGAGAGGATCAGCTGGATGCTGACGATTGGCAAGTGCTCAACGACACGTACAACTTCCTCAGCACCTTCAACCGCGCGACTGAGCTTACCCAGGGCGATAAGGCGACGATTGATCAAGTCGCTTATACTATGGATATTATAATAAAGGTGTTTAATAACGAAATGGTACGTCAAACGAGCTATTTTGACTAGATCTGACGATTCATGCGCAGGACCGTGCTAAGTCACTCAACAAAGGACGTTATCTAACAGCTCTTATGGCTAGTTGGTATTTGTTCGACAAATATTACGCTATGACTTCTGATAGCTCTGTCTACGCGGCCTCCCTCCTCCTCCATCCCTCATTCCGGCTACAATATATCAAGGATAATTGGCGAAAGAGCTGGAGAGACCCGGCGTTGGAGAGACCCGGCGTTGAAGGCTGTCAGAAAGCTCTCGGAGCAGGAGTACGCAAATCGTCAGATTGACGATCAACCGACTACTTATAGCACTCCCAAGTCAGCTGAGCCATCTGCGTTTGACTTAGCTGCTGGCCAGATGAAGCTAGCCGCTCCTGTCGCCGACGAGTTCGAATTATTTATTAATCAGGCTCAGACGACGCTGCCCTCAGGCACGACGGCATTAGACTGGTGGCTAGATCCAGCTCGGAAGAAGGATTATCCACGCCTTCACCACATGGCAATTAATATACTCTCAATTCCAGCTATGAGCGCTGAGCCAGAGCGTATCTTCTCTGGGGCTCGTCGGACGGTCACATGGACACGGTTTTGCCTTGGATCGGCGACGATACAGCTCACAGAGTGCCTCAAGAGCTGGATTCGAGCTAAAATTACGTTTCCTCAGCAGATCCTATTCGAAGACGCCGGCGGCGATGAGGTTCTAGAGGTAGACTAAACAATGGAAAACTTTTACAAATTGCCTGTTCAGGAATAGCGTGCGATTACTAAACAATCCTTAACGATAACGATATAAACGATATTCGAGCTTAACGATACTAACTAAACGATATAGCCCTTATATCGTTAAGAAATATCGTTTACAGCACTGCGAACGAGCTGGCATGTTTCGTCTATAATATGTACCTACAGATGTTTCAAGACGAAAGTTGGTCGAATCGATTCTCGGCAGGCCCTATCCAATTATTCCGCAACCAATATGAGCGGTATACTCGAGCTGGCTTGGCCGCTATCCTACGCCTGATTAGAAACGCACAGTGTGTAAATTGGGGTGATTTCATTCAAATTCTCTGCGACAAGGTGTTGAACGACCAACAACTGAATATGGGCGCTCACTACATTCAAGAACTCTATACGCACTTACACTTATTTGGACTACGGACCGAGATGTCCTACGAACCCGACATGACTGGAATAAGGGAAAACTTGAAGGACAGTCCACTTCGACATTGGCAGAGCATAAAATCTACGGTATTCCTCACCTTTGTCGTCCCGCACCATAAGCTGGCAGCCTTCCAGAACAAATCGCCATCCAAATTCGGGAGCCCGATCTGTCACATTATGCTACAATCGCCGTATGACGGTCGGCAAAACATCTTTCCAGATCTCCAGATGGGGTTTGGGGACATTCAAACCACTGGCATAGAATACACGGATGATTTCGCTATCCATGTGGAGTCGGACCAGAAAGAGTGGCAGGGGAATAGACCTTTGATTGTGTCCACTCTCGTACCTACATGGATCGTCCTATATTACGCCGATCTCTCCACCGAAGTAATTTTTGGTTTGAAGTCGACGCCGACATCAATGATGCTGGCAGGCGAGCTTGGCATGTTCCTTGAGATCCACAAGTCGGTACTTGCGGGCAAAGACGTCTTCCTTACGGTATGTCCCCCCAACCTAGAGGCCTATGCGCCGTTGCCAGACACTCCAAAGGACTACGGCTCTGCTCCTGCCGAATTGGTTCAGTACGGTGCTAGTATAACAAGGCTCTCTGATCTCAAAGCACCCAAGGTTAGCTTTCATGTATCGTTGGACAGCAAGGCCACGCAGATGTCTAAGCTTAATATCCACATGGACCTCGCTTCCACAAATAGTAAAGACTTGTTGTGCTCTGGGGCTGTCGTCAATATAAAGCAGCTGTCCCCTTTCCGGGTTGAACTTGACATGGGATCCAGATCACTCTGTCAGGAGATCCAGCTTCCTGTGCCATTAACCATGTCCGGCGGCAAGACAAGGATTGCAAGGAAATCCTGCTATGTAGAGTTCATTGCGGTAGTTGCATCACCAGCGTCGTTGTTGAGTCGTACAGATTCAACCTTCACGGTCTTCTTCCAGCAAGGCACACCAATCCTCGAAAGCCTACCCTACGCGAACCTAGACTGCCTCCCAATCCTCGACCTCGCGAGGAGCTCGAAGTTGGAGTGGATGACTACACACCTCTCTGCTATGTTTTCCGCGAGAGAGCGGTCGAAACGAGAGCGTTATCGCGCTTTAAGCATCACTTGCGAGGACGCCCAAGTCAACTTCAAGGACTCACTCTTGAGCATGTTCTCTCATATGGCTGGCATTGGCGGTGCGTCACAACAAACCGTCTTTGGCATTGATAACCGCACTGGCGGTGGCATACAAGTGCTGATCTTCGTATCATCGGTACGCCTCGATCTTGCAAGCCAGAGTATCACGATCGATGCAGCTCTGTTACCATTGACGACTCAACTCGTGCCTCGCCTTGCAAACTTCCTAACTCGTCTACAAAATAGTGGCATTGTGTCGATCCTCGTTGACGACGCCGAGCTATTACTGTGGAAGCACGCGGTACCGACCTTCGTCGAGCGGTGTCGCGACTGGAAGCACGTTGCCTCGTGCGAGTACAGTGTGAATAGCGCATCGATACCACTCTCCACTAAGCCTGGTGAGCAGTTCTTGTGCTCGTGCGGCTTGGGGAAGTTCCCTGAGAGTTACAAACCCAAGGTGCCTCTTTGGGACAGTGTGGCGAAGTTCTGCGTTCGTGCGGCGATTACTCCATGTTTCTCTGTGCCGTTTGTAGATGAGAGTGTTGACCTAGGTGCTTTGTTAACAGAGGGAGCCGTAAGACAGACTGCCCAGAGCATGTCTAGCCTTAACCTCGACAAAGAGGGATGTTTCACATGCGATAGAAAGGAGGGGTTGGGCGGTCAGCCGCTTCTCAAATGCGGTAAGTGCAAGGTTGCAAGGTACTGCTCGAAGGAATGCCAGATAAAGGACTGGACGGAGGGAGAACACAAGCGGATTTGTAAGATATTAATTAGTCCATAGGCGTGGGGAGCGCATAGGAGTACTATCAAAGTTGCATATTACTAGCAGGAATACAAACAGCTGGTAAGAAGTATAATAGAAGTAGCAATCGTCTGTCAATTGTAACGTTCTGCAGTGCTGTGTTGTAAGGAAAGGGGAGGCCCCCCTGGCTTCCTAGTTCAGGGGACGCAGGGATCTAACCAAATAAGGTTAGCGGTTCAACCGGAAACCGGGACTAAGCTGCAAGCGGGCATGATTCAGTTGGATCCTGTCGGTTCGCTGCCATGTAGGACTAGATAGCTGGAATCCAGTTACTAGAGACCGCTCACATACAACCAAGATCGCACAGCCGCCAAAGACCCGAACCAGCGATATGCCGGAACCCACCGAAGACGTCAATATGCGGCTTAATAACATGGACCAATTGGTCCAGCAGTTATTCGCTAAACTCGACGACATAAGCATCAGGCTGGAAACGCAGTCACAGCAGCCACTCAGCACGCCCGAATTCACACCACATGCCACTACCGCCCCAACGCCGTCGTCTGAACCCACCCCGGTAACTGCGAAGCCGCGCCTTCCACACCCCCCCATGTTCGGCGGTAACAAATCACAATGGCGAGGATGGAAGCTGGAGATGGAAGGTAAGATCGAAGCAGACGCGCAAGCCATCGGGGACCCGAGGACCCAACTACGCTATATTTATGCGCGTCTCGAAGGAACAGCAAAAGTCAACGTCACTACGTACTATGAGTTAGCAATCAAGCAAGAGTCTCCAAACCCTCACGAACTTCTTAACCGTCTTGACCTACTCTACGGCGAGCGCAATCGGAAACAAAAAGCAATCCAGAACCTGCATTCCATCCGCCAGAAAGAAGATGAGACCTTCATATCCTTCTACCCCCGGTTCGAGAAGGAGATAGCCAACGCTAACGCAGAAGGATGGGATGACGACGCGAAAATATCCTATCTGCGCAACGCGCTTAACAGCAAGATGAAAGACAAGCTTGTTGACTCCTCAGGAAGCGATGACCACACATACATGGAATTCGTTCAGAAGTGTGCAAGTCTAAGCAACAATATGGAGCTATATGGCCAGTGGACGAAAAAAGGGGGCACTACCGGAAACGCCCGAACCCTCGTATCGACAGCAACCGCCGGCAGCAATGTTGCCACGCAAGTTGGCCGAGAAGACATGATGGAATGGGAACCAACGCCACCGATCCCAACACAGGTGAATGCCATTCGCTTCCGCAACAAGGATAATGTAAACGGACACCCGTCGAAGCGTCCGGAGGACCAAGAGCTACTTGGGAAGCGGGCAAAGTGGGTTGGTCAGGAAGAGATCGACGCCCGACGCCGCGAAGGACGTTGCCTTCGCTGCGGTCGCAGCCAATGCCGAATAGCAACATGCCCGTTAGCAGCCGCTATCCGGCCAACGTACGCCAGCGTCAAAGTCGCATCAAGCGCCGCAGTTACAAGCGCCGCAGTTGAAGACGAGATGGAGGAAGCAGACGAAGAGCAATAGGACCACGCGGCAGCTCAGAGAGAATGGAAAGAGGCAGGAAGAGCAAAGATGGACGGTGACCCCTTTTTAGTGGATGTTAGACTTAATGGAACTGACTTTGTTACCGGACTCGTGGATTCAGGCTGCCTTTGCTACTCCGCCATGAGCGAACAACTCTTTCGATCTCTGAGACTGCCATCGTTGAAGATAGGACCGCGCCGATTAGAAGGAGCCGCGGGGAAGAACGCAGAACCAACGACAATCATAAACACCATTACTTACGCCTCAATCGATATAGATGGACACCAGCAGGAGCGCGTCTTCTTTTACGTTGTCCCAGGCCTCACGTACGACTTAATCCTCGGAAACCCATGGCTAGAAGATGCTGATGTCACCATCTCCACAAGACGAGGCTGCTTGGACATTGGCGTGTCGGGCATCCGCGTTTGGAACCGCAAGAAGACGCTCTGTAGGCCATCCCAGTTCAAGGCTGCACAACTCATGGCTACCGCGTTTATGGCCGAAGTGAGAAGAAATCGTAGGAAGAACCGACAGGAAGGTATCAATCTTGATACAGGAGTATACGCTGTCTCGATCGCAGATATCGAGAAAGCTCTGAAGCCACGCAAACGATCGGACCCTAAGGTCAAACTGCCACCTCACTACCACAAGTGGTTGAAGGCTTTTGATCGGTTCCTGGCTGAGAAGCTACCACCTCATCGGAAGGGTGTCGATCTGCATATTGAGATTGAGAAAGACCAGAACGGATCCGAAAAGACGATCCCCTGGGGGCCTCTTTATGGCATGGGCCGAGAAGAGCTACTTGTACTAAGGAAGACACTCACCGAGCTGTTAGACAAGGAGTTTATTCGAGCCAGCAACTCGCCCGCCGCCGCACCAGTGCTAATGGTCAAGAAGCCCGGAGGAGGAATCCGATTCTGCGTAGACTATCGTGGCCTGAACAACATCACCAAGAAGGACCGCTACCCGCTCCCGTTGTTCACTGAGACGTTGAGAAATGTGGCGAAAGTGCGATGGTTCACGAAGCTTGACGTCATTGCAGCATTCCACAAGATTCGACTAGCGAAAGGAGAAGAATGGAAAACAGCCTTCCGGACGAGATACGGATTGTTCGAATGGCGCGTAGTTCCTTTTGGATTAACAGGAGCACCCGCTGCCTTTCAGCGGTATATAAATAGTGTTCTGCAGGATTACTTGGACGACTTTGTATCTGCATACATCGACGACATCCTGATTTACTCCTCAGGGTCTCTCCAAGACCACCGGCAGAAGGTTGGAAGAGTCCTTCAACGTCTGATGGACGCCGGACTCCAGATTGATATTGACAAGTGTGAGTTCGAAACTAAGAGAGTCAAATACCTTGGATACATTATTGAGGCAGAAGTCGGAATACGAGTTGACCCCGACAAGATTGCCGCCATACGTGATTGGGCCACGCCATCGTCCGTGAAGGCCGTACGAGGGTTTATTGGATTCGCCAACTTTTACCGAGCTTTTATACCAGAGTTCTCCGATATCGCTGAACCCCTCACTAATCTAACAAGAAAGGACGTCCCCTTCCGATGGGACGAAGCTTGTCTGGAAGCGTTCGAGAAGATCAAAGAGCTCCTCATCACGGCACCAATATTGGCTCATTTCGACCCAGAGGAGGAGACCTTACTGGAAGCAGATTCGTCAGGACACGCGACTGGTGGCCTTCTCCTACAGAAAGGCAAGAGCGGTAACTGGCAACCTGTTGCTTATTACTCAAAGAAACACTCGCCAACGGAAGCCAACTACCCAATCCATGATAAGGAGCTCCTTGCCATCGTTCGTTGCTTGGAAGCCTGGGAGCCAGAGTTACACATGGTTAAGCACTTCACTGTCTTGACAGATCATAAGAACCTGAAACACTTCTATACTGAGAGACAGCTATCCGAGAGACAAGTGCGTTGGTCAGAATTCCTCTCAAGGTTCAACTTCACTCTCGAATGGAAACCCGGAAAGATGATGGGCAAGCCCGACGCATTGTCACGACGAGAACAGGACCTGCCCGCCAACTATGACGACGAACGCCTCCGATCTCGGTTCAAACGGCTCTTTCAGAATAAGCACCTCAGGAACACTCAAGTCCTATCGCTCGCCTCATCGTTAACCAATATCGATTTTGCGAAGAGTGTACGCCTGTTCGAAGACGACCAAATGCAAGAACTATGGCATAAGAGTCGACAGCAGGATAAGCCCTACCAAGAGCTCACTACCCTGGTAATACGCAAAGAGAGAAACCTTCCAGTAGATCTGCAGAAAGAGAAATCCGTAAGCATGGCGGAATGCTCCGTGGACGAGAGAGGTTTGCTACGATTTCGAGGAAGGATCTGGATCCCAAATTGCGAACCACTACGCACCCAGATCATTCAAAATATCCACGACTCGCATATTACTGGACACCCTGGGAGAGATCTCACCTACGCAATCTTATCAAGGCAGTTCTTTTGGTCGGGTGCTGCGAGTGACGTGCGACAATTTGTTCGAAACTGCGAAGTGTGCGGGAGAAACACTATATGGAGGGAGACAAAGAAGGGCCTCCTCAAGCCGATGCCAATACCCGAACGTGTCTGGGGGGAAATCTCTATCGACTTTATCACCGACTTGCCGTCATCAGGACGAAACAACGCTTCGAGCTGCATGGTTGTGACAGATCGACTTACGAAAGGAGTGGAACTAGAGAGCATGCACGATCTCTCTGCCGAAGCAGTTGCACAAAGGCTCTTTGAGCGCCACTACCCGGTCCATGGCATCCCAACCGCAATCACGAGCGACAGAGGCCCTCAATTTGTCAGCGATCTATGGATATATTTTTGCAGGCTCCTGAATATTGAACAGCGTCTATCGACTGCTTATCACCCGCAGACCGACGGCGCCACCGAACGGATGAACCAGGAGATTGAGAAAATGATTCGCATTTGGGCAACCTACACACAGGAGAACTGGTCGACACTCTTACCTATTATCATGGGAGCGATCAACAATCGGGAGTCATCCTCTACTGGACTAAGCCCTTTTTTCTTCATGCACGGATATCATAACGAGCCGATACAACTCGTGGAAGAGCGCACAATCCAGCACCGAACGAAGAAGGATGGCGAAGTGCTAGCAGAAGATTTCCTCAAAAGACTTCAAGAAGCGACAGAATGGGCCCAGGCTGCAATAGCTATGGCACAGGAGAAACAACAACACCAGGCAAACAGAACCAGAACAGCAGCGCCGCATTACAAGGAGGGAGACTGGGTATTTCTCAACCTTAGGAATGTCAAAACAACAAGACCCTCGAAGAAGCTAGATTGGTTGCACGGCAAGTACCGAGTGGTACGACAAGTTAACTCCCACTCATATCAGCTCGATGTCCCTGGTAGGATACATCCCGTTTTCCACGTCGACCTACTACGACCTGTACCAGATGATCCCCTTCCATCTCAGAAGGTCGGGGACAGCCAACCAGGCCCCTTACTTATCGATGGGGAGGAAGCCTGGCTAGTTGAGCGAATACTAGACGAAAGGACTACAAAACGGGGCCGGAGATACTTCTAGGAAGCACGTGTGAAGTGGGTTGACTATACGAATCCAACCTGGGAGCCAGTCGAGAATGTGCGCATGACTGATGCTTGGAAGCTATGGACGAAGACGCGCAAAAAGGGAGGAGGGGAGTAATGTAACGGGCTAGGCCTATGTCCGAGGCTGCGCCATCGCGCACAGATATACGGCTCGTGCGGGTGGCTCGCGCTCGTGAACTTTATAACCTCGCGTGGCACTTAATCCTCCCCTTTTTCTTCCCATCTTGGTTGTAGATAGCATCCGGACTAGATAGCTGGAATCCAGTTACTAGAGACCGCTCACAAGCACCACTACAATATTGAGCGTGGAAGTGCGAATGTAACAAAACATATCCGCCAAGTTCATGGCGAAACCTTCAATGACGAGAAGGAGATTGTACCGTTCGAGCGGAAGGGTACGTCCGTACCAGCAGGCTTAAATGCTAATGAGCCTCGTGAGCAAGCAATCCTGAATAAGTTAGCATTGGCGTTCGATGAGGGTACTTTTCAGAAGCTTCTTATTCGGTGGATTGTCTATGATAACGTACCGTTTCGGCAAGTTGACAGTGAAGCTTTCCGCCAGTTTGTCACTTATCTCTCACCGCGCGCAAGAGATGCAATACCCTGCGGACCAACTGTAAGGCACTGGATTCTGAAAGGATATGGACTTCATAAGGCAACAGTCAGAAAAGAGCTCCAGAATGCTGTTAGCAAAATTCATATCTCTTTTGACCTCTGGACATCTGGCAATTATATCTCCCTGAACGGCATCGTTGCTCACTATATCAATATAAAGTTTGAGTCCCAATCTATCCTTCTTGCGATACCTGAGCAATCTGACTCCCATGCAGGTGCAGAGGTTGCAGAGCAGGTTATCCGGGTGATCAAGGATTTCTGCATCCAAGACAAGCTAGGCTTCTTCGTTTTAGACAACGCTCGGAATAACGATACAGCGATGCAGTTCATTGCAGATGAGTTTGATTTCGATCCGAATGAGCGTCGCCTGCGCTGTGCAGGCCATATTTTCAACCTCATCGCTCGCCATCTCTTGTTTGGCTTTGACGAGAATCTCTTTGAGCTCGACGACTCAGTACCGGCGAACTTGAAGGAAGAATTGAGGCAGTGGAGAAGAACTGGACCGGTGGGCAAAGCTCATAACCTCATCGTCTGGACGTATGCAAGTCCTCAGAGGCGAAACCGGTGGCATACAGCTCAACTTCCTAACACAAAGGTACCACGTAAAGTGATGGGCGGATGACGCGCATGGATCGGTACGGTCCGATTCTGACAAATCATATCACAAAAAGCAAAAATGCGCGTCAGTGGCAAAAATGTCAGAGCGGGGTCCGAAACCGCGCCCTATCCACGCCCTATCTACGCCTTGTCCACGACTTTTTCTCTGTCTAGCAGGCACAGTTGAAACGGCTAGCTCAGAGAATATTCTCCATGTCCTCGCTGTTAGTTCAGTCCTGCTTCCAGATTATGAATACGGGCTTCACTAACATTGAGTGGTCAATATTCATCTGAAACCGATTTCCATCTACTGAGTTCTGCTGTCGTGACAAAGCGTGTGACTTTGCGCGAACACGTCTTTCAACAACAATTTATCCTTCATGTCTGCGAAAATTGAAACCTTACCCGGTCACGCCGTCCCGCCAGCACCTCGCCATGCAGTCACTGCCCACATGCCTGGATGGCAAATGGTAGAGCGGTACAGCATCGACTCTCGGTCTATCATCAATACATTTCATAACGCATACCCCAGAGCCAAACCACATAGGGATATAGACAAGGTATGCATGACTTGATCCATGAACGAAAACTGTAATAAACGCATTTTACTGAGCTGAAATTATAGCTGTCTAGCATTGTTCTTCGCCATCTCCAACTCTCCGAACACTGCGCATTCCTGTTTAGTTCCTTGGAATCTGCGACAGAATGTATACGATATGCTTCATCGACAAAGCGCGATGATGGAATGGAGAAAGACAGTGTTCCATCAGATTCAATCTTCATTCGAGCATTCAGAGCTAAAGACTACTTATGGGCAGTCGTTTTCGCCGAACAGTATCTGTCCCTCGTGCGGGGATTCTGGAATCGACCGGGCGTAGGGATATCTTCGCGCTGCGCTGAAATGAACCTTGCATTTTGCGAGCAGCTCAAGGAGGTCGATATCTCGAGTCATGCATATACTCGATCCAGCTTCGAAAGTACCGAGCATGAAGCTTTGCGACGGAAGATCGTCTCTTATGTGGATCGTGCCAGCCAGCGCCCAGCAGAATCAAGAGCACCAGCACCAAGCGATGTTTACCTTTTCCCTTCCGGTATGGCTTCTATCTACAAACCACACACATACCTCAGCAGCCTTTATAATGGCAAAACTGTGCTATTTGGGATGGCGTTCATGGATACAGTGGTAGCACTGGAAGAATATGGCGCCGGTTTCAAGTTTCTGGGACTTGGTTCAGACGAGGATTTAAAGGCGTTGGAGATCTACCTTCAAGAGCAATGTGCCCTGGGTCAAAAGGTTCAGGCAATATGGGCAGAATTCCCGGCCAACCCGCTCTTGATTACCCCTGACCTCGTCCGACTACGTGCATTAGCCAACGCATACGACGTGCTTCTTGCAATCGACGATACAATTGCCGGGTTCGCGAACGTCGAGATTTTGCATATGACCGACCTTCTTGTCACATCTTTGACGAAATCATTCAATGGGTACGCCGATGTCATTGCTGGCAGTGTGGTTCTCAACCCCAATGCTCGATACTATTCGGAGCTGAAGGAATTGTTCGCTCAGCGGTATGAACCAGAGTTACATGTCGAAGATGTCAAGACCCTTCTACGCAATAGCGACGATTATCTCGAGCGGACAAATACACTGAACCACAATGCTAAGGTCCTGGTCGACTATCTGCGCGCTTGCGTAGAAAATCCGGACTCTGCGATAGCTAGAGTCCACTATCCTTCAACTAACCCATCAGGTAAATTCTACACGCAATTTCTGCGCAAGACCACATCCGAGCTCACTCCGGGCTATGGCTGTCTCTTCAGTGTTGAGCTGGAGGACATCCCCACTACCATTGCTTTTTATAATAATCTGAATGTCCACAACAGTGTGCATCTTGGTGCACCGTTCACCCTTGCCTTCGCCTATACCAAATGTACGTATGGCCAGAAGTTAGATTGGGCAGCGCAATACGGGCTCAGACCGACCCAGATCAGGGTCACGGCTGGCTTAGAAGATGCGGATCTATTGCTGAAAGACTTTCAGCATGCTGTCCATGCCGCGAATCTTGCCAGATCCCAGGATATAAATCGGTAGCGAAGGATTACGAATAGTTTCGAGATTGACCTCCTTATTGCCTAGAGTCCTTACAGTGTTTTAAATCTATGAATAGCTACAGTTGTTCTTGAATCTATGCATCGAATTTGGAATAAATTGCTAGACAATGTTGTAGTACAAGAAGTTCACAAACGGTCTACGTGTCACCGTACGGGCAGGCGCAGGGGAGGGGTGCATGTGATCAACATATTCACTAACTTACGGACAGCAACTGTGTACAGTTCGGCTAGTTGATATTGAACTGAGAAAGGGCTGGATACAAACTTTCCATAGGCAAGTTTAACGAGCCGCGGAGGAATCCACTCTTACAAGTATCGTCAGTCATAAGCCTTGATCTGCGTGTCATTAGTAACATACGGTATGATCCCCTTTCCTCAGATCCACGTCTATAAAGTCTTTCCCAGGACGATTTCCCTCTTGATACCATTTTGATAGAGTGCTTTTGAAATTTCGCAGAGTGGTTTTGCAGGTAGCTGTGTATACGCTGCGTACCACGGAAGCTGCTGAGACGATTGGCTTGCCGTGGCCATGGTATTGGTCCGCGAAAAAGGTTTGTGTGAGAATTACACCTCGACAGACGGTAGCATTCTATGAACAAAATGTG
This sequence comes from Pseudopyrenochaeta lycopersici, assembly GCA_003313425.1. Lineage (NCBI taxonomy): Eukaryota > Fungi > Ascomycota > Dothideomycetes > Pleosporales > Pseudopyrenochaetaceae > Pseudopyrenochaeta > Pseudopyrenochaeta lycopersici. Next base: position 600,548 of record NHZP01000028.1, on the reverse strand, counting down.
GACGATTCAGCGAATGCTAGCAGGGGGGTTACAGCATCTAGCCATATTTAGTAGGCGGTCAGATTCTGCCCATATCAACAAATGGCGTGATCTTGAACCAGTGCCCTTCTTAGGGGCCGAAGCATGTTGGATATTGCGGTTTAATTTCTTGGAGGGGCGTTGAAGCATTTGATCAAGGTGATGAAATTAATGAGAAGCAGATGGCGGTCTTGATGCGGGACTTTTCGGTTTGTTGATGTTGGCAGAATCTGACCGCCTACTAAATATGGCTAGATGCTGTAACCCCTCGCTAGTGTTTGTTGAATTTCACAAGATTCTACGGATAATGCTGCGCTGCGACGTAGTCAATCAACGCCCTGACTCGCGCCACTGGAACAGGCCGGCTGCATGCAATCCACTGCAATCCTCATGGGATCACTCACCTATAGTCGATATGCTGAACTTGTGGCTCACCCTCAAACAGAAGGAAGTTGACAGTGAGGAAGAAGTGCCGGAAGAAGGCCGTAACAAAGCCATAAGCTAGGCCGTATGTTGCACCAGCCGTTGCT
>NHZP01000027.1:600000-829778 GCA_003313425.1 Pseudopyrenochaeta lycopersici | reverse complement strand
TAGAACACCAACAAGGCCGTCCGGTGATGATTGAGCTGCGCCCTCTATGCGTTGTAAGAGGGGAGGTGTCGATTGGTGGAGGCATCGTTGAGGACGGCTGAGGATGGCGTGGCGGGACGCTTTTGGAGCGTGCTCCCCTGCACCCGAAGCCGGGATGAAGTATAAAGTCATGCGTGAGGCCCGCTATGGTCTGCTCATCACATCATGGCTTCTCTCCTTTACTTTTCCTGGAGTTCGGACGCAATTGAGCAGCTGTTTAACTCTGTCCACACGATGACTTTCTTTGTGACTCTCCCTGGACTTTAGACATGGAAAATGGAGAAACGGAAACAGTGAGTGAACCCTTCCTCCCGTCTTGATGTCAACGAGCTTATCCTGATGAGCAGGAACAAGATCTTTTCTGCATTGATCCCGATACTTACATGAGCTTGATTCTGCAAACAGAAGAGATGGATGCATCTCGCCTCGCCTATGCTGTTACGTCGAGCCAGGTATTAGCGAAACAACCAGCCAATGGTGAAATTGCTGCTGGACTGGATTTCGATCAACGTGAACCTCGCATCACAAGCACGAAGTGCCCTCGAACACACAAGTCGGGGAAGAGAATGCTCCTGGACACGAGGTCGGCCAAGAGTGGAGCGCTGGGCGAGCACGAGCCTGCTACGGAAATGCCGGACGTGGGTGTCGAGACTCTGGTAGCATTGGGCGAAGGCGGGGATGCCACCGTTCAGGGCATCTCTCTCGTCACGAGTTGCAAAGTGTCTTTGAGCCCACCATTTGAGGCGCTGCGCGTATCATCACAGCAGACGCCGAGACACGCCCCGAGGAGTTATGCGAGCACAGGCAGCGGCATAGAAGACCCTGTTGGTCTGGATCATACCCAAGTCCCCTGCCCCGTTGAGAACAAGGGAGCCCGAATGGAGCTAGCGACCATGGCGGCTGAGGATGTAACCGGAGTGCAGGCGTTCCAAGACGGGGAATGCTTCTGCGAGCAAGCACGTACAGACCGCCTATCAGCAGTGCCACAGAGCGGATCGACCCAGAATGATGACGCTGGGATTCGTAGCCCCTCCAACCAGAGTGCCATGAAAGGCGACCTGTTGAAGCAGAACGACACTGTTCCGCAAGGACTGCTTGTTAGCACGATCGAGCGGAAGGAGCCTGGAACTAAGACGGCAACTGGTGAAAGTACGAATCAAGGGCGCGGAACTGCTACCAGCAGGATCGGTCCGTCAGATCGAGGAAGCGCCAAGGTACGGGTGCAAGAAGATCGAGAGGGGCCGGAACGTCTAATAACGAGACCGGTGACAGTCCTGCACGATTTAGAAGCATGCAGGTGGAGGCTGAAGGAAACAAGGGTGGACGTACAGGGACTCCAAAGAATGCTGCATGTGCTCCAAAGGTATGACTCTATGCGCACTGCGAAATATCCGCTGACAATACAGACAACCCAATATTGCTCGATGACGAGGAAGAATTACCAAGCCAGTTTTCTCACGAGTCAACCAATGCAGACACCGACATTGACGACAGCGACGGGGGCAGACGAACCGCAGGTGATCCCCCTCGTAGGTCAGAACGACGAAAGCGCAAGAGGAGTTGCGACGACATGCAACCATGGGGTGGTGTGGACTTTCAGAATCAGAAATTCAAAGAGCTTCAAGACGCATGGGCCGTAATACAGGAAATGTACTTGTTCGAGATCAAACCTCTTGTAGCGAAGCTGGAAAGCCATAGCAACCATCTCGAAAATTTGGTTGCGGACTTCCGCGCGGAATTTTACCATCTTTATGAGAAGTTGGAAACAAGCGATTCGATTGATCCAGCGAGCGTGTTGGAGCCCATCGGCTGTTGGAAGAAGCTAAAGGGAGAGCTGAGGACAAGGAAGGTTCCGGAAGATGGCGAGGAAAAGAGCAAAATGCTCCAATTCGAGCAGGCTTTAGATTTGCTTGCGGCTAAAGCGGCATTGTGCGACATCATTGAAGAGTGCCTCGGCCCTATAGATAGGAAGGATGACAACAAGGACAAGGATTACAAGGGGAGACGTCCAAAGCAAGACTCAGCGCCGGTAGAAACATCGTCAATAGGCTTCCATGTCAGACTTAGTATGTTCGTGTTTCATCCAGAGATTACAGCTATATTAGTGGCTAAAGATCACGAATCGATGAATACTATTTTTTTCGCGGCAAATCCGCAACTCAATAGCAGAGAACGCTCCCAAAGAGTATATGATTACCATCACTCAAATATATCTTAGTCGCGGACGCATCGTACTTAGGGCGCTTTCTGTACACATGTGACGGTTTGAAATACAACGAAATGGAAGCGTTGCTTGAGGTTCCTTTTGCTTCGCGACAACGTAACTTCCGATCGTAGATATATAGCATTAAGATGTGTACCTTGGGGGACTAGCTCTACTCCGGCGTATTCTATTCTTAAGATGAGGGCGCGGCTGTCTTAACAATGCAATTCTCACCGTGACAGCTAGCAACAGAGGCGGTTAGTAGACGATCCAAGCATTTAGATGGATTTTTGCGCCATGAAGGCGTTGAAGCCGCTCAAACATCGTGCTTTCAGTGCCTTTGACGGACATAGAGCTAGCTTTCGCTGCTAAACATTATTTTTAAGGGGCCATGGACATTGTGTATATGGTGTTGAGGCCTCTTCTGTTTTCATCGCGGAGCACTGTGGTGTCGGAAAGGAGATCAGGAGCCTGACCGGCTCCTTGAGCGGTATAAATTATCAATCGCATTGCTAGCAACAGGCAAACGAGGAATGAATGGGCAGTCAGAGTCTTGGGCATGGTAGACTAATATTGGCGAACAAAAGAGTAGACCTTCCTGCTGCTGTAGCATTGGAGGTATGCATGCTAATAACTAAGAATCATTGAAGAGAAACATGATGCTGAAGAGCTGCATTCTCAGAACGAAAGCTATGAAACATGCGAGACAATGAGAACAGCACACAGAATAATGAGTATATGGCATACCATGGACAACAGCTCAGCGATCACAGCGACTGCTCGACATACAGCCAACAAAAAGAGTATCGACCAAGCAATCATGAGCCAGATATGGACGTCGCTTCGAGAATGGCAGAGATATTCCGCGTCAAAAGGTTCGCTGGTGACTATTAGTATGAAAGGAGAAAAGGCCAATGCACTCACTTGTGGTCGGAGCCAACGAGTGCACTGCCATCGTAGCTAAAGTCGCCCTCGGCCTGGCATTCGTTACTGTATTGAACCCCATCTCGGAAGCCTACTGGACTACGGCAAAAGGGGAGCCCAAAGGCCCTGTCGCAGATAAGTTGTAATTTGAGGTATCAATGGCAGTATGCGGTCGAACACTGAAAACATGTCGCGGAGAGCAGTCAAGTCGAAGACCCAAAGCCTCGTTCCGTTCTTCAGTTTGGTCGATACCGTCCATGTATACGTGGTCAGCACTGACGCTTGATCTCCTGTGGGTGCGCTTACCGTGAAGTAGCTGTATTGCTGATAATCGTGGGTGGCTTATCAATGTCAATGAGAGAAAGAGTAGGAAAGAAAAGCGAGGGTTTTCTTAGCTTATATAGCCAGATTCCAGATCACGCCGTAAGCGAAACCCCTGACGAAACGCTTTCCTAGAAGCCAAGCCTCAATATAATGCAGTACGAGGCGGACACCGATCCAGTGCATGAACAGGTTGCCGTCGTGGATTTGGGGCGACGTCTCCTTCGAGGCAATCAATCTGCTCGCTGCGCATGGCTTACCAGCAACGCATGAATCTGTGCTGCTGGCATTTTCTGACGAGCTGAAAGCCTTCTCAAATTCGTCATGAGAGGCTATGCAAATTAGACACGTTGCAATGAAGCTGTTCGAGACTGTGGCTTCAAAGCCGTAACGATTTCGAAATCGGAGCCATCCGGCGAGGAAGGCCAGAATTATATCTTGTTTGCTTAATCGTCCTTCACAACTATATTGCAGCATCAGGTCATGTGACTCATGGCAATAAAGTACGGCGTAGTTTATGTGGAACAAAACTCGGGGAGACGATCAAGGCGCACATCAGCATATCTGAGGTATGCACGAGGAGGTGGCAGCGGCTGAGTGTCGTAGATGCCCTACCTTTATCAACCATGTCTCGCGACTTGTTAATTCGAGCTTGTCTTAACATTGTACTACCCACCACAAATCATAGATCGCAGCAAATGGTCGTGGGCCGTCACCTAGAAAATGGTTCCGTAAGTTGAGCTTCTCGGTATTTCTCATACTAGAAAGCAGCTGCAAACTATGTTCAAGATGGGCAATGAAGGCAGTGGTCTTGTGACCTTGTCTATATGACTAATTAGCGTCATTATTTAGTCTTACTAAGTTTTGACAGAAGTCCCAATAAACAGCAGACGAAGAGGACAACTCTTAGACGCCAAATCCAAGTTGACGGGAGCACCGCATTGTGAAATCGGCACAGCCAGACTGTATTGATGGTTCCTATAATTAGATGCTCTGGTGGCGACGGCCAGATTTGTGACTTTCAGAAGAGCTATTTCGGGCTCCTCGACAGCGTAGTAGGTGTCTATATATAGAATCTGATGGATTTTAGGCTTTGCCCTGCGGCCATTTCGGGTTCTTTCGCAAAGACCAAAACATTTGCCTGAATGTGCTCTTTGTATCTATTCTTCTCAGACTGTCGATTTTGCACCATCACATTTCTTGTGAAGTCATTCGGTTCAAGATGCGCTCCCTTGTCTTAGTAGGTGACCAATCTCGGCAACGCCATTTCTAACATGGACCAGAGCTCTATTGTCGACGAATCGCTTCTGGACTATGCTCGAGATAAGATGGAAGATGATGAGGTATGATTTGATGTTGTCGTAGAAGTGTTACTGATGTTTGACAGTTTATCTTCCGTGGGAAAGCCTTCTTGGCTCTCCTTGCCTCCGCTGAGACTGAGTACATCGGCTCCATTCAGGCAAAGCTCTTGCCGCATCGTCTTTACAATTATTCATCATATGCGGACTATACTAGGGTCCCTCAGCCGTTGCATAAGAACATGAGGAGGTTTAAATTTCCTTATGGAAAGTTCCACCGGCGTGATGAAAGAGCCCCAAACTCTAATGAAGAGCATCCAGTCGCCAATGTGGCATTCAGCCACACCCTCTCGAGGACATTGGTGATGTCAGACAGTCAGGACCAGGTACGAGAAACTGTCGAATCACTAACGAGCAGTAATCTTGCATTAGCTTCAGATTCGAAGATGAATTCAATAATCCGGGAGCATTAAAACGTAGGCGAGGGTTGGGACCGAGAATAGAATTGGTCCGGTAGAGATGGCAGTCCCGGTGCCGCCACTTTCCCCACAGATTGCCTTCCATATCTCGATCGGAACTCTCTTCGAACTGGAATGGAGGAACGACTGAGGACCCATTAGGTTCGTTGTTACGATAAACTACGCAATATTTATGGACTAGAACACCAGGAGATTATGCAGCTTACTACGATTTGGCGATAGTTTCCTTCGGCAAGACGCTGTGGACTTCATCAATCACTTCTATAGTAAATGGAATGCAGATAACCCTTAGGCCACGCTTACAAGTGAGTAATCCAACATCGGGACGCTCACGTACAGAAAAGATACTCAAAAGCCTGCACTGCGCTGAATCGATCGAACACAATGCGGCCATTGATCCTGTCAAGCTTAGAATGGCAAGAATCATCCTTTACCACCAGTACCAGCAGAAATGCAACGAACTCAAAGGAGACTCCCACCTATCGAGCCAACTTTCTTAGGGTAGAGGTGTAGCGAGTGTAGCGAAGGACTTCATTCTAGAGACGATCTATAAGTGTCACCACAAGGACATGAATGTGGACTTAAAGAAAAAGCGCAAAAAACAGTTTGAAATGGCACATAAGATTAGGCAAGAGATGGTCTTACGTGGCGTTTTACCTAGGGCTAGGAATCATTTTGACCTGCAGCAACGACTTAGAGCTTTCTATGTAAGTCATGGATAATCACGCAAGCGCACGCACTTGGCTCACCAAATTGGCTCTAGCAACGATACCGGAACATTTCTGGACCGAAATTGATGGCTCTTTTGACATACTTGCTACATGGGTATCCCGAGAGGCGTTCAGGTCAGCCAAATGGCTGACTCGCTAGTCAAAGCCATGATGGAAGGAGCCGTACTGCTTGAACTTTCAATGGCTATTGCTGCCAGTGCGTGGCATGAGCGGATACCAACAGGAAGAAGAAAAGTCTACCGTCGAGATTCAAGATGAATGGCAGCTAGTGGAACGACCTAGAGGTTTCGTTCGTGTAATATCCGTGTAGAGCAGGTTCGAGGCAACTGATGAGGATGACCTAATCTTGCAGGGGGTCCTACGGAAACCGACGTCCTCAAATCCAACTAAGACGTAGCTAGTACATTTTCATCGTTTGGCTTGGGCCTTCTTGGGTATAATGTATTAACCCAATCATACCGTCTCTTCTAGAGATCACATGTCTGAGAGTGACGAGGATGACGAATATGGGTTGCCTTTGTCTCTGTAACAATCCGTGCTTGTACCGCTCCGTTTCTGGACTGATACGGGATGGGGATTGTTACAGAGAGGTGCATTTCCGTAATGTTCCAAAGAATGGGACTGATACGGGGATGGGGATTGTTACAGAGAGGTGCATTTCCGTAATGTTCCAAAGAATGGACTGATACGGGATGGGGATCGTTACGGATACCGGCATTTCCGTATTGTTCCAGAGAGCGGATTGATACTGCACTGGAATAGTACGCTGATTGTACCAATCCGCTCTCTGGAACAATACGGAAATGCCCGGTATCCGTAACGGATCCCCATCCCGTATCAGTCCATTCTTTGGAACATTACGGAAATGCACCTCTCTGTAACAATCCCCATCCCGTATCAGTCCAGAAACGGAGCGGTACAAGCACGGATTGTTACAGAGACAAAGGCAACCCATATTCGTCATCCTCGTCACTCTCAAGACATGTGATCTCTAGAAGAGACGGTATGATTGGGTTAATACATTATACCCAAGAAGGCCCAAGCCAAACGATGAAAATGTACTAGCTACGTCTTAGTTGGATTTGAGGACGTCGGTTTCCGTAGGACCCCCTGCAAGATTAGGTCATCCTCATCAGTTGCCTCGAACCTGCTCTACACGGATATTACACGAACGAAACCTCTAGGTCGTTCCACTAGCTGCCATTCATCTTGAATCTCGACGGTAGACTTTTCTTCTTCCTGTTGGTATCCGCTCATGCCACGCACTGCAGCAATAGCCATTGAAAGTTCAAGCAGTACGGCTCCTTCCATCATGGCTTTGACTAGCGAGTCAGCCATTTGGCTGACCTGAACGCCTCTCGGATACCCATGTAGCAAGTATGTCAAAGAGCCATCAAATTTCGGTCCAGAAATGTTCCGGTATCGTTGCTAGAGCAATTTGGTGAGCCAAGTGCGTGCGCTTGCGTGATTATCCATGACTTACATAGAAAGCTCTAAGTCGTTGCTGCAGGTCAAAATGATTCCTAGCCCTAGGTAAAACGCCACGTAAGACCATCTCTTGCCTAATCTTATGTGCCATTTCAAACTGTTTTTGCGCTTTTTCTTTAAGTCCACATTCATGTCCTTGTGGTGACACTTATAGATCGTCTCTAGAATGAAGTCCTTCGCTACACTCGCTACACCTCTACCCTAAGAAAGTTGGCTCGATAGGTGGGAGTCTCCTTTGAGTTCGTTGCATTTCTGCTGGTACTGGTGGTAAAGGATGATTCTTGCCATTCTAAGCTTGACAGGATCAATGGCCGCATTGTGTTCGATCGATTCAGCGCAGTGCAGGCTTTTGAGTATCTTTTCTGTACGTGAGCGTCCCGATGTTGGATTACTCACTTGTAAGCGTGCCTAAGGGTTATCTGCATTCCATTTACTATAGAAGTGATTGATGAAGTCCACAGCGTCTTGCCGAAGGAAACTATCGCCAATCGTAGTAAGCTGCATAATCTCCTGGTGTTCTAGTCCATAAATATTGCGTAGTTTATCGTAACAACGAACCTAATGGGTCCTCAGTCGTTCCTCCATTCCAGTTCGAAGAGAGTTCCGATCGAGATATGGAAGGCAATCTTGTGGGGGAAAGTGGCGGCACCGGACTGCCATCTCTACCGACCAATTCTATTCTCGGTCCCAAACCCTCGCCTACGTTTAATGCTCCCGGATTATTGAATTCATCTTCGAATCTTGAAGCTAATGCAAGATTACTGCTCGTTAGTGATTCGACAGTTTCTCGTACCTGGTCCTGACTGTCTGACATCACAATGTCCTCAGAGAGGGTGTGGCTGAATGCCACATTGGCGACTGGATGCTCTTCATTAGAGTTTGGGGCTCTTTCATCACGCCGGTGGAACTTTCCATAAGGAAATTTAAACCTCCTCATGTTCTTATGCAACGGCTGAGGGACCCTAGTATAGTCCGCATATGATGAATAATTGTAAAGACGATGCGGCAAGAGCTTTGCCTGAATGGAGCCGATGTACTCAGTCTCAGCGGAGGCAAGGAGAGCCAAGAAGGCTTTCCCACGGAAGATAAACTGTCAAACATCAGTAACACTTCTACGACAACATCAAATCATACCTCATCATCTTCCATCTTATCTCGAGCATAGTCCAGAAGCGATTCGTCGACAATAGAGCTCTGGTCCATGTTAGAAATGGCGTTGCCGAGATTGGTCACCTACTAAGACAAGGGAGCGCATCTTGAACCGAATGACTTCACAAGAAATGTGATGGTGCAAAATCGACAGTCTGAGAAGAATAGATACAAAGAGCACATTCAGGCAAATGTTTTGGTCTTTGCGAAAGAACCCGAAATGGCCGCAGGGCAAAGCCTAAAATCCATCAGATTCTATATATAGACACCTACTACGCTGTCGAGGAGCCCGAAATAGCTCTTCTGAAAGTCACAAATCTGGCCGTCGCCACCAGAGCATCTAATTATAGGAACCATCAATACAGTCTGGCTGTGCCGATTTCACAATGCGGTGCTCCCGTCAACTTGGATTTGGCGTCTAAGAGTTGTCCTCTTCGTCTGCTGTTTATTGGGACTTCTGTCAAAACTTAGTAAGACTAAATAATGACGCTAATTAGTCATATAGACAAGGTCACAAGACCACTGCCTTCATTGCCCATCTTGAACATAGTTTGCAGCTGCTTTCTAGTATGAGAAATACCGAGAAGCTCAACTTACGGAACCATTTTCTAGGTGACGGCCCACGACCATTTGCTGCGATCTATGATTTGTGGTGGGTAGTACAATGTTAAGACAAGCTCGAATTAACAAGTCGCGAGACATGGTTGATAAAGGTAGGGCATCTACGACACTCAGCCGCTGCCACCTCCTCGTGCATACCTCAGATATGCTGATGTGCGCCCTTGATCGTCTCCCCGAGTTTTGTTCCACATAAACTACGCCGTACTTTATTGCCATGAGTCACATGACCTGATGCTGCAATATAGTTGTGAAGGACGATTAAGCAAACAAGATATAATTCTGGCCTTCCTCGCCGGATGGCTCCGATTTCGAAATCGTTACGGCTTTGAAGCCACAGTCTCGAACAGCTTCATTGCAACGTGTCTAATTTGCATAGCCTCTCATGACGAATTTGAGAAGGCTTTCAGCTCGTCAGAAAATGCCAGCAGCACAGATTCATGCGTTGCTGGTAAGCCATGCGCAGCGAGCAGATTGATTGCCTCGAAGGAGACGTCGCCCCAAATCCACGACGGCAACCTGTTCATGCACTGGATCGGTGTCCGCCTCGTACTGCATTATATTGAGGCTTGGCTTCTAGGAAAGCGTTTCGTCAGGGGTTTCGCTTACGGCGTGATCTGGAATCTGGCTATATAAGCTAAGAAAACCCTCGCTTTTCTTCCTACTCTTTCTCTCATTGACATTGATAAGCCACCCACGATTATCAGCAATACAGCTACTTCACGGTAAGCGCACCCACAGGAGATCAAGCGTCAGTGCTGACCACGTATACATGGACGGTATCGACCAAACTGAAGAACGGAACGAGGCTTTGGGTCTTCGACTTGACTGCTCTCCGCGACATGTTTTCAGTGTTCGACCGCATACTGCCATTGATACCTCAAATTACAACTTATCTGCGACAGGGCCTTTGGGGCTCCCCTTTTGCCGTAGTCCAGTAGGCTTCCGAGATGGGGTTCAATACAGTAACGAATGCCAGGCCGAGGGCGACTTTAGCTACGATGGCAGTGCACTCGTTGGCTCCGACCACAAGTGAGTGCATTTGGCCTTTTCTCCTTTCATACTAATAGTCACCAGCGAACCTTTTGACGCGGAATATCTCTGCCATTCTCGAAGCGACGTCCATATCTGGCTCATGATTGCTTGGTCGATACTCTTTTTGTTGGCTGTATGTCGAGCAGTCGCTGTGATCGCTGAGCTGTTGTCCATGGTATGCCATATACTCATTATTCTGTGTGCTGTTCTCATTGTCTCGCATGTTTCATAGCTTTCGTTCTGAGAATGCAGCTCTTCAGCATCATGTTTCTCTTCAATGATTCTTAGTTATTAGCATGCATACCTCCAATGCTACAGCAGCAGGAAGGTCTACTCTTTTGTTCGCCAATATTAGTCTACCATGCCCAAGACTCTGACTGCCCATTCATTCCTCGGTTTGCCTGTTGCTAGCAATGCGATTGATAATTTATACCGCTCAAGGGAGCCGGTCAGGCTCCTGATCTCCTTTCCGACACCACAGTGCTCCGCGATGAAAACAGAAGAGGCCTCAACACCATATACACAATGTCCATGGCCCCTTAAAAATAATGTTTAGCAGCGAAAGCTAGCTCTATGTCCGTCAAAGGCACTGAAAGCACGATGTTTGAGCGGCTTCAACGCCTTCATGGCGCAAAAATCCATCTAAATGCTTGGATCGTCTACTAACCGCCTCTGTTGCTAGCTGTCACGGTGAGAATTGCATTGTTAAGACAGCCGCGCCCTCATCTTAAGAATAGAATACGCCGGAGTAGAGCTAGTCCCCCAAGGTACACATCTTAAATGCTATATATCTACGATCGGAAGTTACGTTGTCGCGAAGCAAAAGGAACCTCAAGCAACGCTTCCATTTCGTTGTATTTCAAACCGTCACATGTGTACAGAAAGCGCCCTAAGTACGATGCGTCCGCGACTAAGATATATTTGAGTGATGGTAATCATATACTCTTTGGGAGCGTTCTCTGCTATTGAGTTGCGGATTTGCCGCGAAAAAATAGTATTCATCGATTCGTGATCTTTAGCCACTAATATAGCTGTAATCTCTGGATGAAACACGAACATACTAAGTCTGACATGGAAGCCTATTGACGATGTTTCTACCGGCGCTGAGTCTTGCTTGGACGTCTCCCCTTGTAATCCTTGTCCTTGTTGTCATCCTTCCTATCTATAGGGCCGAGGCACTCTTCAATGATGTCGCACAATGCCGCTTTAGCCGCAAGCAAATCTAAAGCCTGCTCGAATTGGAGCATTTTGCTCTTTTCCTCGCCATCTTCCGGAACCTTCCTTGTCCTCAGCTCTCCCTTTAGCTTCTTCCAACAGCCGATGGGCTCCAACACGCTCGCTGGATCAATCGAATCGCTTGTTTCCAACTTCTCATAAAGATGGTAAAATTCCGCGCGGAAGTCCGCAACCAAATTTTCGAGATGGTTGCTATGGCTTTCCAGCTTCGCTACAAGAGGTTTGATCTCGAACAAGTACATTTCCTGTATTACGGCCCATGCGTCTTGAAGCTCTTTGAATTTCTGATTCTGAAAGTCCACACCACCCCATGGTTGCATGTCGTCGCAACTCCTCTTGCGCTTTCGTCGTTCTGACCTACGAGGGGGATCACCTGCGGTTCGTCTGCCCCCGTCGCTGTCGTCAATGTCGGTGTCTGCATTGGTTGACTCGTGAGAAAACTGGCTTGGTAATTCTTCCTCGTCATCGAGCAATATTGGGTTGTCTGTATTGTCAGCGGATATTTCGCAGTGCGCATAGAGTCATACCTTTGGAGCCACATGCAGCATTCTTTGGAGTCCCTGTACGTCCACCCTTGTTTCCTTCAGCCTCCACCTGCATGCTTCTAAATCGTGCAGGACTGTCACCGGTCTCGTTATTAGACGTTCCGGGCCCCTCTCGATCTTCTTGCACCCGTACCTTGGCGCTTCCTCGATCTGACGGACCGATCCTGCTGGTAGCAGTTCCGCGCCCTTGATTCGTACTTTCACCAGTTGCCGTCTTAGTTCCAGGCTCCTTCCGCTCGATCGTGCTAACAAGCAGTCCTTGCGGAACAGTGTCGTTCTGCTTCAACAGGTCGCCTTTCATGGCACTCTGGTTGGAGGGGCTACGAATCCCAGCGTCATCATTCTGGGTCGATCCGCTCTGTGGCACTGCTGATAGGCGGTCTGTACGTGCTTGCTCGCAGAAGCATTCCCCGTCTTGGAACGCCTGCACTCCGGTTACATCCTCAGCCGCCATGGTCGCTAGCTCCATTCGGGCTCCCTTGTTCTCAACGGGGCAGGGGACTTGGGTATGATCCAGACCAACAGGGTCTTCTATGCCGCCTGCCTGTGCCTCGCATAACTCCTCGGGGCGTGTCTCGGCGTCTGCTGGTGATGATACGCGCAGCGCCTCAAATGGTGGGCTCAAAGACACTTTGCAACTCGTGACGAGAGAGATGCCCTGAACGGTGGCATCCCCGCCTTCGCCCAATGCTACCAGAGTCTCGACACCCACGTCCGGCATTTCCGTAGCAGGCTCGTGGCTCGCCCCAGCGCTCCACTCTTGGCCGACCTCGTGTCCAGGAGCATTCTCTTCCCCGACTTGTGTGTTCGAGGGCACTTCGTGGCTTGTGATGCGAGGTTCACGTTGATCGAAATCCAGTCCAGCAGCAATTTCACCATTGGCTGGTTGTTTCGCTAATACCTGGCTCGACGTAACAGCATAGGCGAGGCGAGATGCATCCATCTCTTCTGTTTGCAGAATCAAGCTCATGTAAGTATCGGGATCAATGCAGAAAAGATCTTGTTCCTGCTCATCAGGATAAGCTCGTTGACATCAAGACGGGAGGGAAGGGTTCACTCACTGTTTCCCCAGTTTCTCCATTTTCCATGTCTAAAGTCCAGGGAGAGTCACAAAGAAAGTCATCGTGTATGAGATCCGGGACAGAGTTAAACAGCTGCTCAATTGCGTCCGAACTCCAGGAGAAAAGTAAAGGAGAGAAGGCCATGATGTGATGAGCAGACCATAGCGGGCCTCACGCATGACTTTATACTTCATCCCGGGCTTCGGGGTGCAGGGGAGCACGCTCCAAAAGCGTCCCGCCACGCCATCCTCAGCCGTCCTCAACGATGCCTCCACCAATCGACACCTCCCCTCTTACAACGCATAGAGGGCGCAGCTCAATCATCACCGGACGAGCCTTGTTGGTGTTCTACTGCCAGGATCCTGCCACCGCTAGGGCATGCGAAGGGTGGTAATATGCATGTCGTGACACACCAAGTCACACGATGCCTGCTCAGCGGCCATGACCGCTCATGTTGATTGGAAGTTGTCACCATGAAGGGAGTTACCAGCCTTTCACAGTGGCTTGATATGGTCAAAGGGCCGAAGTCTGCCTTGTACGATGACACAGCTGGGTAGCTGGGGTTGGTGAAGCGCCGTACTGGCGCAAATCGTTGCGGAGGATGGTCGTAGCTTCAATGCAATCGATGCATCTGAACTCGTGCCCTTGGTCAGGACTGGGCCCATGTCTGTTGCAGGAGCGTGGACAAGACGAGCTGTCACGCAATTGTAGGCTCCATTCTACAAATGTCCCTCGTCTAACGCCTTTCGAAGGATGACGCAAGACTGTTCATTGTTGAGCAATCAGCTGTCCCACCCGGAAGGAGTTGGGAACCTCGACGTGGACGAGTTTGAAGCAGGCGCATTCATGCGGTGGTGATGTAGGCAAGTGGCTACAGCAGCACAACGAAAACCAGATCATGTGCTCCCTTGGAGCCGCGAGCGACCGTGCGAGCACATGGCCTTGCCCTGAAGACAGAGCAGGTTGAACGGTGCTGCGCGACCGACGCAGTCCGGGCCTCAAGTCCAGTATGCTCCCCTGGTTGCGTCGATCTTGAGCAGAAAGAAATCCGGGCATGGATACTCATACGACAGTTTCTGGCTTTGTGCGGTGACACATTTGGCTGGATCTCCCATCATCTGCATCGATGCATGTTGTTTATTTTGGGCGCTATTGTTCCTCTACAGCTCATATGGCCCGGTGCTGGAATGACAGTAATGCAAAATAAATCAACTGCGGAGCAAACCTGATTCATCTAGCTCTGTGGGTTCCTTGTGGACGTGGAGGCTCAGAGAATTCGTGTGACGTCGGTCGTACGGGCAAGAAGGGGAATTCGGGGACGAAGGTCGAATGGAATATGCCGGAAAGGGCGTTGTTGACCTTGACGTTTAAGGAGAAGTCATTGCACTTGTGGAACCGATGCATACTCCTAACCTGATCTCCAATTAACTGGTGGTTAAAGTAAGTTGGGTTAATGCGTGGTGGTTGTATCGAGAAGCGGTGGTGGACAGATTGATTTAGGTTTGGTCTGTGCGGAATGGCAAGCGCTGGCACAACCTAATTGAGGTCAAGGTCAATGCGGCTGCGGGAAATCCTAGCCGCTAGTGATTGGTCAACAACATTGATCAGCGAACGAGATTGTCGACAGCACCACTTGATTGAGGAATGGGCCGGAAGCCTGATGTTCTCATACACAGTAGAAGAATTTAAGAGGAACGTCGAGTCTATATGCGAATCATATCCTGCAAGCAGCGGAGCCTCCTCGCCAACGCAGTCCTCATCTATTATTCGATCACATTTGTTGTGATGCGACAGTAATTTTAAAGTGCGATGGTGTCTGCATGCTTGGAAGCACCTACAGCACATAATAATCGCTAGTGCACAGCAGAAATTGAGGTGTGATTGGAGTGAGAGTTGTTGGAAATCAAAGTACTCGTGATTTTTCCGTCACGGGGGTTTTTCCGTTGCGTAGGGATTGAACGTTATTCCTATAACACTAAGAGACATCAATTCTACCCCTGAAATTGCTCAAATTTACGTTTACGTCCCACTAATAGGCTGTCCCTCATTGCACATGCTCTCTGAAGGAGCTGTTGTCCATCTTCCCCTTTAAGTCGACAAGGATCCTCAAGTTCAAAGCGTACGTCTTTAAAC
Organism: Pseudopyrenochaeta lycopersici; assembly: GCA_003313425.1. Lineage (NCBI taxonomy): Eukaryota > Fungi > Ascomycota > Dothideomycetes > Pleosporales > Pseudopyrenochaetaceae > Pseudopyrenochaeta > Pseudopyrenochaeta lycopersici. Next base: position 814,518 of record NHZP01000027.1, on the reverse strand, counting down.
TCCGGAACCTCGCTAAGCGCCTGGAGAAAGCGTAAAACTTCAACCTCCTCTTCCTCGCCTGTCAACGTCGCTACCGTGAACTTTATCGTAAAGCGCCTTGGCTGCGTTCTTCGTTTAGGGCAGAGTGCATGGACGAAGTCCAGCAAAATCGAGCGTTCGGCATCGTCAGAGTCTTCGAGATCCACGTAAATCTCAATATCGTTAACGTATTGAAACGAATTTCCGCCGAGCAATCGGAGGAGCGCGGATTTGTTCCAACTCGATCCTAAGTAGCGTCCAACGTTGTGATCTTGGCCGTCCCAATCGTAAAATTCATCATCAATGCTCAAGTCGTCCTCCTCATATTTAAGTCTAAGTGGCTTCGTGCTATACATTAGACTTATAACTTCTTTATGGACCTGTTTGTTGACCGCAAGAAGCCCTATACTGCTCCCCTCAAGCCTACGCTGGGGAAAGAGCCCTAAAAATGGAGGAAATGCGTACTTGTAAACTTCATTTCGGATTTCCCCTGGAAGTTCGAGCACCTTAGATTGTCTTTTAGGCAGTAATAGATCGTGGCCGCCGCAGTACCATTGTTGGTCTCGTGCATCTGTACGGACAAATGGCCGTCCGCATCGATGTCCACATATAAGCATTGCTGCACATCGGGCCCGGAGGGAATGGGGATGTTTTCGAACGCGGCGCTGTAACCAGGCCGTGCGCTCCCATGAAGACAGCAACACCGTGCCAAAGTGATGTTCACATTCCACAATGTGCAACATCTCTTTATCGTTCAGCTGAGATGTGTATGATTGCTCTTCGACCGTCTGATTGTTTGATGGATTTCCACTAAGCAGAGGGCCGGGACTAGGCCAAGTTTCTCCGTTGGGTCGTCCTCGTGTCTTCATTCTGTGTGGAGCGAAGGAGAGCGTAAACTAAGATAAGAGGCAGGTAGAAAGTGTAGAAGAAAAATAGTAAGTGTTCTTAGAGCAGCAATTGCGGGCGAATATGAAAACCTTTATATGCACGACATGCCTAAGCCACCAGCGATGCTCCATGCATTACAGCGGGGCAGTGGTGCTGTCGTTGGGCCAGGATAGGATGGTACTCCTCCATCATCAGTTTCAATTTGAGACAGCATGTAACGTTACCTGCTGATGCCAACAACTCGTTCATGCTCCGAAGCCAGGGTCTAGCCAATTCCCCCCCTGGAGACAGGGGCGCGTATCTCATGGCGAGGAAAGTCATACGATGCTAGACATTGACTTACATGGCGCTACTGCTGCCGAGAGACGGGACGCAGCCATGGAGCTTGCTATTCAGACTAGGGGTTCGTGTCCGCCTTACACGGCAGGGGAAAGGAAAGAGGCGCATGACAGGTGAATGCATATCCAAGATTCGGAACCAATGCCTCCTAGCAGGGACCCTGTCTGCAGCGGAGGCGTAGTTGAGGTGGGCCGTCATTCATTGTAGACTTCATGCCGAAAATAGTTTTCATCCGAACTGAGCTGCAGATTGTGAAAACGCTCGACGGCCTCGCTTCATAACGCATCAACCTTCACTCGTCTGTGCCTTCACAGCAAGCTAGGCTAACTAGGGGGGGGGGACATCCACCCTTGCCTTAACACCGAGCGAGACAAGCATGCACAGAGGTTTGTCTAATTTCGCAAGCATTTTTGCAGCTAGAGTTTAGGGGAGTCATTATTTTTTCCCTCTGAGCTCCCCAGATCAGCTCTCTAAGCATTGCTGTGACCACAAATAATTACGATCAAATACCAGAAGAAACAAACTTGCTCAAACCATGACTGCATCTGTGGCAATCATGGAAATCCTCTTCACCGTGAACCAAGGTGGGAGGGAATATTAGGTATACGTTACTGTTTCACTGAAAAATGGGCGCGTTTTGGGCCAGGCCACGTAACCCAAGTAACTGATGACTTCTCACGACTGACGCTGGATATCATCGCGCTATATGGAATGGGCTATCGTCCGTTCGTAGATTGTCTGTCTGAAAACCACACATACTGGAAGAACATCGAGCAGCTGCGCAAGACGAGTCTAGAGGTTATTGAAGCCAGAAAGGAGCAACCCAATGATAAGAAAGATCTTCTCAACGGATGTTGCACGGCGTCGATCCTGAGACTGGTGAAAAGATGACGGCAAGGACTACCCTGGGCCAATTGAGGTGGCAGTATTGGACACATGATTCGAGAATTAGTATTCTCTCATGAACATATAGCTGCATGCCACCCTCCATCTTAAACAGACAATCAACATGATATGCACTTCTATAAACAATTTCTTCGTGCACCCACTAAGGCTTACACATTCTTGATCGTCGGTCACGAGACAACGCCAGGTCTGCTCGCGTTCACGTTTTACTACCTTTTGGCTAATTACCGCTGCCTACGCCAAGGCCCAGCAGGAAATAGATCATGGGAATCGGCCAGGGGCAAAGCCATTCAACAGAACATGGGCAGAACATAGTGTAGGGCAAAATTAAAAAGCAAGTATGTTTAGTCTGATATGAAGGGCTTTTGATAATAATCATCGACGCCGAGTCTTCGCGGGGCGTTGGCTTTCCTTGTCCTTGAAGTCCTCGTCCTTGTCCTTATCCTTCTGATCTGTGGAGCTTGAGTAATCCCTGATGCAGTCATACAGTACTGTTTTATCCTTAAGTTAATCTAAAGTCTGCCTAAACTTGAGCACCTTACGCTGCGTCTTGCTATTACCTGGGACTTTTTCCAGCTCTTGCTCTACCTTCTAATAATTGATGAGCTCCGCTACGCTTGATAAATTAATCGACCCGCTGTGTCTTACCTTCACACAAAACTCAAACCAATACGCCTTAAAATTTTGAAATTTTTGATCAAACACCCAAGACGGTGGTTGTGGCCTTTCAACTCCGATACGAGGGTCTCTATGGCACACTAGGCTTGTACATGCAGACTTCTAGATCGTGTAAGACTGTCGCCGGCCTCGTCATCAGACATTCTAGCCCCCCCCCCCCCCCCCCAAGCTTCGCTTGAGTGCACCCTGGGCTTTCCCGATGCGAGGGGCAGATATGGGTGGGGCTAGCTTCGCTGTCTGGACTGGTGCCTGCACCGGCGGCCGGCTTAACTTTCAGCTCCTCGCAGTTATTTCAGGCAAGACGGAACTCTTAAGCGTGAAAGGTACTTTAAAACGTTGTAACGCAGCGCCATGAGGAATAGTCTGAGCTTCGCCGTTGCTATGATCGGCTTGTCCGTTGGCGTTGTTAGTCTCAGAATGGAATGGAATCTTGAACTGCTCCACGCCCGCGCAGTTAGAGGGCTTGTAAATTAAATTTGATGAGCGCTATTGCATTGATTGAGCACGGACTGGGATACCGTTATTGGCTAGTCCGGCGGCAAAGTTCGACGGGCGGACGCGATAGCCTTACTGAGTCTAAGGCTGAGAACGCAGTACCAAAATGTGACAGGCACCATTAACCGATGAACCAATTCCAGACCCTGATCCCCTGAGACGGAAAGCACGAGTCGACCGGACTTGGGTCGGAAGACGTCATGGAACCCGGGGCGCATGACGTTAGAGTCAACGATGGGAATCGTAACGACGGTAGTTACTCCCAGAGCGGTTACGGGGAGAATATCGTACTATCGAAACCAGTCACAATTTCGTTGTCGTTGAAGACAATAACATTCTTCTACCTAACTCCACTTAGCTAAGTACTAATAAAGCCCCGGAAATTGAACCTCGCAGAGGTATAACTATGTATTGGTAGAATCAATATTTACGTGCTGAAGCTGAAGCTGACGATTCTCTGCTTCCTCGAGAACGCGCACCACTTCCGCATAGCCGTTCTGCTCCGCCCAGAAACGTGGCGTTCGCCCTTTGCTGTCCAGTTTCAGGGAGTCAGCGCCCATCTTGAACAAGTACCTCACAATGTCTACTTTCCCAAACTCTACGGCTCGATGGAGTGGTGTCCCAAGGCTAAATGGCTCTCGCTCTATATATGTCGTCGGATCCTTTTCGTATTTGATCTCATTAATCGGTGCACCGTTCTCTACAATCTGGCGGACCAAATCTAGAGTATCAGGTTTGTCCCTCAGAACAGCATGATGGAGGAGCTGGGTACCTTCATCGCCAGGGTTGCCATGTATTGAATGATTTGAATAGTAGGCCTATATTCAATACATATACATATTCAGCTGTCGCTATTCAATTCATAATCATATTCATGAATTACATTAGTAAGCAGCTATCACCAGTCTTGGCAAGGTATTGAAGTTCGAGAGTTTACCTAATAGGTGATATGGCCTAGATTTGAGGCTGTAGAGTTCTGCCAAAAGTTCTATCGCGAGTCCTGGCTTGGTGTAGTAGTGTAGCCGTCGCTGTCGTCATCAAATACCTCTTGGTTCTCATCATTCTTCTCATCCTCATCCAGCCTGTCCAGTAGCTCCCTCCTCCAGTCGGCAGCAATCCCTGTACGAAGCCAGCTCTTCAAACACTCACTCCTCTCTATAGTAGCAGCGCCAAGCTTGAATCTTGACCAGCTTATAGTCCTCCGGGCGCCGGAAAAGATCCTTTCCGGCTCTGCCGACATAGCTGGAATAGAGAGGATCTCAATAGCGATACGAGAGAGCGACGGGTAGGCCTGGCGATTGGCTGGCTGCAGCCACCAGTCTAGCGATGATGTTCCAGTAGGTAGCTTGGCCAGCGGTGGGCTATTGATGAAGTGTTCGAATTCGTCGACGAACGAATTCATCGCATGAGCTCGTTCGAATAGGTCGTACGCATCAGGTTCCTTGTTCCTATCCTCACTATCTAGTATTTCATCGGCAGTGTATTTATCTTTGTATTGATTCACCCAAAGTCGGCGTGTTGCATCAATAGTTTTCTTCTTCCAATCTGTCTTCCACTCCCGCTTCAAGTATGCATCGCGACGATGAGGTGCGAGTAGTAGGGCTGCGCCGTACACTACTACTTTGTCGGTAAGGCTGTAATACACATCAAAGGCTGCCCATGCGGCGTCAATCGCGTTGTGTAACTTCGGCTGGCCGGCGTATTTGACCTATCGCGAGTTAGTGATTGCGACTATGTAAATAACTACTGTGCATACATCTGACGCCCGGAAATGCGATCCTAGGAAATCCATACTAAATAAAACTTGATCTAGGGTCGCATTATCACGCTGTACCTCGTTGGTAATACGCTCGAACGGTTGGAGGAAGTTCGCAACGTCTTGCAGAAGCGCCCAGTCGCTTGGTGATAGTATACAGTGACCCCGCAAAAGTTTCCGTTGCACAAGCGCAACGCGTTCCCTCACAACATCTCCTTCTCAACTTTCATGTATCATAACTATGCCACCACAACGCCGAATTTTACAAGAAATAGACCAAAATGTGCGCAGAGGTCCTAATTTAACTGTCCAGCAGCGGGATCAAATTATTGGGATGCTGCATGGTGGTTCTACAGTTGCTCAAGTTGCTAACGCGTATCGCCGAAGCGAAAGCGCCATACGCGACCTGAGGAAAAAATATCAACAAACAGGTACAACTGCAGATAAACCTCGCAGCGGTCGACCGCCTATACTATCCCTTCATCAAAAGAAGATTATCTATCGCAAAGCACGCGCGCAGCCAAAAATTAAGTACAAAGAGCTAGCTGAAGTGGCAGTGGTTGTGAATCCAGATGGCACCTCTTCGAAGCCACCCAGCAATGACACATTAGCACGATTCCTTAAAAGACAAGACCTCACCAATCGACCTTGTAAAAAACGTCCTAAGCTTAATCGCTCGCGTGCGTTGAGGCGCCTCAAGTTCTGCAAGGAGTACTCTCAATTCCCGTGGCATCGGCGCACGGTCAAGTTCTCAGATGAGTGCCTAGTTCAGAAGGGCTCAGGGCAAAACCAGGAGTGGGTTTTTCGAAAACTAGATGAGAAATGGAAGGCAATAATGCTGCAAACCTATGGCTGCGGTAAAAAGGTTGCACAAATGGTATGGGGCTCAATATGGTTGGATGAACGCGGGCATGCTAGAAGAAGTCCTCTGGTCATAATGGAGCGTGATTTTGATGCAAAAAAGCAAGGGTACTCCGCCAAAAGTTACATTAAGGCCTTGACTAAAGGACTTCTACCTTCTTGGCGTCGTTCTCAGCTTTTTATGCAGGATAACGCGCGCATACACACAGCAGCTGCAACGCGTGAGTTCCTTCGCGAGCACTACATCACCACTATCAAATGGCCAGCATACTCACCTGATCTTAACCCAATTGAGCACCTCTGGTGGTACCTGAAGAAGCGCATGTATAAATTATATCCACAATATAATAATTACAGCCAAGCTATAGAAGAGTGGGATGGCTTTTGTAGTGCATTAAAAGAGTTGCTGGCGGCGCATCCCAGCCAGGCTCATCAAGAGCCTCATCTTGAGTATGCGACGACGAATCGCTGCATGCACAAAGGCGCAAGGATGGCAAACTAGATACTGACCATCTGAGCAACCTGTGACTCAAATAATAATAATTATATAATGTTTTGGCTGAGATCCATGGTGTTGAAGTTTGGTGTACATGTGCTTGTGAGGGTGGCTCGTGCGTGCGCAACGGAAACTTTTGCGGGGTCACTGTATCATCATCAAACTTAGTGTAGTGCTCTTCCTGAAACTTGATTATATAGCGCTTAAGTAGCAGCGCTACTTTTATCATTGTGTACCAAGAATTCCATCGAGTCTCGTTGTCTAGAGGTATAATACGGCCAGCGAGCCGTACAAACGCTTGGTAGAGTGCATTGGTGGATCGAATAGTAACTACAGTGTTATGAAGCTTACCAATAGGCCCCATCTTGCGAAATGCATATTTGCCAAGCTTTGACTTTCGGAATTGTTTCTGAACGATCGCATCTATATCATCCGGATCGATAGTGTCGTTGTCTTGAAGTTGCTTTCTAGCAGCTTCGAATGCGGCCTGTACAGCCGCCTTATCTGGGCAGAAGAAGAAGGCTTGTATGGCTATATTGATTACATGGCCATGGCAGCGAATTCGACGCTGGGTAGCGTTCAAATAGGTAGCGAATCCTGCTTCATCAAGGCGACGGGCAAGGCGCCTTAATAGTAGATCGTTCGAACCGTGGTTATCGCCGACGCAGTAGCCAATCTGATTTAGTATTTCGTACTCGGTAATCGTATTCCATAGAGGGTCAATTTGATCGTCACCACCGTGGCTATCAGGTAGGTAGGGTAGAGCAAGGAGAGCCTTACGACGCTTGAATTCTGAATCGACAAAATGTGCCACTATCGCTAGAAAGTTCTTCCGATTTGGTGACGACCAGACGTCGAGCGCTAAGTGTATGGATGAGATAGATGTCTTGAGCTTCTTCTTAAGCACCTCTTTATCTAATTCGTACGATTCGCGAATTATATTACTAATAGTCGTATGGCTAGTTGGAAGAACGTCTTTGGCCATATAATTTACCGATTGGATAAGTGCATGTAGCTCTGGCCAGGTTACTGCACTGTACGGAAGGTTTCGAACGACGATAAGCTCTGCGAGGGCCTCTCGAACCAGGGGCTTATTAATGCACTCTTTAAGCTGCCTATCCAGCTTCTTCTGGGCTGTAGCTTCTGCGCGGATTGCCTGCTTCTGCATCATATTTTGAATATTATTTTCCGAAGCTTTCCTAACGAGATTGCCTTCAGGAGCTATAACAATCCCATGGTGTTCCTTAAGGTGCGTACGCGCGTTTCCACTTAAATATTCCATTTTATTACAGATTGAGCAGTACCAGCAGTTCCGGTTACCCCTTTTCTTTAATTCACCTTCCTTTGGCCTCCTGTATAGGTCCCATGTTGACTTGGCTCGTATACAACGTTGTTTTCGGGGGCGTATTAGGGCATCAGCCTGGGTAGAGTCTTCCGCGACAGTAAGGCCGTCAAACAACGCAGAATCAAGTTCGGATACGTCAGACGAATTGTCAGAGGCTACAATTGATGTATTTAATGAAGGTTCGGGTGTTGACGACGACATTAGGATCAAATTATTAATGGATTTGATAGGTAAGATGTATTTTAGTAGTACAGGACCCAGTGTGTAAATGCCAAGTACCCTATCACGTTTCTAGTATAGGGCATGCACTGTAGCCGAATAGCCTCATATTGAGAGCTAATTGTACTTGAAATCTTTCAAATTTCTAGCTATTTCATATATAAATCTCTGACTAAATATATGTATTATACAAATCATATTCATGCCCTCAAAACTATACATATTCATCGTGAATAGTTTATGTATAGTATTTTATTCATGAATAGTAAAATATACATAGCAACCCTGTTCATCGCATACATCACGTTGCAGGCCGCCGAGATGACCTGCATTCAGGGACGGTAACGCTGTCAGACGAGGCGTCAAGTGGCATGAAAGCAATCGCTTCACGAATCTTTCTTGCGCAACGTGTAGTAGCGCAATTTTATGGCGCCCTCTGACCGATCTGGGAAGCGAGGTGTAATTTGATTCCAGTTCATACCCATCTTATCCTTATACGAGAGCAAACGCTCTTCGTCCGATTCTAACCACGGTTTATGCTTTCGTTGTCGGCAGCACGTATCATCTCTGCGGCATCCCCGATCATTATCGGTAGCGTGAGGATTAGCGTGAGGTTTGTATTCCTCCCCATCTTCGTCCTCTTCATCACCGTCGTCATATGAGTAGTCAACATCATGACTGGGAGCACCTCTATGGTGACTGCTCCTCATCTGGTCCGCATTGAGCAGCGTCAAGCTTCCATGGGCAGGTGCCTCTAATGTGCCAGCGTCATATCGGTAACCTAGTAGCATCCATGAATCAGGCGATAGCTGGGTCATGCGGATGATTTTGCTCTCTCCGCCGAGGAGCTTGTGATTCAGGGTTACCGGGTCAAGAGACAAGCTCGAGTCACGGTAACGGACAATTGCCGTCACAATCGACGAACCCTCTGGCACATAACAATGCGTGATATCGGTTATCTGATAAGCCATATCGTCGCTGGATCCATGCTTTGCGTTGGTTCCACCTCCAACTTCCGTTCTTGGAGATGATGTTCGTGGGGAGCAAGACCAATTCGCGCTATCCATTCCGGACTTGGATGGTTGACAGGGTTGGGCTGACGTTACGTTTCGCGATGTCCTCGTAGGCAGCTTGCCCCAGCCTGGTTGTCTAAGAGTAGTCCGTGATAGACCGCGCCCCCTCTTCTGGACTAGCTGATCGTTGCGTCTACTACGTTGAGAAGCTTTCACCGAAGGTTTACCGGACACCTCATCGACCTGACCGAGTCCATCCTCGTGGCTCTTCCTAGCTCCACCTTCATCGAGGTTGTTTGAAGACGGGACTAGGCTTCCGGCGCCACGACCTTGGCTGTCATTGTTAGGAGGGCTAGGGCTAGCCTCATTGCTGGCTCTAGAACGAGAATCTGGGCCGCTGGGGGTCGGCAGAGGCGTTGGCTTGGGTGTGGGCACATGATCGAGTATGAGGCTCTTTGCTTGTCGCTCAGACGGCCTTTGCCGCTTCGCTGAACGAGGGTCCTCCAGCTCCGGTTCTGACGTAATGTCCGACACCTCTGCCGAAGAGATTATCATGCCAACAGATGAGAGGCGTGTCCGTTTGCGTGATAACGGCGATCCGCTCGTCACGTCGAAGTTGAAAAGTGGTTCGTCCTCCGCCGGCGATGGCGCTTCTGAGGATGTCAAAATGGTCTCCTTAACCAGTGCTAGAACACTACTCACCATGGCAAAGACCCTCCACACCCTCCACAGAGAGGGCACGCATGCTAGCATGGTCTCCTTCGGTGCTAGCAGTCGCGTAGTAGCCCTTCTCGTGATAGTCGGATGCTCCGCTGCTAGGCTTGACCTGCGTTGTACTGTGGTGCTCTTCCGCTGCGTCGCTCTCTAAAATGAAAGGATTTTCTATCGTGAATTTAGTAAATTAGCATCGCAATCCACTCGTATACTTACCCAGACTGCTTCCGTCAAACAAATCGTTCAGAGTTGAGTCCGTCTTTGCCACGCTCGTAACGTGGTCTGTCCCTCCTCCGTCAAGCGATTTCCAGCTAGACTGGTAATGCTCTGGCTTCTCCGATTCGGTGGCGGCACCAAGGCCATCGACTACGTCTGCACCCCTGTGTTAGTTCGGTTCTATTGGCTTGCAACGATCAGTGGGAGGGTAATACCATGGTCTAGAGAACTAGAAGCGTCTACAGCTCCGAGCAGACCAGGTTCTCTCGGGTCGAGAGAGCGAGATCCATTTGAATCTGGCACTGGGAAATCGTCGATATGGAACCAGTCCCCATCATCTTTGGAGGAGTCGACTCTTGAACGGCTGTGCTCTGCCGTCTTGGTTGTAGACATCGGTTTGGCCTTGGATTTTGGCCTAGGTTTGGCCGCTCGAGGAACGTATGGACAAAATTTCATAGAAAACAAAGGGTCTAATAAAGAGGTGCTGCAAGAGGAGGCCATTTTGGTGTGGCGATCTGGTGACTACTCTGGCCACGAGGAGTTGGAAAGAAGCAGCTCCCTCTCCGGACTGAGCATCGCTTTATATGTCGCGGTCGATACTGCCGCCCAGGAATGAAGAGACAGCATAAATGCCGCATTCATCGCGGAAATGGTTGTAACGGGCGCAGCGAGCAGTGCAAGGACGCTCTCTGTAGGGAGGGCGGGCGGGCTAGAAACCCGTCAGCATCAGCGTCTCCGAAAGGACCCCCGTATCGCTCTATCAAGCGGCGTGGATGGCCTCACCGCGTCAATAATTAGCTTAGCTCATCCGGCGATTGGCTAGCAAGGGTTCGCTACGACTTGGTCGTGCGCGGCTTTCAGCTGTCCAAGGATCCATATCACCTTGAATGAAACCATCGATCGCCAGCTTCTTCTTCGATCATTAACCACCCTCTTACGTAGAACAAGTCCGTGCCAGGTAACGCATGAATGCGCGATTTTCGTCAACGGCGCCCTGTGTTGTCCGGTGATTTGGCTTCAGGGCTTCGTTCGCTTCCTGTGGCACACCCGCAGCCATCTTGGAGCTATCAGCTGCCAGCGTCCAGGTATCAGCCCCCTGCTGGTTGCATTGCAATGTTACAGCAACGCCGTATGCCTCGTTCGAGGCGGAGCATCCTACTGGAGCCATAGCGCTGACGCAGACACCAGGGTGGCTCAAATTAATGTGTCATGCGGGTGAATGACCACACCACTACCGGAAGGATGGGGCCAGCATATTCGACCGGTGGGGTGGGGCGCAATATAGTCATATCAGAGCTGAGACAACGGCGTGAGCGCTACGCATTCGTTCGCTCAAAACGGGAAAAGAAAAGGACGCAGGAAATTACTATCGGCAAGTCCGGAGCAAGGAGAGGGGGGATAGGTTTTCATAGGACCGCATGCTGGTATAGCTCATACGATGCGTAGAGAGCGTCGCCCTTCAATCGCAGCTTACTGGTGTGAAGTGAGCAAGCATCTTGCGAGGGAAGAGGGAAAGCTTGCAGCGAAGAAAGACGAGAAGCGAGAGAGTGCGAGAGCTCGAGCTTGAGCATGGAAAGTAGGAGGGCCGCCAAATACCTGTGAATGCGAGCTGAGCCTTAGTTTCAGCAGCTGCAATCGTGAGAGCACGAAAAGCTGGACGGCACTGCCCGAATAGGGGGGGGAAATGACATGGACGAGGGGAGGCAGTGTGATGGGGCGGCCGGCGGGTTTCGAAAAATGCCTCACAAAGGATTAGCTGAGGCCCAATAAGAGTAGTTGGTATAGGCAAGGGAAGAGGGGGGGGGGGGGGGCGGTGCGAATGAAGGGATAGGAATAGAGAGAAAAGGTTGAGGAGAAGGAGCGAAAATGACGGCGGAGGAAGGGCGTTTTATGGGTGACCGTCGAGGCCGATTACCTGTTCGGGCGTAGGGCGAATCCATAAGCGAGGCCCGGATTACCCAAACGGGGGGCGTCCATTTCCTGACGCAGGCTTGCCGTCTGCTTGTTTACTATATAATTATAATATTATATATTACTATACTATAATATATAGAATAATAAGATATTATAGTCTAAATATTATTAATATATAATAGTAGTGTTTATTTAGTTAGTTTTATAAATTTAGTTAGTTTAATAGATTAATAAAGATTTTTTATTTAAATTTAAGTACTTTTTTTTTAATATATAATTTATTAATATATTCTAGTCTCTAATAGTTAAAGAATCTAGATTTTACTACTAGTAACTATATAATATAAAATATAGATTACTAGATTTTTACTAATTTATAATTTAGTAATTACTAAGTATACCTTTAGTAATTAGTAATTAGTAATTAGTAATTACTAAGTAATTACTAGATTTACTAATTACTAAATTTTATGCATCCCTGTTCTAAAGGCAGTCTTTTATTCTTCTCCTTCTTTTATTCTAATAAGGTTATACGCTCCTCTTAAGTCTAGCGCAGTAAAGTATTAAGCTCTTATTAATCTATCGCGTAGTTCTTATATATTAGGTAGCAGGTAGTAATTCTTCTTAGTAATGTTATTTAACTTTCTATAGTTAATGCATAACCTTAGTACTCTATCTTTCTTTAGTATAAACGGAACAGGATATCTTACTAAAGACTTAGATTTCTTAATAAAATCCTTTACTAAATTTTTATTAATATATTTCTTTAGGGCGCCTAGCTTATAATCGCTTAGGAAGTATATTAGTACGAACCTAGGCTGCTTACCTTCTATAAGTTCTATCTTATAGTCCTATTCTTAGTGTTTTAGTAGTACTCCTCTTCTTACCTTTTTAGTAAATATATCTCTAAATTCCTTATATTCTTTTAGGATCTTAGGAGTAGTAATAAACTCTTTATTCTTCTTAGTGTTCTTTACTAGCTGCTAATAAAGTAGCTGTTTCTTAGCTTTTCGCGAAGGCTTAATACTTATTATTATCTTCTTATCTACTAAGATATATAACTATTACGTAAGTATTCTCGCGTTTATCTTTTATACGTACAGACACTCTTTATTTTGTCTAGTTAATTACTAGGTTATAGTATCTTAACTAAGGTAGTCCTAGTATAATATTGTAGGCAGCCGTCCTAAAGACGTCTAGTCTAACCTAGTATATTTTAGAGGCTAGGCTAAGGCTAGTAGTAACCTTGTAGGTTATCATCCCTCCTAATTTTCTATTTACTACTATTATTTAGTAGAGTATTTTTTTAAGATAAGTTATAGCCCTGCTTTTAATATAGCTGTCTTAGAGATGTAGTTTACTTATAATCTAGAATCTATTAGTGCCTTTAGCTCCTTTCCTTAGAGTTTTATTCTAAGTTAGAAGAGACTCTCTTCCTTTTGTTAGATAGCCTAATACTGCTTATTAGTGCTGTCTAGTTATAGACAAATCCCTTACCTAGTTCTAGCCTTCTTACTATAGGAAGGTTTAGTTTCTAGTTTCTATCTAAAAAAGAATTTTCCTTAAAACTGTTTACTTCCTTTTCTAGCTTATAGCGTTTATATCCTAGATTTATATAGGTCTACTATAATTTATTAGTATATTACTTATTTATAATAAAATTTAGTTTATAGTATACTCGTCGTTATATCCTAGCAAATAATTTATTGTTTATTTATCCTATAAGTAGTTAATGTAATTATCCTGCTAGTGTGGAGTTAACAAGGTGGTTCGGCACAATCCCGCAGTTCTGGTGTTGTGAATGAGAGGTAACGTTGGAATCCAAGCGTGCGTAAATAACAGGAGCAGCCCTGCCTGTGCAGTCTGCTAGAAACGAAGGTAAGTATGGAGCCTGATTAAAAGTAATAAACAAAATGGTCTGAAATCTTATTGAATTGACGTAACTAATGCACTAGCTACTTTGCAAAATCTCAGTTTTGAAGTGAATTCTCGTAGTGTGTGGTGCATGAGGTTTTGGTGCATGACGTTGAGATCTCTCGCATCTCCAAGTCTTATCATCAAATCTCGCTGACAAAGGAAACCCATCATCACCTGATTGCCCAGGTACCCTGTGCAACGGCACAAACCTCCCCTACTTCGAGCTCAGTCCCATTGAGCTCACAACTCCTACTTATCGTTCCTTCTCCTCGCAAGTAGAACTACCAGCAGGAGGAGAAGAGAACTGGGAAAAGGAAAGAAAGAAAGAAAGAAAGAAAGAAATTGTTGCCCCACGAACAAAGGGAAGGCAGCATAGGCTGCATTTCTGCAGGAGGAGCAGTCCTCGTAATTGTGCAGGTTCCTTCATGAACTCCCGCACTTCATCGTCAAATCTCCCAAAGACAGTAGGAAAAACAAAAGAAAATGCGCCTCAACCTCACTGTTGAAGACGCCAGCAAGTATGCCATCGTCCTAGTATCCCTCAAACGACCTGGAGGCACTCAGCCAATCAGAGTCTGTCAAGCCTTACTTCTTCTTCTTGATCTCCTCAATCCTCTTGCTACGACGAGGAGTCTGCGACGGTGCATGCAGATTTGACGCGCTCATGTCAGGTTGCGCTTGCCCAGGACGAGAAGGCGCAGGAGGAGGTCCCATAGGTGACTGACCAGGCGAATACTGACCTAGCGCCTGTTGCTGCGATGACGACCTTCGTGAACCGGCATGAGTTGAAGTCTGTGGAGACTCAGTAGCGCTTCGGATGGACAGGCGCCTCGGTTTCTCCTTCCTGTCCAGCATCCTAGCAGCCTTGCCATCAGGATTATCAGAAAGCTCCTCAAGAACCTTGTCTAGGGCAGTGCGTTGTTCAACCTGCCTATCGTGCTTCCACCACTCAGCTTCCTGAGCTGGATTCATACCTTCGTTTGAGAAGAACGACCTGTTAGGTACGCCGAGGTCTTTGTCTTCCCTAAAAGCAAGCTTCTCATGATGCTGGCAGACAACCCAATGCTCTTTGATCATCTTTACCGTAGCCTTCCTAGTATCCTTGATAAATTGACGGATCAAACCAGGGTCAGGCTGATCCGTGAACAAGTCAGTCAGTTCCTCTAAAACCAGCGGAGAATCCCATCTCAGCTGACAGTTCACAGCCTTAGCAATGTTTGACGAGTACACTGGTGTAATATCTCCAGGAAAGGCCTACTTGACGCCGCCATAGTGATTTGAGTGTCCAGACGGTGACTTTGGCGCGGCAGTCAAGCTTTGAAAGGCAGCAGCGAGCTCTTGATAGGAGCCCATCTCAGGAATCTCCATCGTAGTTATGTCCTCTTCCACCTTGACAAACTAAGGCAAGATAGTTCGTCGTTGCTTGGTTGCAGGCCCAGTGGATCCATGAGGCAGCCTAGGATCAGAGATGCGGACGTGACCAGCCTTGCAAGGCTGGCTGAACCATTCAACGTCAGGGAATTTCGCACTGCAACTCTCTGGCCAGTCCCTCTTATCGTCCCATCCCTCAATGTAACTAGTGGAGTTCTTGAGTCCTGAGTTTTCTCGCCAGTTCTGGTACTTGTGGATGATATTATGAAAGCCACGTAGTATCTGCGTGCAGTTGTCCTTATCTTCATCGTCAAAAGAGACGCTTCCTTGGATGATGTCCACGCCTCTGCCTGAGTATACAGCCTCAGAGATGTTCAAGTCAACGTGACGGAAGTAAGTCCTATCCCCAGGCTTGGTGTATTTCGTGTAGTAAGGGTAGGAAATCAGGTTAGGCTCTTTTCGCAAGACTGCGTACAGCAGCCAGTATTCAACGTCACCTCGCACAAGCTGCTGCATCAACGAATGATACATTACCCGACACCAGCCAAGGTTGCTTTTGCTATCAATTAGCCGCGTGTGGTAGAGGTACATGTCAAAACTTTGATCAAGGATTGAGACTAGCTCAGGATCCTTAAAAATCCAGCTGAAGGCGTCGTAGGTAATGCTGCCGTATTCCTTGAATGCTTTAACATATACTCCCCAATCAAGAGCCTTAGCAACTTCGTCCCAGTCAATTTGGACTCGAACTTTTGCCGGGCGATAACGATAGCTCTTCAGGTCTTGATGCGTATAGTCTCCTCGAAACGGGGCTGAGAACAGAACTTGAGTTACTGGGTCCGATTGAAGCTGACCCCACCTATCCTGACGATGGTATAGTATCTTGAGCAGCTGAACTGTGTTTGAAATGCTGAGGCTTCGAGTAAGCAGGCCTATCTTGCCAGCCACGTAACGGTAATGTTGCCAGCACACCCTGCGATGGTCGAATACCTGACTACCCTGCCTATCCTTGAGAGTGCTGAAATTCACACACTCTTGATACCAGGTATCAATCAGCTGGACGCGCTCACCATCATTCAACTTCCTAGACGTGAGCGACGCGGTCATCTTGACTAGAGCAGACTGTTTGTTCATACAGTTGCATCCCTTGCGCGATTTCACTGCGATGCTGGTTTCAAGCGAGATGTCTTCTTCAATTGAGTCTCGAACGTCAATACTGTCGTCAAGTGTTGCTAACAGCATTTCTGACTCTTCGCGTAACTGCCTCACTGACTCTGAGTCTCTCACGCGAATCTCATCTGGAGCGAGAGGCTGCGTAGAGGGAAATCTCTGACGCCGCCCAAGACGGAATTTCTCTTGAAGGGCCTCTACTGCCTTGACTTGTTGTTGAGTGCGCCTGTTTCCTCTCAAACGTCGTTCTTCTGGCTGGATTTCTTGAATGCTTTCAGCTGTAACAGACAGCCTGTCCGTTCGAGGCTCGCCTAGCTTCTCTAGCTCATTCTGGATGTCGCTTCCAAATTCTTTGCTTGTGCGTCGATAACTAAGACTAGAAGGCTTAATGACTTGCGTGCGCCCTC
Organism: Pseudopyrenochaeta lycopersici; assembly: GCA_003313425.1. Classification (NCBI taxonomy): domain Eukaryota; kingdom Fungi; phylum Ascomycota; class Dothideomycetes; order Pleosporales; family Pseudopyrenochaetaceae; genus Pseudopyrenochaeta; species Pseudopyrenochaeta lycopersici. The sequence goes on along the minus strand of NHZP01000027.1, from coordinate 797,798 downwards.
CAATGTTTAATGAAGTGGCTGGGCTTTGGCTTCCAGCACGTTCAGAGGCAGTTATCGCTAAGGCTGTCGTCTGGACGCCAGCCTCAGTCGCAGAATCGTTCTTGCTATCGCCAGCAGCAGGAAGAAGTAACTTAGTCTGCTCATGATACCTGAAATGATTCTCCCGCAGCCACTCAGGTGGAATAGGCACATTCAGAGGAAGCTTCGTCCCTGCATGCAATTGCTTTCCATACCATTTGATTGCCTCTGTCCAGAACATCCAGTCAAGGTACCCTTGTCTAGAGCGCGTGTCTATATTGTCGGCTGTGATCTTGGAGGCAGGCATCTTGTGCTTGATAACGATGCCGCGCAACTCGGCGTTGCCATCCTCATAATACTTCTTTATCCAAGCAGGCATGTTGGCTATCTGCTGACGTACTTCTTCCCAGTCAGTGATGTTAACAAATCCATCCTGCCTCCTCCTCGCAGATTGTCGTCGATAGTAAAGAGCTGTGTTAAGGAAGGGAGCGAGGTTGTCCAGCGAGGTCCTGCGCAGTAACCATTGGACTGCCGTCACGCCAGAGTGCGAGTACACCACCTGAACGGAATATGGAATGAGAACCTGCCTCAGTACATGCTGATGGTGTTCGTCCAGATAGGCAAACGCGCTCTCTGTCTCCTTTTTCCTCTTCTTCTTGTAAGTGTCTATGTCCTTGAGTATAGGATATTGCTGCTCAAAAGCAGCGATGCCTCCATACTGCGACATCAGGCTCGGTCTTCCTTTCAGGAATTCTCTAGTCGCGATAATAAGGGTCGAAGTCTTGTCAAAGTAAGTCGCTAAGGCCACCATCCAATCATCTACCATGCCCTTCTGTTCAACAGGCGAGACTTGCAGCAAGCTTCGAACCCAAGTGTCTACTGTGATCCCTGCGTGCCAAGGGACTTCAACGTTACTATAACGCTTAAGCTCGGTTCCGTAGTCTTTGATAGCTTCTTTGCTAGTAAATCGTACGATCTCCGTCGGCGCAGGCTCAATTGTAGTTGTGGTTGGTTGAGGATTTGGGTTTGACGGTGGGAGTGGACGCTTCCCAGGCTGTTTGGGTGTCTGAGGCGGCTGTGACATCGCTTGAAGTTTGTACCTGACAGGCACTCGTGTGTCTACCTCAGAAAGTTTCAATAGATAGTGACAGGAAGCAAGAAAGAGAAACTCAGGCCCTGTAGGATCAACCGCAGGCTCGAGATTTGGAGGGGGTTCGAGCGGCGGAGGGTATCTTTCCCTCCCTAACTTTACTTGAAAGCCCCGCCAAGGCTCGACGACGTAGTAAAAGGTGAAGTTGCTATCATTTTAACTCCTTCCTGTTGCCTGATTGGCTGGCATAGCGGGTCCTCTTAAGAGTTGGCCACTCAGGAACGTTTCCTGAGCGGGTCTCATCTTACTGCCAAACGCAGCTATAAACTCACCTTCACACTTAAAAATATCAATCATCTCATCTTCCACCTCCTTCAATTGATTCTGCATCTTCGAATTGTCGCTCCGTGATCTCGTGGTTGCGTTGCTGCTGTTGGCGCAGATATCAAGTTGTCCAGCCAATCAGATTTCAGCAGGTCTCGCTAAGCTCACCTGGCGATTGCTGATTGGCCAGATCCTTCAACACCCTGGTTTCTCCACTATTTTCGATCGCGCAACCAGGAGATCGACCTCCCAGCGGCTCTAAATGATATTTCGTTCAGTTTTGACTCATTTTTATGTGTCTGGGAGGTTGCGCTGCGTGTGTGTGATGCTGAATGTGTAAAAATATGCGAAAATTTGACAAAGGAAATACAGCCCCTCCCCTGCTTCAAGATGAAAGCCCGTCCCCTGGGCTTAAGCAAGCTTATCTTCTGAGTCAGAACCAATTTCTGAATCAGGTATTCGAACGTATTGTCGTCTCTCAGTCTCTGTTAAAGATCTTGGTATGATGATAGGATGGCTGCGCGCAGTTGGCTGTATCATATCTTCAGATGAATCCAAGTCTGTAGGAGGATTATTCTCTTTCTCTTGTGACTGAATCGCGTCTTGGTTAGGATTTTCAATGACTGTGAACTTATTATCTTAAGAGTTGTCAGATTGAGCAGGCGGTGGTGAAAAGTCGGCTTCAGCATCCCACAACGAAGGATCCCATAGTTTTGCACGACCTCGATGCTCCTGAGCGACCTTGCTTTCATCTCGAGGTACCCACAGTTTAAGTCTCCATCCTGGGGTAGTGTTTCTGAATCGCGTGCCGTCAAGGTCTATGAGTTGATAGTTGCCTTTATCCTGGTCAGCATGAAAGACTTTGTATGGTCCCAGCCATCTGCTCGCAAGCTTCTTGTCTCTTGACATGTTAATGTCTCTAGCTGAGTCCCACATCAGTACGAAGTCATCGTCTTTGATTTCTTCTTGACGAATCTCCCTGTGATCGTCCTAATATTCCTTCTTTTCGCGTCGTAGGCGCTTAGTTCTTGACACTGCGTCCTTAAGAAATTGATCTCTCAAATCTAGCTGCATAGCTCGCACTGCTAATAACTGGCCTCTTGATGTTACTTGTCTGAATGGCAATGTCTGCCATGTTGGAAGAGCAAGCTCAATCGGAAGTACTGGATTCTGACCAGTGACCAACTGATAAGGAGAATATCCAGTCTAACTCTGAGTAGAAATTCTGTCTGCCCACAATACTGTCGGAAGATTATTAACCTAAGGTCCAGGAAGCTTTGCCAGTGCGTTGCATATTGGCTTGTGACCACCCTCAATTTTTCCTATAGCCTGAGGGTTGTATGCTGATGCCTGGATCCTCCTAATACGATAAATCTTAGCAAGGGCTTTGACTACCTTTCTGAAATTAGGCCCGCCGTCCACAGTAAGCGTCCTTGTCATGCTCCAGCGACACAAGATTTCCTCATATAAAAACTTAGCGATAGTGGATGACTTGTTGTCAGCTATTGCTCGTGCCTCTGGCCATCTACTAAGGTATTCTCGTGCAATCACGATGAATTTCTTTCCTTGACAATGCGGCATGTAAACAACGTCCATAGTAACTCGTTCCCATAACGCGTGACAGTAGGTATTCGTCAGCATCTCTTGCTTACGACTTGATGATCTTCGCTGGCACTGTTCGCATGATGCAATCGTGCGTCGCACCTCCTCATGCATCCTTTCCCACCAGTATTGTTGAGTAAGCATTAAATAGACGCCGTTCACTCCTCTGTGACCAATCTGTTGATGTACTTCCCATATAGCTGCAGTCTTAAGATTAGGATCATCCACAACTCGACGAATGGCTATATTCCTTATAGACTTCCGGAACAGATAGCCTTCTCGCACAAAGAAATTCATCGCCCTCTTTTTCTATGCTTGAAGTTGTGCCCTCGTGAGGCCTTCAGGCTTCTTAAATCTTGTTAAGAACTGAGTAATCGCTTCTGACTCGTCTGAGTATTGCTCATTCAGTACCCTACTCGTCTCAGCAGGCGAGGCAAACTCGAGGTTAGCGACCAGGTTTTCAATGAAATCTTCGAGGTCGTCTTCAGTCTTGTCTGGCTGTTCCTATCCTTCTGGCTTCGGATAACGTGACAACGCATTAGCAACGACATTCTTCTTTCTAGGAACATGCTTAATGTCAAAGTCCCAGGTAAGGATAGCTGCGAGCCACCTGTTTTGGACTGACCCAGGAACGTCAGGCGATGATCTGTTGAGTTGATGAATGAGCGTCTGCGCGTCCGTTTCAATGGTAAAATGTTGTCCATATAGCCAGGTTCTGAATTTCTTTAGCGCCCATAATACCGCCTTGCACTCAAGCTTTGTTGAGTGCCAGAGGCTCTCAGCTTTTGACCATATTGTACTTTCAAATCGACACGGATGTCTTTTTCCGTCTGCTCCAATCTGTTCAAGAGACGCGCCTGCGCCTTCCTTGCTCGCGTCTACTGCCACAAAAAGCATACCTCTATTCTTGTAATCAGGACTCGCTAACGCTGGGGCTGAAGTAATGTATTGCTTTAAGGTACGCATAGCCTCTTGTTGAGCCCCCTGCCATGTCCATTCAACGCCAGTCCTTATTAACTGGAACAGGGGCTTCGCGCGAATAGCAAAGCTAGGCACCTATATCCTGTAGTAGACACAGATACCCACAAACGCCCTTACTTCTTTCACGTTTCTGCATTCTGGCCAATCTAGAATCTTGGCTACTTTCTGTTAATCTGGATGTCTTCCTTGCGCAGTAACTTCATATCCAACTACCCCCAATCTGGAGACTCCCTAATGACACTTCTTGCCTGAAATTGTAGCTCCAGCTCTTTCTACGTCAGCTAGAGCCCTGTCTAGCTGCTGAATGTGTTCCAACACATATCTTCTTACTCCAGGAAATGCTTCTTCTCCTCTATAGTCAGTTTTAGGACCGCCAGCAGTAATGTCGTCTATAAAAGGAATAGTATATGGCTAATGATCCTTTATAATCTTTGTAACTACTCGCTGAAAGACCGCAACTGAGTTGGTCGCGCCTTGAACCATCGTACAGTATCGAAGCAAACTAACTGGCGTATGAAAGGCAGTCATGTCTCTGCTGTCTGGATGAAGTGTGATCTGGTCATATCCTGAGAATAGATCCATGAGAGACAGAATACGACATCCACCAAAACGCTTAGAGAATTCATCTGCTGTCGGAGGCAGATTAGCATCCCTGAGAGACACTGCGTTCATCTTAATTGACCCAAGTATTATCCGATGACTCTTATCCTTCTTTTTGACCAGAAACCATGAGTTTCTGTACTGACTGGCGCATCTTTCCAGTACCCCTCTATTGAGTCTGTCATTGAACATTGTAACTACCTCTTCCTCAACAGCTCGCGCTATTGGGAACGATTTTTCTTGCCAAGCTTTATGTTTAATAGTCCGTATCTTATATGGAGGACATACATCCTTAATAATTCGTCCTGTCTCAGAGAAAGTAAAAGCGATCGCGCCTTCTCTGTTCATCAACATTTCAATAAATAGCTGAACTTCTAATTTTGTTAACTCAGATCCAAACTTTTGTGAGGCTAGCCTTTCTAGTGTCAATCTTGTGCCCCGTGGGAATGCTGCATGTCTGCATTCAAAAAGGTGATCAAAAGGCCCTATATCAGGAGGTCTCAGACTTTTTCTTAAGAGTTGCAGTTTAACAGCATGTCGCTTCCAATCCTCACGCCCAAACTCCTTAATATCTGATGCCGCAGGAATATCCACAGGTCGCACCTTGTCAGCTACCCTCTTATGCAGGGTATTGACCTGACTGCCTGTGTACTTCCTTCTCTTTTCCTATTGCGCCTGACGGTTAAGTTCACATATAACTGAAAAAGACTCCAATTCTCGCACAGCTAAAGGATCCTCAGAGGCTCCAACTCTATAGCTTATTACTTGCTTTGCCTATTCTTCAAATTGCTGCTTATCATTAGTCGTAAAAATAGGTGAAAATTCGCCAAATCCAACAGAAGCTTTCACAAACTCAGCCTCCTGAATATACTTAACCTAAGCATAAGATAAATAAGATTCTGAACTGAAACATCGCCCTAGGTATCTTCCACTTAAATCCAGACACTCCTCCCTAGAAAGGGTGTCTGCTACATGTTTTCCTTATCTTTAGGAGTCGGCACATGGTCTCTCGGATGCAGCGGAGCAGGATCAGAGGCTATGAAGACGGCGTTTCTGTCTCCATTCTTAGAAATGATCCTGCACGTGATCCTTCTATATACGTTATACTGAATTAATAACCTTGCTGAAGCGCACTAAGGTCCACCTAAAATCGCTGATCTCGTCAGGTTTCGAACGATCCTGAAGTGACTGACAACAGTCACCTCTCCTACTTTGACTGGGACACTCCACGCAGTTCCCACAAAAGGATCAGTGCTTCTATTTGCAGTAACCACTCCATCTTGATGCGAGCTACCTTGCTCATAGTCTTCATATGTAAGCTTCAATGCCTTGGCCGCACTATATCTCAAAAGGTTCATCTGTGCGCCAGTGTCAATGAGACACTTCACTGCATGCCCATTGAATGAGGCCCAGCAGGTTGGAAGGTCACACTGCACGTAGGCTATGCCTATCTTCTTTCGAATTATCGTGGCTTCTTGTTCAGTAGGATCAACTGAAGCTTCATGCCAAGTGTCATATGTTCCCGGGGCTTCATGCCTAGTTTGTGCATTGAAAGTCCTAAATTGTATTGAGTTAAGCTCCAAATTCGGTCCTTTTTCGAGACCAACCGTCTCTACTTGATTTGATTTAACCTTTTCTTCATCAGAAAAATGCCTCCGAACATCCCCAATGACATGGGCGGACGCGGGGTTGTGCGGGGTAAGGCACTGCAGTGTCAGCCAATCAGGTTCCAACAGGTCTCGCTTAGCTGACCTGGCGATTGCTGATTGGCTGGCCGGCCCAATACTCAATTCCACGGCGTTCACGCTGGCTAACGACGCGGCAGGCTCATTAATCGCTTTCAATATATTTCCAACTTATTTTTGAAGCTGATGTTAGCTTATAAGGTCCCTAAAAGTCACACCACGCACCTCCTGACGTAGCATGGTGGTGGCGATACGGTTTGGATGCGGGCCTAGTAAATGACGGAGCTCCGTGTCAGTAAGGCCGTCATTCTGGTTCTTCTTTTTCTTGTTCTGACTAACAAATTCAGGCTCAGCTTTTAAATCCTGAAAGCTTCTATCGTCGTCCAGAGGCTGTATGAGAGAGAATGGCTTGTTATGGGCTTGGCTGGCGAATGGAATCGGCTCCACTCGTTCAAACTCCTCAATATCCATTGGTTCGAATGCAGTGTTGCCCCTCATAACAGGCATACGATGGTCCTTGACTGTGACTCGCTTTGGTTGTTCAGAATGAGGAGGTTTGGCAGGAGCTTGCTTCTGAACTTTGCTCTGCCTGACTTTCTTAAGAACTGGATCTTTCCCGACATTCTGACGCGTTTGAGAGCGTGTTGCTGCATAAGTTGAGCCAGCATTCACTGCTCCTTCCTTAAAAGCACTAAGAATAATGTCCTGAGATGTGACCTCATCGAGGGCAAAACACGCTTCAGTCGAGCCTCTTGGCAATATCCTGACGTTCTGAAAGTTCAGTAGGTCCTTGGCCGGGCTTATGGCTATCCTGCTATATCTATCTTCTGCAATCGTATTCGTATTGGGACTAACCACCTTCTGTTGCTGCACAGCTAGTAGTCTAAGCTTTCGATATTGAGCAGGCCTTGAGTCTACTCCATCAAACTTCTCTGGACATACTGCCGACGCTGGCTGATCTAGGACATCGTCAGTGACTCTGTAATACTCCCGAATTTTCTGTTTCAACCAATGGAGCTGCAGCGTTTGGGGTGCAGTTCCTTGGATTTGCCCTAACCTCTTGTGCGAAGGACTAAAATAGTAAGTCTTATATCCAACTTCCCTGTTCTACTTAAAGCTAATCCAGCTAAGATGCAAAAGCAGCTGATATAGCTCATATTCTCTCGCAATGTGACTAGGGAGGTTGCACATATTACAAGTGTTTCGATATTCACGGCCTTGGATAGTGATCGCGCCTTGCTGAGGATTCAAGTTGCGAGGAGCCGTCGTCATGTACGAGCCATCATTCCTTTCCGATAGTGGCTGCTTGGCATCATCTCTTGTGACGACTCGGCCGATGAAGTACGCGTACGTAGCTGGGTTCCTCAGAATCTGACCAAGCTTGGGATGAACCATCATCTCGTTGACCTCAGCTAGGCTAATCTTCCAGTCGCCGAGGGCTGAAATAAGGTCTTGAACCTCTGGATCTATACTAGGTGGAAGAGTAGGCCTAGCTTCCTCTTGAACCTTGCTTTTCTTATACTCATCAACTGCATCTTTCAGCTGCTCAGCTGTTGATGTTTTCTTTTCTTGATCCAGGATCTGGTGTGCAAGCTTAGCCTCTCTTTCTGCATGACTAGGGGATATCTGTTTCATCCCCTCTCTCTGGCGGTACACGCGCTTGAGATACGTGTAAATCTTCTTAATATCAAAACTCTCTAGCTTGTCTGGAATCGGCCCTTCATGCATGTGGATGAAGATCATATCTTGGTCTTCTCTTGGAAGGCCTCTGGCGAAAAAGAAGCCAGCCTCTGTCCTATGTAGCTGGCCTGTCTCAATGCAAGCGTCACTGTACGCTGCGAAGTTGGTTGAATACTCAGATAGTCCTGGGAATTTTCTTGACGTTTCAGAAACATAGGTCTCCAGGAACGCTCGCGTTCCCATGCGTTGAGCTACATCTTGATCGTGCCAATGCTCTTTCATTGCTTCTTGAAGCTTCTTCCAGTCTGGTACCCTGTATGGCCTCATTTTCTTAATGAAGCTTCTGCACATAGTGTCACAGAAGTCTGGAAGGATTCTTATCTTTTGATAGTTGTTATAGCCGCTATTGTCTGCCTGGCGATTGAAGTCATCTAGGAACTCAGTGACGTCTTTTCCTGTAAATAGAAAGTCTTTCCTTGCCGGCCTTATAGGCACAAGTACTTTGCTGGTATCTATAGTATGTTTCTCAATGACCTCAATAGCCGGCGTAAGATCTGATCTGAATGACAGCGAATCTGGTGTCGATTCAGCCATGAGGATGGCTGAAGGCTGAATCCTGAATAGGCTGCTGCAGCCCTTCAGTATAACTGAATAAGGAGACTGCAACTACTAGGCAGTTCCTTGCTAACGCTGATAATTGACTAAAATCTGATACTGTACTACTTCTGAATTGTTTCCTGATCGTTTATAGTTGTTCTCGTTTTTTGTTTTCTGTTGTCTTATTCTTGTTCGTCTTCTTGTCCTACTACTACTAAGTTAGCTTCCGCTCATGTTATAGGAAGTCTTAATTTGTCATAGCAAGATAACAAGGATACAGCCTCAACAGAGCTGGTCCCTGTCAACTCTTAGCTCCAAAAATGTAGAGGGGGTGGCCGCAACAGCGCTATCCCTCTCAAAGGTTCTGAAGGCTGGCCGCAACAGCGCCATCCCTCTCAAAGGTTCTGAAGGCTGGCCGCAATAGCGCCATCCCTCTCAAAGGTTCTGAAGGCTGGCCGCAACAGCGCCATCCCTCTCAAAGGTTTGTTAGGGTCAAACAGACACCCAGCTCTTTCTAGGTAATCCTATGATCTCTGTATTGCAATGTAGCGCTCTCATATTTGTGTTTTCGACGTTGACAGTTTAATGCCATGTAGGCTTTTTCTGCTCTCATTAGCTATAGCCTAACTAGAACAGACCGTTGTGCCCCTTGGGCTTCGCCATTATATGTGGAGTTAACAAGGTGGTTCGGTACAATCCCGCAGTTCTGGTGTTGTGAATGAGAGGTAACGTTGGAATCTAAGCGTGCGTAAATAACAGGAGCAGCCCTGCCTGTGTAGTCTGCTAGAAACGAAGGTAAGTATGGAGCCTGATTAAAAGTAATAAACAAAATGGTCTGAAATCTTATTGAATTGACGTAACTAATGCACTAGCTACTTTGCAAAATCTCAGTTTTGAAGTGAATTCTCGTAGTGTGTGGTGCATGAGGTTTTGGTGCATGACGTTGAGATCTCTCGCATCTCCAAGTCTTATCATCAAATCTCGCTGACAAAGGAAACCTATCATCACCTGATTGCCCAGGTACCCTGTGCAACGGCACACTAGTAGTTATACTATTACTATTTACACGCTCCCTTTAGTATTAGGAAGTGTCCTTCTTATAGCTTAATAGCGTAATAGTAGTTATAGTAGTTATATGTGCAGTAGAAGTATAACAGTAGTCTATGTCTTAGGTTTCTCTAGTCGTAATTATATTAGAAGAGTCTTTATCCTTTCTCTACTTAGGCCGCAGCTTTCTAGTTAATTTACTGCTTAGCTTATTCTATAAAGAATCTAATATACTTAATATTTTCTATTACGTATTCCTAATATATACTATTCTAGTTTAAGAGTTTACACTTTATTTTCTAGTTTTAGCATCGCGTGTATATATATTTCCTGCTGTGTATTTTCTATAGTGCTGTTATACCTTATATTCTCTATATCTTATTATCTAGTGCCTATGCTTCCTTAATACTTTCTATAAGTAGTAGTTAGTCCTAGTTAACTAGGGTCCCTAGATATAGTTCTGCTAAAGCCTTATTATTTTAGTTAATCTCCTATATATTTAGAGTAACCTGTCTATAGGTTTCTATAATCTAGTTATTATCTTAATATAGTAGTAATAAAGGTATAGTATTATAGTTATGTGTAGTAACTACCTTCTAGTCTCTAAATTAGGTGTTATTAAAGTTTTTAATTATATTAACTTTAAGTTAGGTAACTTTATTCTTTTACCTATAGTTCTTTATAAAGTATCTTTTCTTCCTATAATTATAGTAATTTCTTTTTAACTTCTCTATATCTATCTTCTAGTTTCCTTCCTTCCTATTCCCTTACTTCTTATTAATATTATCTAGATATATTAGTTCTAGTTTATTAGAAGTATAGTAACTAGTAGTGTAAGTGTTTCTAGGGTAGTAAATATAGCCTTTTTATTTACCTATATAGTTTATTCTTCCTTTTTTATAGCTGTATAGTTCTTAGTTTAGTTTATATAGGTTATTATTAATTCTTATATAGTTATTAATTAGGTTTTTAAGGTCTTTAATAACGCATCCTGTTCTTATAAGTTCCTCCCTAACCTATAGTTTTAGGCCTTATTAGAATATATATTTAAGAGCCTTATTATCCTATCTAATAATTATAGAATACTACTTAAACCTATTAGTATAGTTAGCGACAGAGATGTATTATTTAAGTTCCTGTATGTGTTATTCTGCTGCGACTTTCTTAGTCTGTATTCTAAAGATTTACTAAATATACTTTTTAAACTTATCCTAATCTTTAAATATTTCTGTATTATCTGCGTTAATAACTTCCTAGTTTATATATTATTCTAGTTATAGCGTAACCTAGTCTAGTACTTTACCTATAAGGTAAGTAATTATAATAGGTGCCTTATTACTTTTAGTAATGTCTTTATAGAGATAGAAGTACAGGTTAAGTTAGAGTAACTATCCTTTTAGATATTATCTATTACTACTAAACGTAGTAGGTTTACTAATTAGGCGACCTTTAGTAGTTATAGTTAAAGAGTTAGGGGTAGCTACGTATTCGCTAGTACTACTTATCTTAAGGGTAATTAAAATATTAAAGATCTAATTAAGTAGTTATAATATAAAGTAACTAGTATTAACTAGTTAATATCTTTAGAGTATTCTGTAGATATGTAGGTTAGGTTAAAAGTAGAAGTATAGAATAGTAGTATACTTATAGATTATCTTAAGTTAATTATAATATGCTATAAGGCTATATTATGCGAGTCTATATACATAATTATCTTATAGGATTCCTATAAGGCCCTCTCTAGGATTTCTAGGTTTGTCTCTGTCCTATAGAATATAGTCCGTCTTGGCGTGGGTTTTCTGGGATTACGTGATCCTAGCGTTATTAGTTAGTTCAGAGGCTTGGCCTCCTCGTTGGTCGTCCGTGCCTCCTCCCTCATCCTCATAACCGCCGCCTTCCTACTTCCTGTTCGTAACAGTTATCTAGCTATTATTACTAAGATAGCTTAGTTATATAAGATAGCTTCTTTCTAGTACTAAGTATAATAGTAATACTAGTTAGTAAAGGTTAGAAAAAGTAAGATTACTTAGCTAGTAGTATTAATACTTTAAATTAATATTACTTACTTATAGTTACTTAGCTACATAGCCTTTAGCTATACTCTCTTTTCTAACTTAGTTATAACTAGCTAAATTATTATCTTACTTATTATAAAGCTAGCTTTATTAAAGTTAAATATATTTTTATTTAGTATACTATACTTTACTTTTATCTCTTTTACTTACTTAATCTAGGTATTGACTAACTTTAGATCTTTATAAAAAGCTCTCTACTTATTATATACTTAAGTAAAATATATTATTAGACTACCTATATACTTTATAAAGTTAGATAGCTAATTTATTTTAACTTTAAACTTCTACTATATATTGATATTAGCTTCTTAGCTATATTATATAAAGCTATATATATAAGTAGAAAGTTATATTAATCTAGATTAAGTATATAATTAACTATTACTTCCTTTTCTAATAAAGTAAGCTTCCTTAAGTTAAGCTGTAAAGATTATCTCCTTTTATAAGCTTTTAATTATAAATAGCTATCTTATAGAGCGTATAAAACTATCTAAGATTAAATCTTAAAGTACGTAAATAGAGCTAGTAACTATAGAGTTCCAGATATTTCTAATTACTATAGAAACTATTAAGATTCTTAAGACTTTTAGTAAAAGTTAAAATAGAGTAATAACCTAGGTTATTACTTTAAAACTCCTCTTTACTGCTCTTTACTTTTACTTATAAATCTAATTTATAAGCTTAAAAGGATATTTTATCTTTTATTAGTTAGTTATAGTTTAGCTTAGTAATCTTATTTTATATCTATAAAAGTAGGGCTTACCTCTACTTTTATTCTGCACCTAGCATTAATAAAACTTATTTTATTTATCCTCCTACCTATCCTTATTAAGGTTACGCTTCTTACTTATATATTATATAAGCAGAATTACTATCTATAGCTAGTAGCTATGTCCTACTATATATAGGAAGAAGTCTATATAAAGATCTTAAAGACTATTAGTGAGGATAATTAATAAGACCGCAAGGTTAGTTCTCTAGGATAGAGTAAGGGACTATATAGAAGGGGGTTTAATACTAAGATAGTAAGAGGGCGCTTCTATAAAGAGAACTAAGGGTTAAGAATAATTAGTATTACTATTACTATACTATAGAGTATAATATTAAGTTAAATATAATTATCTATAAGGGTTTATTATAGTAATCTATATATATAGAGGTTATGCAGGTTACTTAGTGTACTTAGTGTGCTTAGTACTACTAATTAGACTAATTAACTAAGCACGTCACGTAATCTTAGTTGTTAGGCTAATGCCTATATAGTCTAGCTAGGGCCGCTAGGGCAGGGTCTTAGCAGGATTGTAACACCATCCCCCTCCTGTCCTAGCGCTGTCCTTAGTGCTTATTATATAACGCGGGCGTTTCTTACTTTTACCTTACTATATCTCGCTATACCTAAATATATACAGGTTAGGGTAGTAAATAGGTTACGGGTACCTACTATAGGTATAGGTTAGGTATAGGGTTATAGATAAGTAGGTTAGGTTTAGGGTTAGGTCGCACGGACTATAGGTATAGGTTAGGGTTAGGTCACACGGACTCTAGGTTAGGTTAAGGCTAAGGTTATGCACGTATAGGTTTAGGTTTAGTTACGGGTATCTACTAGGGTTGCTTAGTAATTATAATAATTTACTATAATTAGTAGCATAACTAGCTATTTTAGATATATATTAGTTAGTATTAGACCTAATATAAAAAAGACGTAATTAGTTAGACCTAGACGTACCTAAGGCTAATAACCCTAACCCTAACCTTAACCTATTTACAGTAACCTTAACCTATACCTATTACTAGCGTATAAAGATTAGGTATAGAGCTAGTTTAGGTACAGGTCTTATATAATTAAACCTAACCTAACCCTAACCTATACTTATTTACTACCCTACTATAGGTGTCTAGCACTACTTATTATTAACGCCTCTATAATTTTATTTACTCTTTTAAGGAAGCTATAGTTTAGAAGTATACAACGTATATAGAGTATAGCTAGGTGTGTAAGGTCTATGTTTGCTTAGGGAAATGTAGTAAGTGCCTTTATTAAGGGTAACATTATAACGTACAAGTTACAGAGTCTAAGTTTAAATAACTAGTTAATTAAAAGATAAAGCTTTAGGAGTAAATAAAAGAATCTAGAAATACGTAAGAGGTTATAATAAAGGCGCATAAAAAGGCTCTAGAAGAGCTGCGCGTTACTTAAGCTTATAAGGAGTAGTTATAATAATAAATAGATTTAATTAACTAACTTGCAGAGGAGGTAATAGCTGTAGAAGAGTAGGATATTAAGGAGTAAGAAGCGGCGGAGGCCTTATTACCTAAAAACGCTTCTAACTCCCTTAGGTTTAGTTTATTGCTTAGCACCTAGGGTGCGTTTAAGGGCTTCCCTCTTAAGTACTAGGAGGCACTAATTAGTAATAGGCTGTTAGTAGTAGATCTAGTAGTTCCCTCTAGTTCTTAGTTCTTTTAAGGTGTATTATTCTTTTCTTTAGATTCTTCTCTTTTCTAGTATTCTCTAATTTTTTATTAGTAGTTTCTTAGATATTCCTCTAGTTCCTACGTGCTCTCTAAGCTTAGGTATCCTTTCTATTTAACTAGGTAACTAAAGTTTAGTTCTAGGTTATTAGTTCTTCTATTTTGTTAGTATTCCTAGATTTTCTTAACTTTAAACTTATTTTCTTCCTCTAGGTTATACTAAAATATTTTTTATAATAGCGTTATAAAGGTAGCTAGTTCTAATTTAGAGATATAGAAGCGGAGGTAGATCTTTATATCTAGTAGTAGCTTAGGTGTGTAATTTACAGGTCTGTTTTATTCTTTAACTAAAAATAGTCTAACCTTAATATAATTAAGTCTTATACTTAGTTATTTATTGCGTAAATTCCTTATAAGTAAGTATACTTTATCCCCCTTCTTTAGCTAAGTTACTATTTTTCTTTTCTTATTCTGGTAGGAAATACTGTTATATTATGCTTTCTTAAGGTTCTCTTAGAGTTGTTTATATATTTTCTTTATTTCTTTAGCTATTTTTATAGCTGCTTTAGCTTTTCTACTAGGATATAACTTTATAAAGAGATTAGGGTGTCTCCTGTAGTTAGTAAAGAATAGTATCTTTCTAGTTAATTCTAATAATTTATTATTATAGGCTAGTTATGCTATTAGTAATAATAAAACCTAATTATTCTATTATTAGTTACTATAAATCCTTAAGTAGGTCTTTATTATTTTATTTATTCTTTCTGTTTATCTGTCCGTTTATAGGTAATAGGCTGTTAATAACTTTCTCTTTATCCCTATCGCGGCTATTAATAAAGACTAGAAGTTAGATATAAAGAGCTTATCTCTATTACTTATAATAGACTTAGGTATACTATAGTATTATATTAGTCTGTCTAGAATAATAAATGCTAGCTGTTCTGTATTAGAGTTATTTCTAAATAGTATTACCTCTACTGCTTTTATAAACCTACAGACTATATTAAAGATAGTGTTATACTTAATTCCTATCGCGGGATCTTTAGATAGTAGTAACCTTGATATAAAGTCTATAGAAATATCTTCCTAAGGTTTATTAGGTAGCTCTATAGCTTATATTTCTCTATATAGTATATAGGTACTATATTTTTTCTTATAATAGTCTGCGCATTTTTTAATAAACTATTTAACCTTAGCCTTTATATTCTTAAAGCTATAGTGTCGCTGTATAAGTTCTATTATTTTTTTAATTCTAAGGTAACTATATACTAGGTTATTATAGTGTTATTAGATAATTACTTCTTATAATTCTTTAGGTACCTTAGACGTAATTATTATAGTATGATTTAATAACTTATTAGGTCCTAGGCTTCTATCCTAGTTTACTTGAAGGATAGTGTTATTAACTATTACTTTTATTCCTGCGATGTCTAATTTGCGGCTAAGAGCATTAGCTCTACTATTATCTTTTCTTAGTGTGTATATAATCTTAAACTTATATTATCTTAGTATTTCTGCCTATTAGACCTATCTCTAGTTTAAGGTCTTAGTAGTAGTAAAGTTAACTAAGTTCTTATAGTCTATAAATATTATAAGATCTAAGCAGCTTTCTGCGTAGATCTGCTAGTAGTTAAGGGCGTTAATAACTGCTATAAGCTCTTTATTATGTACGTTATATTACTCTTTTAAGTCTGTAAATTTCCTAAAGTAGTAGGTAATTAGGTACTATTTCATATTATATTCTTATTTTACTATTATACCTAGTGTAAGGTCTAAGGCATCTATTTTAAACTATAAAGGTTCTCCTATTTAGAACGTAATTAGCACTAGTAGTATAATATAGGCTTTCTTAAGTACTTAAAATGCTTTCCTTTATTTACTTCCCTATTCCTATTTTATTTCTTTCTTTATGCGTTTAGTAAGTAGGATAGATTTTTTAGAGAAGTCCTTAATAAACTATTAGTTAAAGTTAATAAATCTTATAAATAACTATATATCTTTAACTATTTTAGGTTTAGGCTATTCTTTTACTACTCTTATTTTTTCTTTACTTATCTTTACTCTATATACACCTACTATATATCCTAGGAATTTAACTTCTTCTTTATAGAACTTATATTTATTAAGTTTAAGTAGTAAGCTAAATCTTCTTAAATAGGTAAGAACTATTTTAATGTGCTTAACGTGCTCCTATAAATTCTTAGAGTATATAAAGATATTATTAAGGTATGTAATAATTAATATATCTAAGTATTCTCTTAATACGTTATTATTAAGCGCCTAGCATGTAGCTAGTGCGTTAGTAAGACTAAAGAGTATATTGTATACTTATAGTAGCTATAGCGTATTTTAAATATAGTCTTCTATTCCTTACCTTTCTTTATATAAATAAAGTTATACGCTCCTTTTAAGTCTAATACTAGAAAGGCTTTTATAAAGGCTAGTTAATCCTATAGTTCTACTATATTTAGTAAAGGGTATTAATTTTTTATTATAATATTATTAAGTTTCTAGTAGTTAACGCATAATCTTAACTTCTTATTCTTTTTTAGTATAAATAGTGTAGGGTATCCTACTAGCGACTATAATTCTCTAATAATTCTCTTTTTAAAGTTTATTTTAATATATTCGCGTAGGGTTTTAAGTTCTTTTTCTAATAAACTGTAAATTAGGCTAAAAGTTAGTTACTCTCCTTTCTATAAGATTATCTTGTAATCCTAGGGTTAATATTTAAGTAATACCTTTATACTTATCTCTTCCTAAAAGAGTAACTTATATTCTTTATACTTATTAGGGATTACTAGAGTTATACTTTACTCTTTAACTCTAGCTTATTAGTCTAAAGGCCTCCTATTAGTACCTACTAAGTTAGACCCTTATACCTTAAGGTTATCCTTATTTAAAGTAAGAATTCCTATTATTATCTTCTTATCTACCTAAGCACTTAGCTACAGCGTAGGCTTACTTATAGTTACGTCTGTTCTACAGCATCTAAATAAGAACTTTTCTTTTTCTAATCTATTTCTATGCTATATTCTCTTAACTATAAGAGTCCTAGTATTACGTCGTGTTATAATAGTCTAAAGACGTCTAGGTTAATTATCTCCCTATAGTTCTAGATAATAAGTTATATATTCTATACTTTGTATGTAATTACAGACTCTAATAGTATTAGTTATCTATTAGCTACTGTTAATAGATATAGTACTAATTTTAGTAATAAGATAAAGCTAGCTTATCTTATTACTTACGCAGAAATATAGCTTTGTTATGCTCTAGAATCTACTAGTGCCTTTATCTAGCTTCTATTAAGCCTAATATCTAGCTTAAGGAGTCCTTATACGCCTGTTATATATAGAGTTTATAGTTCTTACTTATTAGTAGGCGCGACTCTAAAAAAGGTTCCTCCTAATACCTATTTATTATCTTAATATCTTTATACTTAAGATAGTTAGAGTTAAGGCACGTTTGCTATTACTACTAATTATACTTCCTATTAAAGATAAGCTACATTACTATAGTAGCTACAGGATTATTATTCCCTAGAAAATAGAGGATAGTTCTCTTATCTTATAGGTAGTTATTATATTTAACTTTAGGACAGTTATACTATTAGTATTTACACTAGTAAAATAAATTAAGGAAATATCTCTATTCTATTTTACTTAAATAGTGTATTATACACAGGTCTATAGTATAGAAGGACTAGTAGATAACACTGTAGTATTAATTACGTAGGTCTTTTAAATAGTCTAGTATCTACTTCTATAGTCCTTTACGCATAGTATACAGGGTTTAAGCTGCCTCTGCGTGCTTATATAATTTTCTAGCTTCTTTTACTATAAGACACTAGTAGGGGTTAATATTCTCTTTATTATCCTCCTAATATAGTTATTATTTAAGCTAAGTATAAGCGTCTTACTTCTTAGTATCTATAAGTATAATCTTACTGTAGAAATTAACTTAAAAGTACTCTTACTACACTAGGTCCTTAATACTTAGTATGTAGAAAGTATCTTCTTATATTAGTAGTAGTATTATTTAGCGTTATAATATATATTTAAAGGTCTTAACTATTAGGGGTTCTAGTACCTATATTTATCTAGCTTATTAAAGTTTCTAGGGGGCGTCTCTAACGCTTATAGGGTACTATACTTCCTTAGCCCTTTCTACCTATTGTTATATTACCTTTATATAATATTTAAGGTAATTATAATATTCTTATAATATATCTTATATTACTTATTTAGCTAGGATAATTATACTTATTCCTTATACTATATCTGCTTCCTATTCTACTAGAGTTAGCGCGTTAATATATTATACTTTATATATATATTACGCGCGTAGTTAGTAGTTAAGTTCTGCTATATCTTTTTCTACTCCTATAGGCGTTAATAGCCTTAGAGTTCTTAGTTAATATTAGTTCTAAAAGTTCTCTATTTTCTATTTCTTAGTTAGAAGTACTATAGTATTATTAAAGTCTTCTTTACTATCTTTATAGACTAGAGATAGGAAGTTATTACTTTCTTCCTCTTTATTACTATACTAGGTTCCTAAGATCTCTCTCTTAGTAGGTTCTTAGAGAGGTAGCTATAATATTTCTATATCTTAAGCCTTTTCTTCCTATGTAGTAATAACTTCCTATAATTTATTATTACTATTTTCTTCTTTTATAGTTATTATATTAATCTAGTAGGTTACTTTATTCTTCTTCCTACAGTCCTTAGCTATATAGCTTTTCTTATTATAGTTAAAGTAGGTTATTTCCTTTTTCTTTCTACCTTTATCTAATTTTCCTCTATTAAGGTTATCTAGGTGTATTACTTTAGGTCCTCTAGATATATACTATTTAGGTACTCCTTATAGCTAGTACTAATATTATAGGTAACTGCTGTTTAACTTATTATGATAATCCTTCTAGGGTTTCTTATCTTCTTTTATTTATCCTAATTGTTATCCTCTAAGTCGCGCATAGAGCTTATAGAGCTTAATATTTAGTTAGATAGTTTTATTAATTAGGTTATCTAGCGTTATAATACCTATACTAGAGCGTATTAGCATAGTTTAGACGTCTGCCTTTAGGCCTTATTTATATATAGTCTTTAGAGTATTATCGTTCTAGTTAGTTTATCTAGCATACCTTAAAAACTTATTAGCGTAGTTAGCTACAGACTAAGTTTATCGCATGTTCTAGAATTTTTATTCTGCGATAGTTGTCTTGTTTAGGAGCTTAAACGCTTAACGTATACGTGTCTTAAAGTTGCTAGTTTCCTTAAACATACTAATTAACTCCTTTAGTTTAGTTTCCTTACTTAGGTACTTAACTAAATAAGGCTTTACCTACTTAGCAGCTTCGCCCCTTATATAGCGTATTATAAGTACTACTTAGTTATTATCTTCTATAGTAGTAGAATTAAACTTAAAGAATAGGTTAAACTAAAGTAGCTATTCTTTAAGCTTAAATTAATTACTATAGAAGAGGTCTAGTTTAGTAACAGCGTTACCTAGCCTAGTAGTATAGTAGACTGCGTTTTCTATATATGTGTTACTTATCTTAAGAGTGTTTAAAGTATAAAGATCTTAAAGACTATTTGTAAGGATAACTAATAAGACTATAAGGTTAGTTCTCTAGGATAGAGTAAGGGGCTATATAAAAGGGGGTTTAATACTCAGATAGTAAGAGGGCGCTTCTATAAAGAGTACTAAGAGTTAAGAATAATTAGTATTACTATTACTATACTATAGAGTATAATATTAAGTTAAATATAATTATCTATAAGGGTTTATTATAGTAATCTATATATATAGAGGTTATCCAGGTTGCTTAGTGTGCTCAGTGTGCTCAGTACTACTGATTAGACTAATTAACTGAGCATGTCACGTGATCTTGGTTGTTGGGCCAATGCCTACGTAGTCCAGGTGGGGCCGCTGGGGCAGGGTTCTCAGCAGGATCGTAACAGTCTATTATACCTTTATCTATCCTACTATTATAATATATATTATAGTACTAGTCTACTTTAGTACTAGCTTAAATCTATTTTATATATCCAAGTCTTACCTCTGAAGGCTTCCTTACATGAGCTAGTAATTATATTAAGTAGTAGTTTTAGTATATTAGTAATAGATTATTTTTTTTAGATATATTAAAGATTACTATAGTAATATAGTTCCACCTAATTTAATATATAAATAGCTAAGATAGTAAGCTAGATATCTACTATATTTAAAGGTATTTAAAGAGTATAGTATTAAGCTATTATATATTGAGATAAGAGAGGCACTTAAACTTAGTAGGTGCGGCGCTCGCTTATGCGCGGCGCTTACTTAGAGGATACGTTAAGAGAAATAGAACTTAAGAATACTAGAAACTTATAATACTAATAAGAAACTAGTATAAATAGTATAAGTATTAATATAGATAAATAAATATAAGTAAGTGTAGAGACGTATGCTTATTATAATAGAGCGTAATTTTAATACTCTTAAAAGTAGCTACTTTACTTAAAATTCTATTTAAGCTTTAATAAAAGGCCTTTTACTTTATAAATATTATATATAGCTATAGTAACCCGTAAGTTTCTTTATAAGTACTATATTACTAATATTAACTAGCTAGTATACTTACTTAACCTTAACTTAATTAAGTACCTTTAGTAGTATCTTAAGAAGTATATATATAAATTCTATCTTTTGTATAATAATTATAGCGCTACTAAAGAAGAGGAGGATAGCTTTTATAGTATATTAAAAGAGTACTAGTATTATATACTAGTAATGCTTATTTACTACTTTATTTTAAGTATACTATAATAAATTATTATATATAGATAAGTATAAAGTTAGTAAACTAAATATTCACTACGTACGTAATTCTTAATATAAATATAATTATATTATATTTTAGCTAAGATATATAGCATTAAAGTTTTACGTATAAATGCATGTAAGGCTAGCTTGTGCGCTAGTAGTAGAAACTTTATTCATGTAACTGTATAATAAAGTTATATTTTTATATAAGTAATAAAATAAGCTAGCTTTATCTTAGTATTAAAGTTAGTATTATATCTATTAATAGTAGCTAATAAATAACTTATATTATTAAACTCTATAATTACTTTTATAGTTAAAAGTATATGGCTTAAAAATAAACTAGGAATTTAAAAGTTTTTATCTAATTACTATAGGATAAATACTACTATAAGTAAGCTTATACTATAGCTAAGTCCTTAAGTAAATAAGAAAATAATAATAATAATTCTTACTTCTACTAAGCATAACTTTAAGATATAAGAATCCAAATTAGTAACTACTAATAAAAGACTTTTAGACTAATAAGCTAAAGTTCAGAAAAAAAGTATAACTTTAGTAATTTTAATAAGTATAAAGAATATAAGTTACTTTTCTAAAAAAAGATAAGTATACAAGTATTACTTAGATACTAACTTTAAGACTATAAGATAATTTTATAAAAAAAAGTAACTAGCTTCTAGCTTAATTTATAGTTTATTAAAAAAAGAACCTAAAATACTATGTAAATATATTAAGATAAATAATAATAAAAATTATTAAAAACTTATAATTACTAGTAAGATACTTTATATTATTTATACTAAAAAAGAATAAGAAGTAAATATTATACGTTAACTATTAGAAACTTAATAATATTATAATTAAAAATTAATACTCTTTACTAAATATAGTAAACTTATAAGACTAATTACCATTTATAAAAGTTTTTATAGTATTAAACTTATAAAAAGTGTATAACTTTATTTATATAAAAGAAAGTAAAAAATGAAAGACTATATTTAAAATAAACTATAGCTACCACAAGTATACCCTCTGCTGAGGAATAAGCTGTTCAGTGAAACCATCCTTTTTCAAACTAGGCTTGATCAACCTAGTCGCTTGCCCCATGAACAGATCTTCCGGTATCGAAGCTAATCCAAGGCGCTCATAATTGTCGGCCGTGCCCGACACCAATTTCAAAATGATTGCATGAACATAAGGGGGTCCTGCGACGCTGAAGCAGAGCGCTAGTAATTCTGATTTGTCTAATTCCTCACTTGACAGCTCGAAAGGACTAGTATCTGTCGTGAAGTCATAGGTTTCCTGTTCATGAGCAAGCCGTATTTCCTTACTGCTTGGCCCATCTTCTCGCACGGCATCGACCACTTGCACGGTCAATGTTCGGCCAGTGATCGTGGTCACTCCCCCAAGACATTGACCGTAACTATCCTCTCCACTGATCGTGTATTGGATGGAGTGTATGCGGACCAGCGCTTTAATGTATCTTCCCCATGTACTCACGCGCCCTTCGACTGATAGCCAGGACCAAGTTGGTACGTAAGACGATCGTACTCGCCAGTGTGTTCTGTCGCCCGTTGAGTAAAGACTCGGATTCGTGTACTCTGACCACCACAGCAACCCGCCTGGTAAAATATCTTCCCATATTCCTGCCAGATACCTGCCGAGAAAATCGGGCATATCGATCTGCCTTGCGACGGAAGATAGAGCTAATAGACGATCAGCAACCCGCGTTATCTGCCTTGCACTGTACTGAGCACAGATGTCGTGCCAGAAGTTAAGTCGACACATATCACTTCCCCACCTTGCCACCTGCGCATACTTCGTTTTCAAATTTTTCCCTACCCCAAATTCAGGCCAACTCGTTTGTGGGTTTTGGAGGTCTCCGCACTCGCAGTCCACGGACGAGCGACACTCCCATACTAGCTCAGCCGGAGTGAAATGCACTACTCTTTTAGCCAACAAGCGTTCTTGAAATGCCCAGGCGCGCCCAAACAGAGGAAGCTCAGGAGCAGCCCAGAAATTTTCTCCTTTTTTCCATACGTCATGATGACTCTTATCGTACACAGCAACCTTGAGTGCGATGCCGGTTGCGGTCCGTACCCTAATGCGACGCTGCAATCTTTGGCTGTATAAACCGTAGTTTCCATCTTCCGCAAGTGTCGCGGCGATAGGGATATACGCTTGGCCATATACGCTCCCCATTCTTGGAATCTCTCTAGACTTATCCTCTTCATCGTCTTGAACAATGCAAAGCGAGTCAATCCATATACACTGTATATCTAAACGCTCTAGTATATCCATGGCGTCGATGAACGTTTTTGAAAGATTGGAGACCGGTATTCCACTGGATAAGTGTGCTTTTAGAGTCGCTCTCGTTGTCTTGGGAATGTCGCAGTTCGATCCCCAGCAGTGACTTAGTGCAGCGTACTTGTATCTGTGGCCTGAGGTTTCAAATAAGATTGCTCGACTACTATCGTCGTGGTTGGGAATTTTTGGCAATCGCCTTGGTGCGAGTGGCTGCGTTACTGATTCATGTGCAGTCATCATGGTTTTCATCGCAGGGCGCGATCTTGGAGCGAAGGAAATTAAAACATGAAGGATCAGTTGCGTATAGAGGCACTGCTCGACCCGTCGCAACGAAGGGTCAAAGGAATGAGACATCATCCTGTGTGGAGAGTGAGTCGTAATCTCCGCTATTAAGAACGATATAGACTTACCTCTGCCATAATTTGAATTGGCACATCTTTTGTCTCTCCACTCTCAGACTTCCAGTTCAAATTTGTCATAACAAGACCGTTACTTACCAAAGGCTTGCTGATAACCATTCGAACGATAGTCCCTTCATCCTTTCCAAGGTGAAGCCAACGGTGCCGATAGAAGACCATAGACTCTAATAAAATATTGCAACGAGAACATCCCAGAGATGCTGCCTCGCGAACACTTTCCAGGCTCATTTCCATTTGCCAATATTGCCCAAACCCATGACAAGCCTGGCATCGTAATCCTCGAGAGTCAACACTCATTGTAATGCCCAGGATGGTGGCCGCTTCGGTATTGCTGAACGTATTTGCACAATGAGTTGATTGCACCTGCAACCACAAACAGTCGACTTTCGATTACTTCAGCGTCTATCGTTCACATTTTATAGGTCGCGGTAACCCAAATTACTGAAACAGCGCTTGGCTCCGTGCAGTTCCAATATTGTGGCTTCACCGGATGAATCTTTGTCGAATGCGCGAGAGGTTCAGTATGTTATTACAAGTGAACAACACCCGAATATGCCCCAATAACGTGAATGCGCTAGGTAGCTTCCGGTAAGGCTATTCTGGTGAGAGGCATTCCGGTGAAATGCGTCGCGTAGGCATTAAAGCTACCATTCCTCGCCTGCAATCGCAACTCCCGGTTCTTGCACGCCGCGCAAACTCTCATCCTACGCTTACCCTTGGGATAATGAAGATGGCCTAAGCTGCCAAATCAGAATAGCCACTTCTACCAGCCACAAGGCTGTATTCAGCCTTGCTGCCTAGCGTTGTATCGCGCTGCGTTGCGTTGCATTTTGTGTGTGTGTGTGTGTGTGTGTGTGTGTGTGTGTGTGTGTGTGTGTGTGTGTGTGTGTGTGTGTGTGTGTGTATTTTATTATGGCCATGCAACCCGAAGCGTTAGCTATATACGTTCTTCCTGCTCCTCGCTTCTCCATTGTAGGAGCCAACCATGAGTCTTGCCCATCCATTTTCAGATAATCCACTTATTAGGTAATGAATTAGTATCTAATTAGAGACCCCTTAATTGCCAGCTTAAACTATGACTG
This sequence comes from Pseudopyrenochaeta lycopersici, assembly GCA_003313425.1. NCBI lineage: Eukaryota > Fungi > Ascomycota > Dothideomycetes > Pleosporales > Pseudopyrenochaetaceae > Pseudopyrenochaeta > Pseudopyrenochaeta lycopersici. The sequence continues at coordinate 773,009 of NHZP01000027.1, read as the reverse complement.
AAAAGTATCCTCTTGTACCGAAGCAGTTTACGTACTCAGCCTAGCTGTGATTAGCTCGCGAGACAACGAGCTGGCGTTGGATAAGCGCATGCGACGGGGTTGTGGCAACTTAAGAGCTAGATAAGTTTTAAGAAAACTTATTTAATATTCTATTACTATATAAGAGTCTAAAACAGATGGATAATTGTCCTTGTTAGACGGAGATAGTAAATGATCGGATTGTGCTGAACTTTATCTTAGCCAGTTTTCGATCATCCTCGTAATTCCAGCACTTAAACTCCGTTGCCCTAATAAATTTACCTGGCCCGTTATAGTGAATGCATATCCAGAAGAATACCCAAAAGAATGACTCTATGTTGTGCATGAACGAGTGGCTTGCATCATCTAGAAGTACTCCGATTGCCATGAAGGCCCTCGTACTAGTCTTCCTACGTGCTTTTGAAACTAGAAAGTGGTGTTGTTAAGAACCCAGCGGTAGGAATATGCTTGCAGTCTACCCTTCGTATCCTTAATGCGCTTATTGTCATTACGAGAATATGCGCTGTATATGTCTTAAACCTATCTTTTAAGCATGTAGATCTTATCCGTAAGGCGTCTAAAGGCGCCAGCCGCCCCTTCGCTATAAACTAGCGCTAAGTTGATATTGAAAAATGCCCAGCAGGGAGTATGCTCCATCTTCTTTGCGTTTAGTCACCTAGCTTTCTCTCCACCACAACCGCTTGTTGATGCTGAACTAGGACAGCGGGGTCCCTTCTAGTGTAAGGGGAGGGACATGAATCCAAAGTGGCCTAAGGGGAAGTTCACTTACCTTCCACTCACGCTGGCGCTACAAGGGCTGACCGAAAAGTACATTTCTAATCGTGTAAACCAGTCTCTCTCCGCAACCGCTCACTCTGCCGGTTATCAGGAGGCATTAGAGCTCCACCAAGCAGGTTACCTCATAGAGAGGCTCCAGATGTTGGTCACAGATACTACAATACGTCAAATGATCACTAGCAAGCGCCATCCTACGCTGGTAGCCTTGCTAAGAAGCCTTGATGTCATGGAAAGCAAACATGGAACGCTGCAGGAGAGCTGGACCGGCGCCTGTTCGTGCGCAGCAGTCGTATCATGACGGCTCCCTATGCTAACATTACTTTGTTTTGGAGGGTGCGGGGTTTAGCGCTCTAGCATTTTCTGTATTGCGATTGCACGTCGCTTGGCGTGTTTATACTAATCTTTATACCTTGCACTCTGCGAGCCTCGCCACGAACTTCCAGTATGATTGAATACTATCAGAGAGTGGTAAGACTTCTGGTACCAATGCTTCACGGTGATAATCGAGAACCGTGTCAGAGTCCTGCTTCGCATCGTCTGATGCTGCATCCCTCTGGGTTTCTTGCGTAACGGGAACAGTCAATAGACGCTGTACCGTGTCTCTGTATATAATACCCATCTTGGGGCCCAATCTAGGGACATAGGCAGTAACAAGTTTTTCATGGAATCTCGCCTGCGTATACTTGTCTTTCCAAAGGGTGTTGATCCTCCTCCACAAGCCAATCTCTAAGAGGATGACCCCCAAGGCGTAAAGGTCGTGAACAGTTTGGAACCTTTGATGATCAGTCATATCTTTTAGAACCTTGCGGGAAGTGAACTGCGCGATTTGAGGGTGCCGGTAAAGGTCGTGCTCGAAATGCGTCATAGAATATTCCAATGTGATCTCGCTGGGGTCGGTGGGTCTTGAGAAGGTGAACCCATGAATATATGGGTCACGAAGATGTCTAGCTTCGCTTTCATCCTCGTCGGCTAAGAAAATGATGTTGTTCGAGCGGAGGGACCCATGCACCCATCCGCAATCGTGAAGCCGCAGTAGTGCAGTGACGAGGATTTTAGCCAACTCAAACTTGTCTCCCAAGTCGGGCAGATATGGATCCTCGCTCCTGCCAAGCAGGCTGTAGAGAGAGACCACTTGTCCGCTTGCCGACTGAGGCACTCTATACATCACGCCATATCTAGGAAACTCATCGTCTTCGAAAAACCCCAGGCAATCTTGTATACGGAAATCCGTAGGCTTGGGCGTTTTTGCAGAGAGCAGCTCGGCGATGCGATTGACGCGCCTGTCGATCAGTGCCTTCACAGGACTTTTGGGATCAAATTCCTTCCACTCGATCAGGATTCTGATGTTGTCTGTAACTTCTTGGCCATTGCTGTCCTTCCCGTAGATGCGATATCGACCCACAGTCCGAAATTCAGATGTCGTACGTTCTTTGAATGTTTCAATCTGTGTACGGCTCCGCCGCTGTGACATATCCATGGCCTTGTCCTCAGGAGACATGATGGCAAGCTTTGACTGCGTAGAACTCTGGATGTGGTCGTACAACAGAGCAACATTCGGTGGTGATGAGCTACTAGACTCCTTGAGCTCCCTGCATGCAACATTGACACTTTCTACCTGGCTGGCGTTGCGGGTCCCTCGAAGGACAGCTGAGTGGATAAGCCTGTCGATGGCAACAGTTTCATTGATTCGTAATAGTGCATGAAGTCCATCGTTGAAATCTTTGAGGTCTGCTATGAGAGAGGCAAATTTAGCCTTGTCTGATACTGCCCAGCGAAGCTTGAAACTGATTCTAGCGTTGATTGAAGGTATTGTCTGTCTCGCTGCTGTAGAGCTAGTCGGTAGCAGTGGAAATGAGCCCGGTGGGCAATGGACACCGTACTTAGATGCAAGAGTATCCGCATGGCTGAGCATTTGCTTTGTTTGTTGCAGCAGGCCAACCACTACATCGAACAAGCCATTCTCCTGCAGTTGTGCATCTAGAACTCCAGATTCTGCGCCGAAGTATTGACCCCAACTAACGAATCGTGCCTGTTGGATCTTGAGCTTCCATAGCAGAACGGGTGCATCCTTCTCCAAGCCCTTGGCCGTGCTCAAGAGTTCGTACGAAGCCTTGATGGTCTGGAAGAGCTGAATCGCAACGCCTATCACACTCACAACTCCGAATGCAACATCCATGACGGGTCCTTGGGACGAGTGATTGGGGTCAGGCAGGCCAAAGCACTCATCACGTAGGAAACAAGGGAGGCTGATAGGTATTTTGTCTTTAGCTTTGCGCAACTCCTGGAATGAGGCGTGATGCCACAAGGCGAAGTGTTGACGGTGGCGCAGTCTAGGCCGCGTGTCGCGACCAATCGAGCGCCTGTGCAACCCTACCGAGGCAGCGCCTCAAATAACCAGCTAGGCTTCCGGTGAACGACACCAAGCTCTACACCAATCATAGACTCGTTAAGAGCGGTAGCGCTTCAGACCCAATAAGAAGATGGCAAAATCAAAGTTGAGCTGTGTGTCACCCTTGAAGCTGAACCTTCATGAGGCTATACGACGTTGTGCGTTGTTCCTGGTGAGGTCGAGTCATTGATAAGCACAGCACCGCCCCGGCCGCATCCACTTCGGCCGCCAAACTAGCATCCCTTTCGAGTCTCATGTACGGTGCTCCTACCGATCTCGCCATGGATGCCGATTCGTCCCTCATTCTATCCGAGAGATCTATTAGTCTGGCAGACTCCGGAGACAGTGATGCCTTCAAGACCTCCGAAGAGCCGGCAATCAGCAACATCTTTCTCACAATATCTAACCTGATCCTCCGCTCCGATGGCGTCGACTTCGAACGGGAGCTAACCCCGCTCTCGAGTCTGGATGTCATTGGCAATGGTCTCTCATTTCTGGTAAAGAGATTGCCGCAGCGGAAGAGCACATATCCGACGAGCAGCCCTGTATTTGCATACAAGATCTCTAAAGCGGGGCTTGGGTCAGCAGGCCGTACACAAGGCTACACCTCCACAGTAAAGCATCAAATTCGAGCCTTGGTCACTGAATGCCGCGTACTGACGCATCCGCCACTTGCACACCACGAGAACATTGTCTCATTACAACGGATCCTGTGGACACCCGATCCCAGCGACACAACCCAGACTACCGTTTGCCTTGTTCTGGAGCATGCCCAATTTGGCACACTGGCCCATCTCCAGCGCTATAGGTCGATTCATCCTATCGAGCTCCAAGTAAAAAAGAAGCTGTGTCTTGATGTTGCGGAGGGTCTACTGGCACTGCACAGCTGTGGCATAACCCACGGAGACGTCAAGACTGAGAATGTCTTAGTATTTCCTCATGACAAAGACAAATATGTTGCAAAGCTATCGGATTTCGGCTGCGCTGTCATCAATTCTTCACCAGGCCTCGAAATGGAGAACAGCACTACACATCTTGTAGGATATACGCCTTACTTCCGTGCTCCAGAAGGTGGTGATGCTCTGACTTCAAGCCAACTACATCTCACGGATGTGTACTCATTCGGACTGCTAGTATGGAGGGTCCTGGCCGATGGCAACGAGCCCTTCTCCACCTTCTTTGATCTTCCTGCCGATACAGCATCTAGACGCGCTGCGATCACGCAGATTCAACTCGTCGGTTATGGTCTTTGTGCATTCGTCGCAGCTAGTATTGAAAATTTTATCGAGCCCATTCCCCTCAGCAGTGAGGACCGAAATCACTTGCTACGTTTGTTCTTGCACACGCTGGCGCTAGAACCACTTACTCGAAGCCTTGAGGTGGCTGCTCAGGAGTTACAAGAATCGCTTAATATTGTGCCAACGCCGTGAGCATTCCGCAGCCCCCTTCCCCCCCTGGCTAACAATTCTAACAATACACCTACGAATAGGAATAGTAGACAATATGCGGCGCAGCCGATACAGCCGTTGCCTAGCAAGTTTGAACTTGTAAGTACAGAACTTGTCTAGTTTAGTAAACCTGTGCAATGCTAAGCTCTTCAAGCTACCGAGATCTATTGAGTTCCTAGCCGTTCTGGGAGCGCCCTTGCAGACATGCTTTTATCAAGCATTGGAGGACATGCTAGCTCAATACGAGCAACCTTCCGCCGCTGGAAGCCACGAAGAAAACACGGCAATAGCATACAGCTCTCTCTACGTGATGATATCCTGCAGGCTTTCTGGGGTTGGATGCCGGAAGGATCCGACCGAGGTCTTCAGATTGTTACTCAAATTGATAAAGCTAGGCGGTATTCAAGCCATGTTTGCATCATCGACAATCTTGAGCATCCGAGATGCTCTTGGAGGCAGTCTCACCGACGGCGAAACCAGCGAGGCCCTGAATGCTACAATCATTGCCGCGGTGAACGAGGCAATCACGGCACGCCGCTGGATACTGGACCGAATTCCAGAAATACTTGAACACCCTAATTATACCACGCGTAGAGACGAGCGACTTTGCGAACTCCACGGAATGGCAGAAAATGCATTGGAAGTTCAGTCACAAGAAGGGTTCCAACGACACGCCAAACGTCTCAAGGGCGATGGCCGTGCAGACGAACCTACTTTTGGACATGGAAACACAACTCTCCATGCTGTGGCCTTGTTTGGAGATATCCAAATGCTTAAGGATCTCATCCACGGCCATGCTTGCAGCATCGATCTTCAAAACGGACTTGGCGAGAGCCCTCTGCTCCTTGCCAGCATGCATGGCCGCTCCAAAGAGGCTCTCTACCTGATTGAGGCTGGGGCAAGTATCCATCTATCAAATGGAGCAAATTTGCTCGACTATCTGGCGATAATGCGGCCCGAAGACATTGAAACCATTACGCAAGCGCTTCACGATCGTGGTGTTCGAATTCGACAAGCATGGTGTATCGGGACATCCTCCATGAACAATACTTACTTCTTCCTAGACATGATCGAGGGTGATGCGATGCTCAAAGCCATTGGGACCAACCGTCTTGACGTCGTGAAGGCCATCATCGCGATATCTGAAGGCAGTATTCCTGAAAGATTCGAAGAACGCAAGCGATACTTCACTTACAGCGTCGAAGCAGCAGCCCAACTTCACACTGCAGCAATTCTAGAACATCTGCTAACAGGTATGGTGGGCCATGACGAGCTTGTAGAAAAGAAGTCGATTGGCAGAGCCTGGCGTGTTGGAAAAGGTGACTCTCTTGTGCGATATACTGTCAGTGCCGAATACACCACTAATCGGATTGCCGTGCATGGCTCGCACTTCGTTACTGCTGCTGAAGAAACCTTGCGAGTGCTGGACAACTTCGGCTTCATAGAGCCTGTTCTAGTCTTCCATTCTAGGACACAGAGCACACTGCTTTGTGCCCTAGAGACGGGAAATGAAGAGATGGCAACGAACCTTCTTTCCTTTGACGCCATTGTGGCCGCAATCGACACTCCAGATCCTGTGACAGGGCTCACACCTTTACACTCTTGCATAAGGCATGGAGCGAAGTCAACATTTGATCGTCTAATCGAACTTGGTGCTCAGTACAAGCAAGGCATATCGTACCCACCGGGCACTGCTGACACCACCAGCTACCTGCACGTATGTGCCAGCCATAGGGCTGATATCTGGTTCGCCGAAAGATTGATGAATACTGGAGTACCTCCGGACGTCCCAGATAGGCATGGAAGCCCGCCGTTGCACATGGCACTTGTACGTCAGTCATATGATCTAGCCAGGTTGCTCATTCGACGAGGTGGTGGCTTGAATCGAATACTGAGCACTGGTTATACTGTTGCCGGGACACTCATGATTCCTACGATCCGTGAACACTTCCATGATTTCCTTGGAGCCATAGAGTAAGGTCGTCAACGCCATGGCACTGGCGAAGATACTGACAATGCGTAGATTTATTCTCAGCCTGGATAATCCACAAGAACGGCCCGACTTTGTGATAAACCCTGCTACTCAGCAGACCATCCTTCACATGGCCGTGAATGTAGACCTCGAACCACTGGAGAAGTTAAAGAAGGACGATGGCACGCATGCAGCGGCCGATAAATTTGATGCTTTAACAGCCTTAATCTTGAAGCATTTCTCTGGGCCAGATCATGTTAATGCTAGACATGTCAGCGGCCTGACACCTCTCCATGTCGCAATTGCCAATAAGAACCTCTCTGCGGTGAAACTGCTTCTTGACGCAGGCGCCGATGTATCTATACCCCCTGGACCAGGGAAGTCCACACTATCTATGGCCAGGTCGCATGTCCTTCTCTTCGGCAATCAGCTTCTTACGCGTGGTCAAATTCCGCAACCACTTCAGAACCTTGCGAAGCGAAGTAGCGCAATCGCAAGCTTGATTTACAGGGCATCATCCGAATCAGAGCATGTTCCCATGTACTCCACGATATTGAAGCTCTACGAGGCGATTGAGCCGTTCATCGCGCAAATGCGACAACTGGAGCACGCCAGCTCCAAGATGCTAGGCCTAGAAACCATCGTTTTGCGCATTATTGGCCAACACTATCCCGACATGACTGGAGAGGACATGACAGGCACATTTGAGTATCAGCAGTTGGTGAATAGCTTGGTACAACCTTGGATCATGGTAGAGGCAACAATCGGATTCATATCTTCGGAGCCGCTTGCTGGGGATAACGACAAACGTCATGATGCTCTACTATCAGCAACCAAAAACGTCCCGTGGCTTGGTGAATTCTCGCATATTGGAATAGATCACATTCAGCAAGCCGCTCTATTCGAGGTCGTCCTGCGAGTGCTTGGAGATGGCCATGAGATTTCGACATGGGCAGACTCATACATGGATCGCTTTATGGCGTACTCAAAGAGCCGGAATTCCGCGGATCTGCCGGACTCGCCAATGCTTGTGAGATACCCTTATCCTCTCAAGGATATATACGAAAGGATCTTGAAGCTAAAATGCATCGAATCATATGATACGCAGGGCATCTTACGCTGCTTGCGATACCTGGACGGTGGTGCAAACCCAGATCGGTTCTGCGCAGCTAACCCTCCAGCCATGACCAAGGAAGAGTTCCAAGAATTCCATCTGCAGATTTTGCAGGGGCAAGAGCTACGTCTGGAGGATTTACGAGCTACTCTTCAGGTCAAAGCGAAATGTGGCTGCCACAACAACAAGATCCGCAAGATTACTGTGCAGAGACTTGAGCTTTTGACTCAATCAATGAGCGCGATCTCCGATAGGTCATCAAAAAGGCCGGATGATATACCTGTGGCCCCATTACACAACTCAGAACCAGCTACTGCTAGCGACACCGCGCTAAAGACTAGACAACAGCCATACAAGGAGTTTGATGTAGGGGACTTACGACAATCGCTTCTGACCGTAGGCAGCAACCTTGGAGCTCGCAATATTGGGCTCGTAGAGCATTTTGGCATCTTCTGTGCAGGTGACGCTTGTGCCAACAAGGTCTGGTCTCACTCATTCATCAGAGGAGACCGCGCCCGCTGCTTGCCATGCCAAACCGCCAGCTTCTGCGAAGGTTGCATGGAGAGTCATGCTCACCCACGCTTATACGTCCACGGCGTTGCAGTAGAGCGCAACAGCCAAATCAGTGAGAAGAAGTATGAGGAGATGAAAGCTGAGGGCCGATTCGTGGAACAGACTGTCTGGGAGAGCGGCTGGCTCGATGAATCTGGGCAGCTAACTTTTGACGGCGAGGTTGTCCCTTGGGGATCTCCATATCCGGTCACGCATTATGGCTTCAGCTGTGATGGCACTGCTTGCGCAGTGAAGGACCATGCCAACCCATTTATCAAAGGGGTCCGATATCATTGCGAGACGTGTCCAAACGCGGATTTTTGCACTACCTGCGAGCCCACTCATGACCAGAGGCATCCACGTGTGAGAATAGACGAGAGCATAATGACGAAGGAGCAGTTCGAGTTAGGGTTTCCCACGAGACCTACACAGGAGCAAGGTACAGAACCGCCTGAAAGAGACGAGTTGTGGCACGAGATGTTGAACTGGACGAAGATTGACTACCGGGAGAACCAGGATAGAGATCTGCATAGCCAATAGAATAGGATCCATGCTCGAGCCTGTAGTGTCTAGTCAAGCACTATGGCGACATATGGACTCGCCCAACGGCTATTAAATCGTCTTTGCCGCAGCAGCATCACCAGGGCCACACGGGATGAACGGTGATTTCGTTAGTCTTAGAGCGATACTCGATTTTCATATCTACTAACGTCCCCCCCCCCCCCCTCCTGCGTCGCGCAAAACCCACCGTGCCGCAAAATATGAGGGGTACTTCAACTTCAAGCCACAATAACTCCACGTACACGTTAAAATCTACTAAATTTCTCTTAAAGTACTGTACTGTAGCTACTACTAAATAGTTAGAACTTCTCCTACCTATAAATTATATTTGTATTATCGCCTTTACGCCTAATTTACACAGTGCATTATTCTATAGCGTTGTAAAAATCTTAAAAGCTAATAGTAAGGATAACTAGTAAGACCGCAAAGTTAGTTCTTAGGGATAGAGTAAGAGACTTAATAAACAAAGCTTTTAATACTAAGATAGTAAGAAGGTGCTTCTATAAAGAGTACTAAAAGGTTTAAGAATAATTAGTATAACTATTACTTATACTATAAAGTATAATATTAAAGTTAAATATAATAAGTTAAGAGGGTTGATTATAGTAATCTATATTTATAAAGGTTATATAAGTAACTTAGTATACTTAGTATATTTAGTATACTTATGTCAGAATTTTAATAAATCTTTTTGGTTATAATCGTGGATCAGAATTAATTGTGCTATTCGTTAGTTCTATTCTCTCTCCATTTAAACACAGACCTAATTCATTAATAATACATAGGTAATACTGTCTATAATATAGTATTTATATACTTTAGTTTTTATACCTCTGATCTAACACACTCCCTTAGCTTAGAGTAATCTTCTAAGCTACTATAAACCTATATCTTATATAATTATTAGATCTTCTATTTAAGTCTATATATCTTTAAGTTTTAACTCTTTTACTAAGGCTAGTTTCTTATTTACTAGTCCTAATTAATTAAGAAAGTTCTCTTATTTATTTAAGGGCAGCGCTTTAGTAAGTCTATCTGCTAGTATTTATAAAGACTCTATATATTTAACTTAAATTTATCCTAGTAATACTTCTTATTATAGCTAGTAGTTATAGATATCTATATATTAAAGTTTAGTTTAAAGTTTTATAATCTCTTCTATAATGAGTTAAATTATCTCTATATTATTATATTAAATTATAATAGTTAACTCTAGTAATAATATCTAGAGCTCTTTAAAAAGTTGCGAGGTAAAGATAGCTTTCTTTACTACTTAGGAGAGTATAAGTAGTTCTACTTTAGTTATTAAGGTAGTAACTATATCCTGTTTACTTACTCTCTAGGTAATAAGCCTACTAAATAGCTTAATTATATAACCTTATAAACTCTTTCTATTAACTCTATTATTAGTAAATAATACGTTACTAGCTACTTTAAGCTTATTATCTTCTTCTAATTAGAGTACTTTTTATTTTATTACTATAAGGTAGAGTAGGACTCTATTAGTAGCCTCCTAATACTCTATACTAAAGTTAATAAAGAAGTGTGTAAGGCGCGATAATATAAAGGTAATATCTAGTTATATAGTAATAGTAGTAAATAGTAAAGAACTAATCTTACGCTAATATTTATTAACTTCTAATAGTAATACTAATCTCTTACGTAGCTAGAGTTTAACGCTTACTATTAGGGTATTATATTAGATATCTTTCTTATCTATAAGTCTACTAATTTTATTAGTATAAGCTAAGTAAGAGAGTTAAATTAATTATTATTTTTAGTCTCTTATAACTTTAATACTAAGAAACTATTATAGGTCTTCTCTACCTGTAAAAGTATATCTTTCTTAAAGAGCCTTAATAGCTTATTAAGCTTCTACCTCCTTCTTCTAGTAGTAGGCTAAGATAATATTATTAACGTAAAAGAAAATAATAATACTATCTTTAATTATACAGTAGGCCTTATATAGTACTTATTTAAAGCTTAGTTTAGTAAAAGTTAAGATAAATTCTTTTTACTATAAGAGTAGTAAAATTTAAAGACTATAAAGTATTTTTTTAAGCTTTAAGATTATTCTAAGCTTCTAGTATCCTTATAGTATTCTTATATAGATTTCTCTATCTATAGTTATATGCATAAATATATTAGTAATATTATACTATTTAAGTTTAAAGTTAAACTTAGCAGTAATTACTATAAGTATTTAAAAAGACCTACTAGCTAAAGTAGCTACGTATATATCTTATAACGTAATATTTTATTACTAATTACTATAAATAACTAGTTATGCTTTATATTTAATAAGGCGATAGTATTTATCTAATTTATAGGTATACCCTTATATATAGTCTAATATTTAGTAGCCTTTCTATTTAATAGGAGTAATTAGCACTTTAGCCTAAGACTTTATTTATTTATAGCTCCTTAGGTATTCTTATTCTACTTCCTTAAATATTTTATATAAAGGATAATCTTAAAGCTTTAAGTAAGTTACTAGTAAAGGTAGTAATTAGTTTTAGTAAGGCTTTACCCTCTTTACTAGTATTCTCTTTAGCTGTGCCTTATTAATAGGCTAACCTTTATATTACTTTACGTGCCCTACTTAAGTACTAGCTATAAATACTACTACCTATAGTTCTATCTTTAATAAGCCTTATATTATTATACTATTAGCTTTAAGTTTATTAGTCTACGCCTAGCTATAGAGAGCTATAGGTAGTAGAGTATCTAGTAGTATTAGGTATAAGTCTATTAATTTTCTATTTTAGTAACTTCTTAATTTTTAACTTTATAGGCTTAAGCTCTCTCCTATTATTATATTATCTTTATAGAATAACTTAGTCTTAGGCTGTCCCTATTATAGTAGTATAGGTAGTTTAATTATTTTTACCTACGTTATAATCTCCTATAGAGTATTATGTAAAGGTTATTTATAAAGTTTTTTATTTTACTACTAAATACTACGCTTTTATTAAAGACTATATTTCTTATACTAATAACTTTAGCTAGTAATAGAATCTAAACTTAGTAAATATTTATAGATTAATAGCTAATAAAATAGCTAATCTAGGCTTTTAGATCTAAGCGTTATAGTCGCGACTTTTCTTAGTAGGTATTATTAGTTATTATAAATACCTTATAGCTATATACTTTAAGATAAGCTTAGTTTAGTTTCTATAGTCTAGTAATAATACTATTTATAGTAGTAACCCTTATAAAGAATACCTTATATAGGCTTTTCTAGTAGTTTAAGTAGTTTAGCGTTCTATTATATAGGTATACTACTACTCTTATAATTTTTAGCTATAGTTTCTAAGGAAGATTAGTATCTAGCTATATTATACGTACCTTTTCTTTTATTATACTTCCTAAGCGTTCTCCTCTACTATTCTATAATTAAGTATTAGGAGTAGAAGGCTTAACCTTTATACTTTTAGACGTGTACTATCTCTTAATTTCTAACTTAATAGTTACTATTTTATTATCTATCTTAATTACTTTTATAGAAATATTAAACTGCGTATAAAGGAAGTATGTAAAATTATCTAGTAACTAAATAATAGATTATGCTAGTCTATTATTAGTAAAGTAGAAATCCTAGTTATATACTAAGAATTAGTTAGTAATAAGTATTTAGCTCTTTTTTTTTAAGTAGCTTCTAACTTTATAGTTGTAAAAGTTAATTATAATTTATCCTCCTAGTCCTTCTTTACTTAGTTAAGGTTCTCTGCAGATCTTACGCTTTAATTTAGCTCTCTTATATATATTATACTTAACTATACTAACGCCTTTAATACGCACCTTCTTAGATTATTAGATAAGTTATTTAATTACTATAGGCCTTAGATACCCTAGGCGCTTATACTATAGTATTATACTTACTCTTTATAGTAACTACTTAGTTTAAGAGTTAAATTAGGTGTAAAAGGCACTATTATTTATATCTAATTACTTAAGTACCTATTAGTTATATACTTCTATTAGGTATGTAATAATTAAGTTATCTTATCTCTTTAATAATATAGGTTTATTCTTATTATCTTACTAAATTTTTTACTATCTAAGTAGTCTAAATAAGATAAGGTTATATAAAATCTCTAGGTAGAAGGTAACGTTCTCTAATTAGAGTATCTCTATACTATATAGTAACTTAACTTTAATATATATAGTACTATACTCTTTAATCTATATTTATACGTTACTTATTTATACGTAGTTACTAAGAATAGGTAAATAAAGGTAAGTTAAGCGTTACGCTATATTATAGATATATATTATCGCGCCTAAATTAAAGATAAATATATTCTTTAGTAGATATAGTTAGTTCTTTATTAAGAACACTAACGCAGTATACGCTACTTTAATTATCAATATAACCCTTCTTTCTAGTTAATCTTTTATAACTTTAAGAGTTAGTATATATAAATTCTTAATTAGTAGCGTCTTAGATTATTAGCGCTTTAAGTCTAATAATTTAATTAGCTCTAAGTTATACTTTCTTTTATACTTAATAAGTTTAGCTATTCTTAAATCTAGTGTAAACTATATAAGTACCCTATCTTTATTTAGATAGAAATAATTAAAAAGATTATAGCACTATTTATAAGTATAGTATATTATACCTTTAACTACTACTATATCCTCTAGAGAGGAATACTTAGATCTAGTACTACTTTACTTAAATTTATATTTTCTCTAAGTTCTACTATAGTTATTACTCTATAAAGCTAATAATACTTCTTTAGCTATACTAGAGGCGTTTCTCTATACGCTTTAATTAGATTTACTACTAGTAGAGTATATAGCGTCTCTAGTAGTAAAAGCACTCTTCTACTTACTCTTTTATAAGTAGGAGTAGCTTATATACTCTTAGAAAAGTTTTATTATTTCTTTTCTATTATAGTCTAGGTTATCTTTAGCTACCTAGCTAGAGAAGGTAGTTACCTATATAGGTGCTACCTTTTCTACTACTGTGCCGATGCACTTGGTGACCTGGTCACCTGGCCACTAAGGGCATCTCAGCTAGTTAGATGCAGCAGTTCAGATGCAGCAGTTCAGATGCAGCAGCTCAGGCCACAGCAGCTTAGGCCACAACAGCTCAGACTTCAAGGCAATTAAGCGAGATTAGCAGAAAAATAAGGATATAAGGAGGCAGGCAGGCAGAGGAATCCAGCAGGGGAACATCTAAGGATCTACTACCTAGAAAAACACCCAGAAAACATCTACAAAAAAAAAGTAATTAAGACAGTACAGACAGATAGACGGATACAGCTACTACAGATACAGTTATTACCTCCCCCCCTTATTGTTCATCCTTGTTTATCTACCTCCTACCTCTCATACCATCCTTGATGGGATGACTACCTAGCTGTGTTCAGTGTGCTCAAGGCTACCATCGACAGGGAGAAGTTGGCTGAGGCCTCTGTTCCTGCACACTACTAATAAGAAGTCTTCTATAATATTATTATTATATTATACTTCTATAACTTCTTTAGTCTTAGCGTTAGTTACTACTTAATTATATTTAGTAAGCTAGATATCCTAGTTTACTAGGGTCCTTATTAGCTTTAATATATTATAATATCTTATTTATGCTTATTAGCGTTCTTTAAGTAGGTTAATTCCTACTATCCTTTAGATATTAATAATCTATTAGTAAATTATAGTACTAGGGAGGTGTAATGGGCTGCGCCCTTTAAGCAGGAGAAGCTTCGCTACTATCGCACGAGGAAGGAACTCCTTAATCTCCTCTGCCCCCTTTTCTTATTAGCTTATACAAGTTAGCAGCTAGAGGAGCACGTTCCTCTTTACTTGTATAAATATATATATATATCCTCTAAGGATACCTGTAACCTCTTCTCTATCTTTCTCCTTCTGTAGTAAAGGACAAATGCACACTCGTTAGCTAGGCCTCTTCGCCCATAACAGGAGGTAGTAGTTACGCTAAATATACGCTAATACTATACTCTAAATATGTATTATAAGTAACTAACAGTTAGCCTATTCTCTATTATATTTCTTCTTATTAATCTTATAAGCTTTAAGTTATACCTTATAGTTATCTTAATTAGCCTTATATATTTCTTAGCTTTTAGTTAATAAGTCTAATAGTTTTATTAGTATAGCTAGAGTTATATTAGTTTAGGACAGGTTTAATCTTATTATCTAGCTTAATAATCTAACTTAGTTACTTTAAGAGTTTAATAACGCGCTAGGTACCTATTATTAGACTATAGCTAGTATATAGTTAGCTAATTATAGTAGGACTAGGGGGATTAGTTCTAGTAAAGGTTCTCTAGTTCTATTAGAGTCTGTAATTACTTATATATTATAGAACTCTACTTTTACTTTTAGTTATAGTAACTATAGCGTGTAGTTTATGTAGTTAGTAAGGATAATTATAGCGTCGCGTGCGCTAGTAATATTTACGTAAGATATAGTCCTTGCTTATTATAGGGTTAGTAAGACTCTTAATTATTAGAATTTTAATAAATCTTTTTAGTTATAATCGTAGATTAGAATTAATTATGCTATTTGTTAGTTCTATTCTCTCTCCTTTTAAACACAGACCTAATATATCGATGATACATAGGTGATACTGTCCACGATGCAGTATTCGTATACTTCAGTTTTTATGCCTCTTATCTGACAACTTAGTATGACCAATTATACTAAGTAGCTAAGTATATTATATAACTTTAGTTATTTACTAAATATCTATAACCGCCTACTAGGGCTACTAAAGTAACGTTTTTATAAGATTATAATACTATTCCCCTCTTATATTAGCGCTCTCTTTAGTACTTATTATATAATATAAGTATTTCTTACTTTTTACTATATTATATTTTATAATACTTAATTATTAATTAAGTATTAAGTATTATTTAACATTAATACTTTTATAATTATATTAACTCTTTTAGAGAAGCTATAGTTTAGAAGTATATAATATATATAAAGTATAGTTAAAGATATAAAGTTTATATTTACTTAAAAAAGAATAGTAAATATCTTTATTAAAAGTAAAATTATAATATATAAGTTATAAATTTAGAGTTTAAATAACTAGTTAATTAAAAAATAAAATTTTAGAAATAAATAAAGTAATGTAAAAATATATAAAAGGTTATAATAAAAGTATGTAAGAAAGCTTTTAAAAAGCTATATATTACTTAGCCTTAAAAAGAGTAGTTATAACAATAAATAAATTTAATTAATTACTATATAGAAGAGATAATAGCTACAAAAGAGTAAAATACTAAAAAGTAAGAGGTAGTATAAGCTTTATTACTTAAAAATACTTCTAATACTTTAAAGTTTAGTTTATAACTTAGTACTTAGAGTATATTTAAAAGCTTTCTTTTTAAATATTACAAAGTTCTAGTAAGTAATAGCTTATTAGTAGGAAGTTTTGTAGTTCTTTCTAGTTTCTAGTACTAACCTAAAGTTAAAGATATATAAAGTTAGTTATCCTTTTGTCTAGTTTTCTCTTTATTTTAGTAATTATTAATTTTTATTAATAGTTTTTTTAGGTTTTCCTTAAGTTTTTATATATTTTCTAAACTTAAGTATCTTTTTTATTTAACTAAGTATTAATACTTTAGTTTTAGGTTATTAACTCTTCTATATTATAAGTATTTAGGGATTTTCTTAACTTTAAACTAATTTTTTTTTAAAGTTATATTAGAATTCTTTTAATAATAATATTACTAAGTTAGCTAGTTCTAACTTTAAGGTATAAAAGTATAAGTAGATTTTTATATCTAGTAGTAGCTTAAGTATATAGTTTATAAGTTTATTATATTCTTTAATTAAAATTGTCTAATAAATATATAGTTAAGTTCTTTACTTAGTTATTTATTATATAAGTTTTTTATAAGTAAATATACTTTATTCTTTTTTTTTTTAGCTAAAGTACTATTTTTTTATATATTTTAGCAAGAAATACTATTATATTATACTTCTTTAAAGCTTTCCTAGAGTTATTTATATATTTGTCTTATTTCTTTAGCTATTTTTATAATTACTTTAGCTTTAATACTATAATATTATTTTATAAAATATTAAAGTATCTCTTATAATTAGTAGAGAATAGTATTTTTCTGGCTAATTCTAATAATTTATTATAATAGGCTAGTTATACTATTAATAAAATTTAATTATTTTATTATTAATTACTATAAATCTTTAAATAAGTTTTTAACATTTAGTTTATTCTTTCTATTTATCTATCTATTTATAAGTAATAAGCTATTAATAGTTTCTACTATATCCCTATTATAGCTATTAAAGTAGACTATAAGTTAGATATAAAAAGCTTTATCTCTATTACTTTTAATAGACTTAGGTATACTATAGTATTATATTAGTCTATCTAATATAATAAACGCTAGTTATTTTATATTATAATTATTCCTAAATAGTGATATTTCTACTACTTTTATAAATCTGTAGACTATATTAAAGATAGTGTTATACTTAATTCCTATTATATGAACAGGATTATGCTAGCTCTATTGCCAGTTCCAGGGAAGCGTTCCCAGGACAACAGCTTGCTTGGTCTAACGTAGAACTCCTGGAGGAAGGGGTTATAGTTCCCGTAGTCAACAGAGATATTAGTTAACAGGAAAGTTGCGCGGATATTGAATCCCGTCTATGGACTATAGAAAATTAAAATTTGCCTTTATTTCCGAAGCAGTGCCTAGAACCTTACCCTGCCCTTTGGATGACAAGGAGTTGGGAGTACAATTCACATGCCTCTTCTTAATTGCTTGAAATAAGACCAATATGTGGAGCGGTAATGGGAACGTTACTGTGTTGTTGCAGTTCTAAGGCTATATCCTTAAATCTATCCTAGTAATTATATGACCCGAAGAGAAGTTCGCTAAATCTGTTGAACCTGGAACCTACGCATAGTTAATAACATTACAAGACGCAGCGAGATCAAACTACTAAGAATAATTAGAAAGAGGTTTCTCTAGGGTTAATTTGGCGGAGGTTACTAACTATATTGTTGCGTTTTCCTAGTCTATCTCTTGTGGCTGAGCGTTTATCTCCACAGGTTAGGGGAGGCAATGCGCTACAGAAGTTTATTAAAAAGGATTACTCTACAAGTAGTCGCCGCCTAGGCGTGACTTTTTATGTCTCTCGGTTCTCAATTACACGCCGATATTGAACAGTCCTACTTGGTCACACTTAGCAAAAAGATATAAACTTCCTCAACAGGCGTAAAACCGAAAGCAGCACGCCCCATCGGCAACTCTGGAGCCAGTTCTGGATCAGGTTTGCATTGGCCAATCCTACATGCCAGCGTAAGCCATATTCATTTTGCTTTGCGAGACGGTGATACAGTATGTGGGTCAGAGAACGGGAGCGGTACAAGCACAGATTGTTACAGAGATATGCATCAGTACACCAGTATCAATCCATTCTCCCTACACAGTACTTTGTTATTGACAGCCACGTGATTTAATGCTGTGAGATAGTAATAAAGGACACAGCTACTTAACACTAGGCTGCTTAGGACGAGACTATTTATAATGAGACTTGTAATGACGTTCGTATGAGTCCCTAGGGAATGCGGTTTTTCCCTTGTGGGCAGCATCACGATTAAGGCCAACTCGCCAGCATGGTTTCGGCCTCGTTTGCCGAGTTAAGAATGCTGCAGACGTTTAGCGCTCAACTCCATACGGAAGGTGGGCAGAGCACCCCTACTGGCAGATCAGTGCAAAACGGTGTTGCAGCTGCGTGGAAGGCGAAGCCGCATTCGCTAGCGACTGTACACTACAGAAAACTACAATATGTACATACAGTACATACACGCCTAGCTGTGTCTCCCATGGTGACCGGGTCACTCTCCCGCTGCTTGTGCCGGGAAGGTTCGATCACCGTGCAACTACTAGTCTTCTAAGCATGACCGCAGGTCATTCGAACGAGCCTGTTTCCCCCCGCTATCCCCCATCATATTCCTTCACTCAATGCGGAATTGGGTCTATCTAAGATACGACAGTCAGGGAGGCGGAAACATGGGACTGGCATAATCGCAACTCGATAAACGTGGGCCACGCACCAATATTGGCCTGACGCAGGCTTAAGGCTTGGTGGTAGTTAAAGGATAGATCTGGCGCTGATAGCCATCGGCATACCTTGTCTGCTATCTCTTCTCGACTTCTGCTCCAAACATCATGAGCCAAAGCAGCTGCGAAATCCAGAGTAGCCCCCGAACCTCCTTACGAAGCCGGTTCATCGCCTTCTGCTGCCCTTTCAATACAAAAGCGTTATTTAGATGTAAAAAATGTCTAATAGGCCATATGCCTCGTCCTGTTTACGCGCTGTCTAGCGTGTCGCTGCCAACGCGAGTTGCTCATCCTCACTGACGTGACACAGATGGCTCCCTCGGGGGACCTCGATTGGTATTTCAGTGATGTCTTGGAGCGTTTGTTCAAGCGATTACCTGTCCCTAGCCACTCTTCCTCGTTAGATAAGAACTCAGCCGATGCTGGAGTGATGAGTTCCTGAAGCGTCTATCCTCCAGCAACCATCTGCGCTTCTTGAAGGCTGGCTTCTGTCTTCAGGACACCTCGCCATCTTCATCAAAAGGTTTGTTTAAAACGGCTGGGATATGAACGTGACATCTCTCTGCGTTCTGGGACCAGCGAAACATGGAGTTGGTCGCTTCCAAAAGCTCTGCACTGCTTGACTTGTCGATGCAGCCGGTATCAATCCAAGACTATTTAAGACTATCACTCGCAGCTGTCTCCGCTCAAATGGCGATTTCACCGTATCCGGATTCTTCTCTTGCACTGCCATCGGTCATATCCTTGAAGAGGACATCCCCGCCATCACGCCTCCAAGTACGGGATAGGATAGCATACGGAAGAATCTCGCGGTCAAACTGGGCGAGACAGACCTTAAAAGAGTGGTCTATACATGGAAGACGCAGTATAATGAGGATAATCGAAACTCGCAGCAAAAAAACAGACATAGCAGAAGGTCGAATGCCAGTTTGCAAACAGTCTGTGTGAATATGTCAGAAACAGCAGCTAACAGTAAACTCACGTAACAGAAAAGCGTAGGATCAGTTTGCAGAATAATCAGGCACCCAGAACCGGTAAGACTCAGCCACATGTGATGCAAGCGTAGCCTTGTGCATTCGGGCTGTTGTTTGTAGAAAGCAGCTTACGATATCAAGCTAGCGCTTAATCAACTTGGAGCAAGCATCGAACGTAACTTATTTTAACAGTAAAAAGGGAGTTGATAGCTAGATTCGCCAACAAACACGCTATGACTAGTAAAAATTGTTAATCGAAGGAATAGGTCTAGTATGCTATAACAGGAGGAAATGTATACTCTTCTTGGATGATGTGCTGGTGAATTTCGATCAGATTTACGTTACATCATACACCGGCTGCCGATATAAGTCAGACAGCGGCTCCTACTACATCGAGCCCTTGAACCAAACGAGAAAACCCTTCAGTGATGTCTGTTTCAGGGAACTGACCAGTAAGACACCCAACTACGACATCACGAAATGCATTGCCGGCGTAGAATCCGAGGCGGACCTGTGCGTGTTTGAGAAGCTTGGTTTGGACAGCGACTGGGTTGTTAGCCATGGTAGGGGCAACGAGGGCTCCGTTGTCGAACTGATCTGCTCGAGACCAAAGGCCGATTTCTAGAAGGAGTACACCGAGGGCTATGTATGAGGTGTTTATCATCAGTATTCCCTGTGTTCTAGTCGCTAGGATGAAATATAGCAAAATGCCTTTATAACATACCATATATATCATGGATCTTGTCAAATCGATTGGTCGGTTGTCCCCACCGAGTGGGATGTCGGTAGATATTTCGTTTTATCTCTGATTCTCCAAACTGATCGGAAAAGTCCAACTCCTGCCGTGAGTACTCGAACCCAACAAGCCGTGGATCCTCGAGTGCTTCCTCAATTTCGGACAGTCCGTTGTTTGATGGGAATAGAAGAACGTTTTCTGGTCGCAGTGACTTGTGCACCCACGAGTAAGTGTGCAGCCGTTGTAGACACAAGGCGAGTTTGTGGGCAAGGCGTATCCTTGCGGTCAGAGACGGGCGAGTGCCTTTATACTTGGCATCCAGCATGCTGGCGAGCGTCGTAGGATGTTGCCTTGTGTCGGCGGCAGGTGGAAGCAGATAAAGCAGTCCAAAGCGTGATTTTGGGGTGTCCTCGAAGTAGTGTGTACACTGCAGCACCCTCAGCGCTGGATCCGAGATGGGAGCTTCATGGAGTAGGGCTGCTAGCTGGGTGACTCGCTGTCGGACGACGGGGGCACTGATTAAACCCCTGCTGCTAGGTGCATACTCTTTGTACTCAGCCATGTAGTGTCCATCCGAGCCATTTAGGGTACCCAAGTCAAAAGCATTAATCTTGGAGCTAGAGCAAAAATCTTTGGGAATAGCTTCCTTCGCCTTGTACTGAGAAAGCATCAACGTCGGGTCGGTGACAAGCAATTTGCGAACTCCGATGCCACGCAGCAATCCAACGGTGTTGGCGTCCTTATCTTGCTCAAGCTTTTGCAGCCGTTCCAGGGTCTGGAAGAAGGATAGGGGCCACCATGCAGCTTCTAGCAGCGTTTGTGTTCTCTCTGTCCACGCCTCGACCTCGCACACGAGTTTCTCGGTGCTACTTTTGTCGAAGGCCACCCACATCATTTTCCGTGCCCATCCTACGGCTTTCTGTTGCGATGCATCTATTGTCTTCTTGTCCAGTGCAAAGACATTGGTGCGATCTTCTGGCGACAGATTTGCCAGACTATTGGCACCAACTTTGGCCTCATGTTGCTCCATATTGTACTGGACACGGACAGCCGCATATTCCATCAGAAGGCCGTAGAGCTGTCTTAGAAGTGCCAGCATGTCGTCGCATAATTTCTCCGGGAGGTGATCAATCAGACGGCCGGTCATGATGGGGGAGAATTTGTTCTCATCGAACAAGACACGCTCCATTGAGTCCAGCCTGGTCCTGGATACTGCGAAGCGTAAGCGCAGACGCTCGGCATCTTTTCCGAATCCATTGTAGTTCTTCAGGATATCGTCAACGGTAGTGCAAACTGGTTTCACCAAGATGACAGCACCCAAGATAAGGCTGGCTACTTCCATGGGTCAGTCGGTTGTGTTGTTGGAATTAGGATGCGGGGGCAACGAAACCGGGCCGCAAAGTAGGCGGGGGAGGGGCCGGATTCAATCAATGGATGACATGATTAGTTCGGACAAGCGACATGCAGTTACCGGTCGGCTGCGCTACTATTCCTATTCAGTCTTGGCAGGCTGACAAAGCTGTCAAGTATCTTGCGAGCTGAACCTCAGCCGCGGGAATCAGATTCCGACCAGGCTGGTTGCGTATCAGGCTGAACATGCACATCTCTGTAGCGTTCTTTTGTTGTTTCTGCTCTTTCCCTCTCTACGTAACCTTTTATGGAATTTCGAGATGAGTCTTACCTGGGACCTCCGTACTGTGCTTTCCTCTGGGATAACATCCGTTTCTGTCCATCCCGAGGACGGGAAGGTCACCTTGGGAGCCAAAAGATCTGGCAAGCTGGAGCCTGTTGATATATGGACTTATTTAATCAGTCTGAGCTGGAAGAGATTGGGATCCAAGCCTGAATCGCAGGAGGATTACACAAAGCTGCGGTATTACAAGGCTACCGATTTCGACGGCGGCTGGGATGGAGTAGGCAAGTATGTTGGCGATGGGGCTTCGTACAGCGTGGAAAAATGCACGCTTAATGAGATGAGAGATGGTAAACCCGCCGTGGTGGCCGTCAAGAAGATCAAGATCTTTCAGAAGGATGACCCACTAGACGAGG
Organism: Pseudopyrenochaeta lycopersici; assembly: GCA_003313425.1. Classification (NCBI taxonomy): domain Eukaryota; kingdom Fungi; phylum Ascomycota; class Dothideomycetes; order Pleosporales; family Pseudopyrenochaetaceae; genus Pseudopyrenochaeta; species Pseudopyrenochaeta lycopersici. The sequence continues at coordinate 750,319 of NHZP01000027.1, read as the reverse complement.
CAAGCTCATCTGCTCACCAACGCTCTGTGGCCACAGTCTTGAAGGAGCTTCGGATCCTCACCCATCTGCCACTGCAGTTTCACATGAACATCGTCTCTCTGCTCGGTTATCGGCCTGATTTTGCATCCAAGTCCTCTCAGCACAGCACTAATGTTTCTCTTGTTGCCGAGTTTGCTCCATTTGGGACTCTAAGGGACTTTTGCCAGAGTCTCGCGCCGGACAAAAAGCTGGACCTTATCACCAAGGCTCATCTCATGCACGACATTGCGAGCGGACTTGAGGCTCTCCACAAGTGCGCGATAGCTCATGGAGATGTGAAGATGGAGAACACATTAGTTTTCGAGGGGTACGGACGACCATATGTTGCGAAGTTGTCTGACTTTGGTCATTCATTGATTGATCTTCACACGTCGGAGCGAAGAAGCCAAGTCTATCTCGGAACATTGATATTCAACGCACCGGAGATACGATGCCGTAATGCCCCTGTTCCAATGGAGGCAGAAGCGCTGTTCAAGTGTGATATTTACTCGTTTGGACTCCTCTGCTGGGACTTGATCTTGGGAGGCGTGCGATATTACAAGAGTCTAGGTGAAATCATAGGCAGCGAGGATGTCATGGCGGCCGTGTCTCGGCTCAACACCCTACCGAAAGATGAGCTGCTCTTCCGAAGCATGACTTCGTTGAAGGAAGCTCATGGGGGCGAAAGCGGCTCGCTTGTGCAGATTATCACCCGTGTTCTTCTGGCATGTCTAAAGGACAATGCGCACGATCGTGAGGACATTGAAAGAATCGTCAGCTATTTCCGCCAGAATAAAGCTCTCGCTGCAAATCTCTGGATGTCAGTGTTGTAATTGCCATCAGCTTATTAGCTGCCCAGACTAAATACCGTTCTAGGCGACAAGTCGGCTTCCCTCCTACCCAAGACAAACAGTGGGCCGCGCCTCTTGAACCCTTTGCTGGAGCTGACAGCTCATCAGTGGCGACATTTGTATGAATCCCCTGCCCGCAGTTGATCTTGAGAGAGCCGTTAACAAATGGCACGACGTAGGCAATACCGCAGATGCCGCTTGCGGTGCAAGTCGATCTGCTTGAGCAGCTCCGCTATGCAATAGAAACGTCGACATCCAATGTTGGCAAACGATCGGCTCTATTCGACCTTGCCATGTGCTACCTGTCTAATGTTGGCACAGAGAAAGTCGACACTGCCCAGTCGCTGAGACTCCTGGCCGAGGCCGCACAAATGGGGAGCTGTAAAGCTCTCGCCATTGTCTTTAGGCTCCATGAATCTGTCATGGGCGAAGTGCCTGCAGAGTTGTGGGAAATGGACCACGCCATCGCCAGGCTCGAGAAGTCTCTGTCCAGGCTCGACAGCCAAACGTACTTTGCCGAGCGGCTCCGGCTGTATGAGAAGATGCATCAAGCAGACGCGCTCAGGAGGACGTTTGATATTCGGCAGAATGGAGAGACGGTTCTCGAAGGGGTCCATCTCGCAGAGGCGCACATCAAGCTGCATGACATCGGAAGACAGTATGACGAGCACCTCGAATGTGTCCCATGTTTGGTGGAGGACGACAATGGGGCCCAGATGCAGGGGAACTTGCTGGTCACAGCAGCCCGCCTCGGTCTACTGCCGCTGGTGGAGTTGTTGGTTGCCCATGTGGCGGCCACGGATGAGGCATGGGGAGAGAATCTGCTCGTCGCTGCTTGTCGCGGCGGCCATGTCCACGTGCTTCGGTGGCTTCTCAGCAGAGGCGTCTCGATGCTGCCAGGCGGCCGCCCGCGGGCCACGCCGTTGCACTGGCTCGGGCAGTTCGCGCCTGAAGAGGCAGGCGTCGCCCTCGAGCTTCTGGGCGCGGCTGCAGGAGGGAAGGAGGCCTTGCGGCAGCGGATACCGGATCCTGGGATGGCCATGGGCAGCTGCATGGTGGCAGGCACGCCGCTGGAAGTCGCCATCGCGACCAGCAACGCCGCCCTCGTCGACGCCTTCCTCCAGACTGGCCTTGGCGTCGAGGAGGTTGGCTGGACGGCAGGCACGTATCCGCTGGCGGTTGCCCTGAACCTTGACCACCTGCTCCCTTCGCTGCTCGACTGGGAGCGCGCCTATCGCGACTCGCTGTGGACATCGCCCCGCGTGCCGCCGCTGGGCCTCTTCGACCTCGTCCACCAGCATGACGCCCTGCTACTGTTGCTCATCCACGGCGCTGCAGCCCCGCGCGCTCTGGAGTCGACACTCAATTTTGTGCTGGGCACGGGCGCGGCCGCTGTCAACGACGAGGACGCCGACGGCGCCACTGCGCTCTCCTACGCCGTCGCCCGCGCGCCCTGCTGGGTGGGCCTCGGGCCGCTCGCCGCTCTGGTCGCCCGCGGCGCCCGCTTTGGCAGCCGCGAAGAGCCTATGGCTATTACCAGCACGGTCGTCAGGCGCCGCGACGCTGCTGCTGCCGCGATCGTGCGCCGCCTGCTCGAGGACAGCCTGCTCCCGCTGGACGCTGCCGTGCTGGCTGCGTCGCTGCAGGCCGGCAGCGCAGCAGTAGCAGCCGCTGTGCTAGATGCGCGCGTCGCAGGCCAGGCACTCGCTGTTGAGATTCCGCTAGTAGCCGGCGACGCACGCGTCCCGCTGCTGTTCGTCGCTGTAGGGCTGGGCGATGCGGCAGCAGTGCGGCTGCTGCTGGACCGCGGGGCGCCACTGGAGACGCGGTGGGACGGCAAGACGCCTCTTGAGGCCGCCGTGGGGTCTGCGACGTGCGACAGCGCCACTATCGACCTGCTGCTGGCGCGCGGCGCGGCCGTCGACCTGGGCTCGCACACCATCCTGCACTCGGCGGCCTCAGGGCGCGCCACGGTGCGCGGCATCCATGTCCTCTTCCACCTGCTGGGGCACGATCGCGTGCGGGCGCTGGTCAACGCGCCCGTGGGGGAGGTGCCGCCGCTCGCCATGGCAGTCTATGCAGGCAACGCCCCTGCGGTGCTCGCGTTATTGCAGGCAGGGGCGCGCGTCGAGCCGGACGACATGCTGGACCAGCTCCTGCGCATTGCCGTGGACGCGGGGCGGCGGCCGCAGCAGTGTTCCCACACGTGGAGTGGCAAGTCGCTGGACCAAGAAGAGCTGTATCAGTGGCGGCTTGGGCTGGAAGACATTGTCCTCACGTTGCTCGACAAGGGCGACCCGGGCCATGGCAGGACGAGGCTGCATGTCGCGGTGCAGCTGGGGAACAGGCAGAGGGTAGTGGAGCTGGTTGAGCAGCAGGGGCAGCGCATGTTTGTCGGGGACCGGGACAAGCATACGCCTGGGGCACTATTGGAGGACTTGGAGGAGCTGGAGGAGGCAGGCGAAGACGATGACTATCGTCAAGAACTCAAACAACTGGACGAGTACGTGAAGCTGCAGATAATCAGGGACATTGCCGACCAGGGAAACAGCCCAGATGCCCTTGAGAAATGGCTGGGCGATCATCCAACTGCTCCCGAGGACTCAGACGAGAACAGACAGGCTACGGCTAATCTGCAGGCGGCACTGGAAAAGCTGAAGCTCGAGAGGGAAGAAACACAGCTTTCAGTCGGCGACGGCATCGACTCCGCTGCCGAGAGAGAAGTGAAGCTGAGGAGCACTCTCGAGCTTCAGAGAACGACCCTGGGAGAAGCACACCCGACTACCTTGCGCACCATCACAGTACTGTACAACGTACTCTTCTATCAGAGTAAGATCGAGGAAGCTGGGGAGCTGCACCAAACCGTCCTCGCCCAACGCCAGGCACAACTGCCCCCGGACCATGTCGACTTGTTCGAGTCTATGATCGACAAAATCTACATCTCATCTTTTCTTGGACGGATTCAAGAAGCAAATGATTATGCGCTTGCCGTCTCTCTCAATGCCTCTGACACCTTCGGTAGCAACCACCCTGTCACCGTCAAAGCCGAGACTGCGCGTGCGAGCACAGAGTCGCAGCTAGGGAGGTATGAAGAGGCAGTCAAAATCCAAGAAGCAGTGCTCGAGCTCTACGACCGAATCCATCAGGACCACATCTTTTATGACGGCAGTGAGGGCAACAAAACCCTGGACTTCTCTGGACCTTTGTTTTACCTCAAGGCAAGTCTCGTCCTAGACTATTGCCGAGCCCAGAAATGTGAAGCAGCGGCCGAGTTAGCCAAGTCTCTGCCGCACAGGCTGCGTGCTGTAAAGCCCAAGGATTTCCTCGAGGTCTTCCATACTCTCATCGGCCTAGCAGTAGGACTGGATCTTTGCTGGCAGCACGAGATTTCGGAGCCTATCCTTACCAACATGGTCGAAACCTGCCTCGAGGTACACGGGAAACGCAAGTCCCACGCTACTCATGCAGTGCTGGAGCAACTTGCCATGCACTACAGACTGCGTCGTTTGTGGGACAAAGAGGCCCAGCTGCTACAGAAGCTGGTAGACCATCTCCAACTCACCATAGGTCCCGAGCACCCGAGCACGATCAGGCAAAAGCGCAACCTAGCCGCCGCGCTGGGCAAGTGCGGAAGCTGGGCCCAAGCAAGTCTCCTCGAAGAGCAGGTGCTGGATATCCTCAAGCAGTCCGATCCCTACGACGCCTTAGAGCTAGCAGACGTCAAGACTGCCCTTTGCGAGGCTCTCAGGAGCCAAGCCCAGGTCGAAAGGTCCGAAGCCTACGGCCGGGAAGCCGTGCTTGCGTATCGAGCCACGCTCGGCAATAATCATCAGACTACTCTCGACGCGGAGCGCCAGCTCGGCCTGACGCTCTCCGTTGCAGCCAAGTCAGCTGAAGCCATTGATCTCTTCCAGAGCCGCGTCGCCTCTACTGTTCGATCCCACGGCGAGATGAACGTCCACACTGGCAAAGCCGTAGAGGACCTGTGCGCAACCCTGTTGCGGGCACGGCAGCTCGACGAGGCCGAGGTGCAAGCTGAGCGGCTCCTGCACATCACCAGCCACGTGCCTGAGACAAACAATAAAATGGTCTCCCTGGCGCTGTACATCCAAGCTACGTGCAAGGAACTGCGAGGCGAACTGGACGAGGCGCGTCGCCTGTACGCCGCCTCGCTCGAGCGGGAGAGAGTGAACGCCGGCGGTGTCGCGACGTTAGACTTGCTAACGTCTATGTGCACCCTAGCCAGACTGCACATCGATGTAGCTGACTACGTTGCCGCGGAGCCACTGGCGCGCGAGGTGCTTGCGGCTGCAACAGCCGACTCAGAGCCGGCGAGGCTGGCGGCTGGTTTTCTGGGCTACGTCTGCGAGCAGACGGACCGCAACCCTGAGGCAGTGGCCCACTACCGGGCGGCAATTGACTCGACGCGGCGGGTGCTTGGCGATACAGCTGACGCCATGTTGGACTTGCTGGCGGACTTGTTGCGGGCGACTGTTGCTGAGGGGGACATGACTGAAGCCTTAGAGCTGGCGGCGGAGCTCGTGAAGCGGCGACGGGAGTTGCGGGGGGAGTACCACGAGGATACAATCGACACCAAGAAGGACCTCGCCTTCATCCTCCCGGCGCTAGGCTTCTGGCCTGAGGCAGAACTGGTGCAGCGAGACGTGCTGCGCTTCTTGGAGGTCGAGCATCCCGAGGAGCGCGAGGAGGCATGCGTCTTGCTCGAGGTATTAATCGAGTCGTGCAGCAAGCAAGGCCGGTATAACGAGGCTGAGTCTTTTGGCCGGCGCGCCATGGACTTTCGGCTCGCAAGCTTCGGGATCGAACAAGAAACCACGCTGCAGATCATGGTGGCCCTGGCGCGGGTTCTCGTCGACGCCGGCAAGATGGACGAGGCCGATGGGATGATTGACCTCGTGCAAGAGACGTGCCAACACGTCTTCAACGAGGGCGACGATGAACGCAATATCCCCTATCCAGGGCGAGCCTACCTTCGATTTAAGCAGGGCCGACTGGATGAAGCAGTTGCGCTCCAGCGGAAAGTGGTCGCAAATGATTGGGATAACCTTGATGCGGTCCTCTTCCTTGTGGAATTGTATGAGGCACTTGGCAACTACGAGGAGGCGCGCAAGTTCTTGCGGAAGGCCACTTCGATTGCGTTTTCCGAGTCACGAGTAGCCAAGGGAGAGCTCGAGAGAATCGGACTCGTAAGGACATTTATCCAAGACGTCAGACTGAAGACAGCCACGAGGGATCTTGAGCATGCTGTCGGTCAAGGTCGAATGGCCTTGGCTCGGACAGCGAACTGGCAGGAGACCAATTATGCTCATTCCGAGCTAAACCTCGCATGTCTGCAAGCGATGGAGACACTGTATCAAGCGCTAGGTGAGGAGGAAGAGTTGCTTCACGTAAGGCTGAAGGTAAGTTTTCCACCCTCCAACCTGCCGTGCCGGGCTCTGTCATTATTGCTTGATTAATAAGTCTTTTTTAGATTAAGGAGCAAGTCCATCACCGAGATGAACAAAAGAAGCAGCATCTGAAGAAATTGCAGACCGAGGCTGATAGATTCGAAACATTCAGAGCTGATGTTGCAGTGTCATAAGCTTTTATCCTGGCGCGGCTGTACAAAAGATGCCCGTTAACGTACATTTTGCTCTGGCGTATTGTACTAAACACAGACAATCGCGCATATAGTATATAGTAAAGTATAGATTCTAGAGACTAGTAATTAGTAAATACTAACCGACTAAGAGTATTACATGCATACTCTGCAAATTATTTACTACAACAGATAAAGCATTATAGTTGCTTGTAGGGTAAATATAACTTATATTAGATAAGATGCCAACTACATCTCTATAGGCGACTAAGGTTACACTTCCCATTAACATTACCGCTTACGCTACCACATTACTGACCATAAACCAGCTGCTGCAGCTACAACAAACACTTCATCAAGCGGGATCATAAAGCATGAGCCTGCGCCAGTGGTGCTTGGAGCAACGCTCTGCGCTGAAGCGGCGGGAGAAGTTGGAGTTGGAAACGATGTTTGGGGCACCGATGCACTCCGATCTAGAAAAAATTAGTAGTGCTCCAAAATGTACCATCATATGCGGTGGACAAACCAGAAGTCGTCGGCACGGGGGTCGCGGAACCCAGCTTCTCTATTCCAGCGATGATGGTACATGGCTGCGGCGACAACTCAGACGAGTTAGCCGTTGTGCTCGTCGTTTGCGTTGAATTTCCGCTCGTGACAACCTGTGTACACGTCGCGGTGTTGGGTTGGCTTAACGCGCAGTCGACCTGGAATGAGTACGCGGGAAACATGCCACACTCTGTATAAAAGTACGTGACGCCGGCAGTAGAGGGGCCATTGACGATTGTCACTCTATCGTAGGCTTCGGCATGGCAATTTATGGTGTTTGATTTGTTGCGAGAGGGGTTGACGTTGTCTTTGAGGTAGGTTGTTGCTGTGGGGTTGACTGCGACTACCGAGACATATGCATCCCAGGGAACGAAGACCAGGGAGGTCTCTATTTTGCGTAGGGACGACGATTGAGCGGTGCTGGTGGAGAGCAGAAGATGCCACAAAGCGACAAGCTTTAACATGTGCTGGTGAGGGAACATGTTGAATACCAGGAGCAAGGCGGGAAATGCGAGCCCGACGCGACCGCCAGCCTTAATTCATATAGCGAAGTACATGTGACTTTGTAGGCTGCATAGCTAGTAATACGAAGAACGGAGTACACACTACAAGGGGACCGTATGTGCGGGCTGCAAATACGCGATTTGAGGCTTTCCTACAAATTGTTGGTTTCCATACAAAATTCGTCTGTGCGGAATCTGGCGTAAGGCAGCCCGCACATGCGCTCCCTTGTATTCAGGTTGTAGCCGAGGCTTGTACCCGATTTCTCTTGGCGTTTGGGCGGAGTCGATGGCTGAGTTCGTTTTGCGACGCATAGAGTATAGCGGACACTAAGCTGCAATGGGTTAGGCAGAAAGCGACAAAGATCGTGAGCGCACTCAGCTACCTCGCAAGCTTCACCTGGGTGTAGGCCTCTTGAATATTAGAATAACCTATGAAGACGACGCACTGCCTTTGATAATGTACGAAGTATAGCTGACCCTTGGGAGGCTTGAAAACTACACAGGTCCACGTCCTAGTCCCGAATACAACGCCCATTCGCCTCTCGCACCTAGCTCACGTACGGATCCATCCCACTTTAGCAATAGGAGCCTAAATGTCTATCCAATAATTCATTGAAGTGATTAGGTATTACAGTATCTCCTCCCACTGTTTGCTTTTCACCTAGGAAGTTTTGCCACTAGTTTTGAGCAGCACAATCCTGGATTTCATGGCCACACTGCCATCCTCAGATTTTACAAAGAAATTCCAACCTCAGTTTGATGACAATCATCGCTCCCAAATCGCTGAAGTGGAGATCGCAGCTTCTTGTCTTTCTTTCCTCGTCGTTCTCAAACCGCTTCGTAACGTCCATTTGAGCCACTTTCGATAAAGCTAAGTCGTTCTATCTCAATGAGGCAGATCGACGATTTCGAGATGCTGTTAAACCTGAGGAAAACCGCAAGTCAATTAATCGAACCGTCGGTGAAGGGCAGGATATGTTCTCTTTGTTGCTTACGACAACGTGGTTGAATGCTCGAATAGCAGAAGAGCTGCAGGGCGACATCCCTTCTGGTGCGACATTTGCTATATCAGCGTCGACAGCCCTAGCAGCTGCTGCCAGGGTTTTGCTCTCGGTTAATGCGGTAGATACTACGTTTGGTGATCCGAGTGGAGCGATGGAAAACGAAAAGAGGCAGTCAAAACGTTAGGTGGACAAGTATATACAGTACAGTATCACAAGGTTATTTGAAGAGTCCTCCAGCAACAAATCTAGAAATCTAGAGCATGGAGGTTCAAATGCTGGCCTCTCTCAAGATAATAGACCATGAGTTCTTTAACCGGACCCAAATGCATTGCACTCTCTTAAGGTCTTTGATATAGTCTTGCTGACTGGCAATTTTGATGCCGGCACGGAGTTTAAGGATTGCCTTACTGCAGCCTGGTAATAGTCGTCCTTGGAAGTTCAACCATCTCTGCCGCCTTGTCTGTATCCACTTCCTCTTTTCACATGGAATGTGAAAGTTGGTGGGGGCATTGTTATTGTTTCAGAACAAGAGGGCCGTGCAGCCGGTACGAAAATAAGAAGCCACTAGCTTTTGACGTCGCCGCCGGTCTTAGTAAACTCCAGGCCAAGAAGCTGCCGCATGGTGACCTTAAAAGCGAGAATGTTTTAATATGTGCAGGAAATTTTAGTAAAGTCACGGCAAAACTGTCAGTCTTCGGGTATAGTCTAGTTGACTTTCGCGGCTTCATGTCATCTCGTGGCGGTCTAGTCCTTGCAGCAACTGGGATATGGAGTGCACCGGAAAAACCGCAAATTGGAGATTATACCTCATTCGCTGCTAGAGACACGTATTCTTGGGGGTTGCTTGTCCTGCGAATGATGCTGGGAGGGCAAATCCTTTCCAACTTACTGATAGCAGGGTCACAAAGGACAACCCCTCTCTCTCTTCAGACACAGGGGGCCAATCCGGTACACTGCGACTTTTCTAAAGGTCGGAATCAGTGCTAATCGGGACAGATACTTCCAAGATGGGCTCAGTTTACAATATCAAGACCAAACCTATTGACGACCTTTGCTACTGGCTGAAAAGATGTTTTCTATCTCGACACTGCCCGGAAGACGTACGTCAAAAATCCCAGGCTTTGTTACAAGTCTTAAAGCAATGCTTAGATGTTGACTCGCGAAATCGAGATCTAGATCGTGCACGAAGGTCATGGGGGTAGGTGATTTAGAAAATAGAGACACTGTAACATCGCTCATCCGGCCAGGGTTGTTGAATTGAAGATGCCTTCACCTGCGCTCCACTTGACTTCAATGCTAGGAAAAGTAAGGTCATTGAGACTTTCGACGCTTGGCTCTCAAATTATACGCTTCATTGACTCTTATCCAGTTCGACTCCACCTCGTTCTCCCGACTGCCACCTAGAGTTCGCCTTCAACTTGAGCATGATATGCTCCCCATAATCGCAGTTGGAGGCCTGATATGGGGGGATCCGGTAAAGGCTGCTGTTGAGGAAGCTATACAGGCAGACTGGCCTGAGACATTAAGTCGGGATGTACTGGCAGATTTGCCAACCTCACCTGGAACCTTGGCTCTTCGAGCTCCGGTCCGGACCTTGCCATCTAACTTATCATCCCATATCCGAGAGTTTTTCGAGGCATGCTCGTCCGGCGATCATTACCTTCTAAAGACGATGCTTTCTGCAGGTCGGGTCCAAGCGAACCACTACGATGGTAGTGATGGTGAGACTGGTCTAGTAAAAGCATGTCGCCGAGGTCAATACACAGCAACTCTCTGCCTTTTGTGCTATGGTGCGAATCCAAATCTGATGACAATAGAGCTTGGCGCCCCAATCCACTGGCTGTGGTCATTCAGGGAGCCTCAGCTCTCATACGCTGCGAAGAGCCTTGTTGAATGCTGTGAGTCAAGCCGATTGGAGAGACACCAAATGGGAAATTATTGGTCCCATTTCCTCTGGAACGCCTCTGCATCATGCTGTTGGTGGTAATCATATGGATGCGGCTCAATGCCTACTTGAGCTTGGAGCCGATACTTCACTGGTCTCCCCATACGCCCCTCATCATACGCCGCTCACTTTGGCTTGTTCATTACACCTCGGTTGCGCCGAAATGAGCGAAGAAGCAACAGCCACTGAATCTGGAAAGTCAATGCTGAATATTCTGCTTTCCAATAGCAAGGACTACAAGCCCAATGAGCTGTATGGAGCAAAGAATCCTCAGAGGCTTCCTACGTATATGCTAAATTCGCAAATCGTTCAACGGAAGTTGATACACGGTACCTTTAACCTCGAAGCAGCAGCCAGAAGGACTCTTGATCTGCTGTTTTCGAAAGGAGAAAAGATTTTCGATCCTTCTGCGGGTTATAGTCTTCTCCATCTCGCCGTCATTGTAGGAGACCAGATCATGGTCAAGGTTCTCTTAGAAGGGTACCAAAAGCAGGATATCAACCTCGCTTTCAAGCACGGCAAGGTCTTTTGGCAACCTCCTCTGCTCTATGCCATCCGACACGGCCGCCGGCGTATTTTCAGGCTTCTGTTAGCGGCCGGTGCTGATCCGCTCTAACGGTTCCGGACGGACTACATAGGCTCATCCGATGGCTCTGGAAGTCGCCGTGAGCCTTGGTATACTCCCTATGATGTCTGCCTCAGCCAAAGCGGTAATCGAGGCCGACTTCGTGGGCCAAGATCTACTTATCTTCATGCCTGCGCAGGTACTGGCCACGGGCTTTTCTTTGCACGGCGTCTGGTCAAGCTGGGGTTAGATGTAAACTTATATGATTCAAATTGGGAATCACCACTTTACCTTGCTATCCTGGCTTGCGACTTTGCTCTTTCCGAGTACCTCATTCACCACGGTGCTTCGATTGAGTACCTCAGCGACCATCGAACGATTCTCGGACATTTGGCCGATAGAGGATTTGGCGCTCCTTACGCATCCATCCAATATCTGCTTGAAGTACAGGAGCGGGAAGGGCCTCGCAAACCTGCTGGCTATGTCGCTGTGCGTAACCGCTACTGATGCCATGGAAGTGCTGATACGGCGCTCATGCTTGCCGTAAAATCTGGCAACGCGCTACTTGCGAGAAAGCTACTCGATTGGGGAGCCGATCCTAATGTTCCTAATTATAAGGGCGGTACTCCGATGGACGTGGTTTTGAGCTTTAGTTCACAAAATCCTGGTTGACCATGATATCAACTACAGCTTTTTCATGGACAAAGATAATCATATTCCGCAACTGCGTCCCCAGTTGAGAAAACTTGAGGATTTTGAGGAAATCTATGCCATTCTGAAGCGGTATGGTGGCAAGACTTCGCGCCCATTGCCGCCGCATAAAGACAACTATGAAATGCTAGAAATGGAAAACAGACTCCTCCAAAAGCGACACCGTGAGCTGGGCATTGACTTCGAGTTGATATAACAAAGTTTCCCATCTGTAGATGGGCCAATCCAGGAGATTTGCAATGCCATTAACGCGGAACTGATCAATGGAGATAGAGGACTAGTTCAAACTACTCCTTTAAACTTGGAAGAAGTTATTGCAAAGCACTTACTGCGAGCACCGGAAGCAGCCTGCTCGAGCCGACGATTGTACTGTGTCAAGCAAAATGTTGCTACGATTGCAGCTCGCTTTGGCTACTCTTTGCATCTCGGCTTTGACCCCGAACGGCTCATATGGCGTATATCCGTTGATTCTCTCCCGGGTGGCCCCGTAACCGGTGGATTCGTACTCGTACCTCATGTTAGTGACGAGCTAGAAATCTCCAGTTGGCAATTAGCCGATGAGCATTCTTTTGCCCCCGCAGAGCATCGCTCTTTCTCTGCGAAATTATGGGACAATGTCTCTAGAGAGCTTGATGAGCCGTTCAATTTGGCTCAACAGGTCAATGAGATTCATATTGCCCGTCGCCACTATATTCAACCAAGGGAACCGAGCGCCCTGAGGCTTGCGATGATTTTGGAACATGATCTTTCTGAGTTCTCAATTAGGCTTAATCACGCTAGCAGGGAGGACGGCCGACCTGCTCTGGATGGAGGCTTTGCGGCATCTTGCCACTGCGGTAGATTCCATGAGGATGGATTGTCCACCAACCGCTTCTGTAGAAAGTGGGCGAAGTTGGAGTTGAACGTAGATTTGCGCCAAGCGAAGGGTTGCGGTTCAATTCGCCGATGAACATCAGACGCGCGGCTTGGGCTTCGCAGGAGTCTTATCCTCTAGCTTCCTCCCTCCAAATCCTCATGAATTACCTAACACCACGCCCCTTTTCTCAGATCTAGTAGCGAATCGTTCACAAGGGCACCTGCCGCTTGTTTTACGGCTATCGAATGCTTCTAGCTTCTAAGCGCGTTGCTCGTCGCGCCTTGTCACCACGACAGATGTAATGCGTTCAGTACTGAAAGAAAAAGCCTATCGTGCATGTGCTGGATGCATTTTGCGACTCTGCTAAGTCGTTCTTGCAGGTTCTTGACGCGTCTAGTTCCACTTATGAAAGTAGGGATTTAGGATATCATATCTTCCACGTTGGTCTTCTAAGAAAGATAGGTCTTTAGGATCACGCCATTGATCTGATATCAGTGCCGCATATCTTCCCCGCCTCTCGTTCACAGCCCTCTGGAGCAAAAGGTTATTAATCCGGGTAGTATACGGAAACTGAAAATAGGTTATGTGAAGGAAACTTGTATTAATTGCGCTGTGGACGAGGCGCTGGCACGTTCTATGTGACTATTAGCCACAGGAAGACGGACAGACAGTTGAAGCATCATAAACTCTGGACTACGGGTAGTGTTCTATACGGCTGGGGAGGCGGCCACCCCAAGTTTGACCTGATCCTTATGAATCTGAGTCGGTCACGGATAATTAAGCGCGTTCTGCGAGGTAGCCAAGAAGATATCACTGCTAGGGAATTAACACAGTATACAAGGGAGTTAGGTGAACTAGAGCATATGCGGACTAATAAGTGGGAGTTTGTGCAAGTATTTCATTCTATTTGGCCCCGCAAAGAACATACCAGAGATTGGCGAGATGACTGGTCTAGTTTCCCCCTCCAGGTCTAGAATTATTGTAACGTTACGTCTCGATTTGTTAAGGATTCAAACCAGCAGGCTAAAATTGTCACGATTCAAAGTCTGAAAGTGTGATTGTATAGGGCTGCCTCTCGCGCGCTTGCCGTCTGCTAACAGTAGCACCCACTTGTCTGAGTAGGATTCAGTACGGATTCGATTTCATAGGAATACCTCATCTTCGTTACTATCTAGTGCGGCATGGTAGGGAAGTTTGTTGCTCTCTAACTCCAATCAAATACGACCTAATACTTCATTTAGAAATAATATACTAACCTGAAGTTTAGCGATTACATGAAATCGTGGAGGTAGGATTAAGTAGAAGAATGGCAAGTTCGTGATCCGGTGGTAGCCTCATCGCCCGATCTCTCGCTGAAATTCCATGCGGTGTCTTCTTATCAGGGTCAGCTCCTCTATCCAGCAACCACTTCGCTTCTTCCACTTGTCCCCACACGACAGCATATTGGAGGGGCGTTCCAAACTGTCCACGGCCATCGTAGTCGGAAAGCTTCATTACATCGTCCAAGCCGTCAACATCCAACCCCAACCCAACTAGATATTCTAGCATTGGTATTCGGCTGCCGCTTCTGGTAACACCATTTGACAACTCCCCATGGCCAGCCGCATAGTGGAGGGGTACGGCTTTTGAGATATTCGCTCCATAGGAAAGTAAGAGAGCAAAAATTTCTGGTGAGCAGAACGCGGCTGCATAGTTGAGAGTCACTGGTGAATTAGGGATTGGGCGAACTTTTAAAAGAGGTTCTTGTGTATGCATTGGTGGACCGAGATTGGGTTTAGCTCCATGCTCTAGGACATATCGAATGCAATCTTCATCATTGCGTGCAATCACCAAACTGCATTGACTATGTTGAGTTTTAGGTTACTATTGAAGAAGCAGAAGACGTACCCTAGCAGGACACCCCCGCGGATTAGACCAGTGTTGACGTCGAAACCAGACTCAACGAGCACCTTCACTGCTGCAAGAGACTTAGAGGCAAGGTGTACTGTGAATGAGTCCCATTTTGCTCCCTTCTGGAGTAACTGGCGCACAAGACTCAAGTGACCCCCCTCAACCGCTTTGTTGAGCCCGATCGTCAACGCACCGGCGTCGCGCCTGGGTGCCAACTGTACCGCAACGGCTGCGTCGTTATTCTCACAGGCATTTAAAAACTCTTCGAGAAAAGGAGTAGCAGGATTCTGGATTTGAGCGACGGAAAGTTGATGCTGCGCGGCTTCGAGGAGTTTCTGCGGCTGCATTGTCGTTGATGCAATTGTGGAAGAGTAGGCAGCCTCTCCGATCGATGCGATGGTATGATGAAGGATGAAGGATGAAGGATGAAGGTCGCAAACAGCTTGCGAACATTCGACTTAATTGCTTATGATGGAATAACAATGCGGCGCGGGCAGGTGCCTTGTTTCGCATCTTTCTCCCAGCGCCTAACCTGATGTGGGGCTAGTTATTTTTAGACACTGGTTGATTTGGGCTTAGGAAGACCTGACCTCCCATGGCCCGTGCAGTGGATGGAGGCACCTCATTATACCGAGCGTCTACTTCCTCACAGTTTCCACGATGTGTAAGTAAGGATTGAATGTATTTGCTCAGACAATAAGTCAATCTCTATTTCAGTGTACAGAAAGGCTCTTTAGATTCTTTTTGAGCATCTGCTTAGGCAGCTACGCCACGGGCCAAAACTTCATTGGGAACAAAGCCCCCAACCCTGATGTCAATCTAAATCTGAAGAATATAGGCATGGGGCCTAGCTATGATACAGTCTCGCCGCACGGCAGAGCAGGTTGATACTCGCCGCAAAGCAATTTTTTCTTAGGGCGAGCAAGGTATTCATTCATGTAGCGACTGTGCCCCATAGTTCGGGGATCATGTGAAGTATACGGCACGGCGAAGTTACTAGAGTCCAACACTGTGTCAGGCTGGATTTAGCAACGGCGCACACATGTCTCATTGTCTCGGGTTCGATGCGCGGAGCTCTTGCGGAAACCATGCGAGAAAACCTATCCAGCATCCTGACTACGCCACTTGCACAGACAAGATATAAAGTGAACCCTAGATTGGTTCAGATATATACTTTGCAGCATTGCTTCAAACTCACTATTTCCAAACCAAACAATCATTATGACAGCGTTTCGTGCAAGATTTTCAGTTGTTCTTACCCTCATTCAATCCATAATGATCACGGCGCGGATCGGCCCCGGTAGAAGTGACACCTATGTGCAATCTCAAAGTACACCTCCATTTCCAATTCCAGCAAACAGAAGTAGCACACTTCTTGGTACACTGTCCACTGCTGTCCTCGGAACTGGCACAACGAGTTTTCCGGCCTCAGCTAGCGCCGCTTCAACCGAAAGCTCGCCTCCCTTTTCCAGTTCATTAAAAATCAATATCAGTGGCTCGATTTTCTCTACTGCAGTACTTGCATCCGGAGTAACAAATGTGTCGATCATCTCAGGCACAACTGTGTCCCTCTCTTCGAGCATTCCACTGCTAGAATCCAACAAGCCATCGATCTCATATTATTCTTCAACACCTTCTGTAAGCTACAAGCTCTCAGAGACCAACTTGGATCCAGATCAAACTTACACAACCTTTTTTGCTACATCTTCCGTCGGACCAACACTTTCAGTCGCATCTGGTGCCACTCATCTTGTCACCGCGCCTATACCAACCGCTACATCGTCCGCTGGTAGTTCACCGAGCACTGAATCAGTCATAACACCTCCTAACCTTCAGGAAGCTTCCTCTAGTACTGATGGAATACGACTTCCGCCGGGAATCACCTTACCACCTAATCCGTCCACAACTGTTGCACCCAGTAAAACTGGAATTCGAAGCAGTGCTTCAGATCTGTCTACAATGGTTGCTGGCGTTTTCGTCGTCCTTCAAAACTGGATTGGCGATCCCACTTCTCCTAAGGTTACTGCAGTAACTGATGAGATTGATAAGTTGCTCCCTAAAGCCAATGACCTCTTGGGTAAGTTGCCAAAACCTACCGATGGGGTGGAAACATGTAAATTCAGAAGAAGACTACGAAGAAGTGAGTACGAAGGTGCTGTCACTCAAAGCCTAAATCAGCGAGATATCCTAGGAGGGTTGTTCAAGACGGCGTTCTCTCTCGTTACTTGTGTCATTGAGACTACCAACAAGGTGAAAGATATAATCACCAAGGGAGCTACGGACGCAGTGGAGACTGTGAAGACTTTACAAACAGATTTGAAGCCATTAGTCGATGGACTTAACGAAATTGACGCAGACGAGGGGCCGAAACCCTCTGGCTCAGCTTCAGCGCCGCCTACACCCACACAATCGAAGTCATCATCCTCTTCTTCATGTACACTCCAAACAGTCCAGAATTGTAACATCGCTTGTACTGCACGAGTTATCACGACTATAGGTGAGCCACATAAGCGGGCGGAAGCGGATGCATGTACAACCGTCTGTGAAGTACCTACAACCAAATGTGGCGCTACGGGTGTTACATCGACTTCTACTGTGACATCAACATCAACTGCATATCAACTCTGCGCTCAAGATTGTGCAGGCTGCAATAACGGGAATCGTAAAGTGCCGGCCGATGCTCCTAACCTAAGTGGTTATTCTAAGGCTCCCAACGGGGTTCTCTATCTACCGGCTCCAACTATCGCGGATTTAGACGACAATAATCCAGCAGCCAAGGCAAAGGGACTGATGCCAAAGGAAACTGATTCTCCGCGCAGTACATACGTGAAACGCGGTCTCGCACGCCCAACCGGTAAGTACTCATCTCATGGCGTTGGTTCTCGATTGAAAATCGTACTTCAAAAAGCCATTGCGGTTTTAGTGGCGTTCTCTTTCTTTGTATGGGAGGGTAGTCATATAATGGGCTGTCTCTGATTACTTCTGCTGACGACGCGGTTCTTCTTGTTAGGCAACGTTGCTAGCTGGCTCCTTCTACAAATTGCCTTAAGTCCAAACGAACTTCTTCACGGGTACCGTCCGATCACAACGACCGGTTTCACGTTCTCACTTGACAACTTTCCTGATACCTGGAACTTAATTAATCTGTACGGTTGCACTTCGGTCATAGTCATTTCTCGCAAACGAATATTTATGACCCACATTTGGGAAGACCCCACGATGATCACCCCTCAGAATTTGCAGACCCAGGTCCTGGACAGTCTCCGCAACGGTGATGCCGGCGTGCCACAAGGTCTCTCTGCGTTCACAAATGCAGGCGGAGACTTTGAAAATACCCCAGAAAACAAAGTACGCGCGTTTATTATCACACCTTACCGGCGTAAAGCCACAAATCCTTCTCACGATGACCTGCAGTTCCCGTATGAAGTGGGCAAGATTAAAGACTTGTTGAGCAATGTACTTGGGCGCAGTGATACCATCACTATCCCGTATATTGCCAGAGATGCAGACCCTAAGTACATTTCGCCTCAAGGAAAAGTTCTGATTCAATACGACCCTGTTGCTGCATGGCTAGGCCGAGCAGACAGCAGCTGCAATACTCAAGTCGCTGGCGTCGAGCTATGGTTTGAGGATTATCCAATGCACCGCTATAGAGACAGGTGGATTGCCTTCGATAATCAGCTTCTACCCGCAAATACTCTTCCAAGACGGTCAATCTCAAGTAGCAGTAATGACATACGTCTGCTCGGTGGAAGGGAAGTCACAGAAGATGAAGAGATCGAGTGGAAAGAATATGAGGATATGATAAAGCGGCAAGATGGTGGCTCTTGTCTAAACCCGAGCCAGATCATCTCTGTATCTTCAACTACTCCACCACCATCTTCAGCCACCACTCCATCCCCTTCTGATTCCCCGATATCTTCAGAGTCTCTGCCTTCATCAGGCGCAAGCTCGCCACAATCCTCAAACTCTCCGGTTTCAATTGCCAGTCCCAATCCATCCACATTTCGAACTTCATTTATTTCATCGTTGAACGAAGTAGCCAGCATTTCATCGGATTTTCCATCCCGAACAACATCGGAACTTCCTTTTTATAGCATCATTGAAACATTCACCCGGCCATCCTCAGTCTCGGCGCCAGATCAAACCCCAGATCCATCCCCTCCTCCTCCTCCTCCTCCTCCTCCTCCTAAACCAAGCAAAGCTCTCTCTATAATTATGAAAAACGTCAAGCGAAAAAACGAAAACTATAATTCTTGGACGTTCTTTGAGACTTCTGTAGGCAAACAAGCAGATGGTTGCCAGGTTCCTATTCACAACGACCCGTATACCAAATGGGAAGATCAAAAGGCGCTTCAGAACCCACCATGGCCACATGGGACGTTCAAAATCACAACTCTGTATGGTGAAGACAACTGCCAGTACCTCAACGATGGTACTGGTGCCGGGATCTTACGCTGTCCCTCGATGGGTGATGGAAAGAGCGTGGGCTGCAAGGAAGATTCTGAAAAGGATAAGCGGTCGGCTGTTTTTGAATGCAATGTATACTCTAGGGAATACGTATGGAAGATTCACCGCGTTGTTACCTGCGAGTGGTAAGACAGACTGCAAGCGAATAGAATCGCGCTGAAGTAGCCGACCTCCCAAAACAGAACATCAGGGCATACGATTGGGGACGTGCAGTGAACAACTGCTTCTTTCACGGGGGTTTATGGGTTATGCTAAAGGCATCAGATACCACATTGCATTAAAGGGTCTTTCTTATCAAGTGTAGCAGATGAAATAGAGGAGGCGCGTTCTCTTGTGTCCAAGATCCTGCACAACGTCAGAGACTGATTATTCAGTCCCATAGTATATGAATTCTGATACGCAGGTTGTTTCATGGCCAGTTCTATTCGAGCATTAAATCAGATTATATTCCCTCCTAGTATATGCTACGATGCCGTAGTACTGGAATATTGAGGAAGACGAATTCTTCAAGAACATTGCAATTTTAGACTTAGGGTTAAGATTCCATGAGCCATAAAATCACCGAGCGAGTGGTAAACTCCCCTATTAGGTTTTTAGCCATAGGTTCTAGCAATATTCAAAACACTAGACTTTCTTTCCGCATTTACAATCTCATATATACAACTAACAAATATGGATGAACTTCATAGTCAAGCCAATACAAGCATATGGGGTTCAAATTATAACTATAACTTCTAGTACAACGTTACTGGACATTATAGACTGATCATGAAGTGTTTTATCGACAGTAGGCTTTGATTCGCAGTAAGAAGCCTTGACTTGAAGCCCTGAGGACAATGTCAGATCACGTGCTTAGTCTTTCGCTCATCTGTTTGATAATTATGTATTACTGGATACATAACGCGTAATAGCAATACAAGTAAAACAGAACCACGAGATGCTGTATGGAAACATTGTTGGAATTGGCTATGCCGTACATTAAGGGTTGCCGGTCACCTAGATGATCGTCATTGCAAGCACAGCGGATGAGCAGTCTGCCGCAATACTATCCTTCTTTTGTTGAATTATAGGACGGAAATGAGAAACTTTTCTGAGACCTGATTATAGCTCGGCGGCAATATGTGTGCGCTGAAGCGTTGGTTCATGATGCTCAGCCCGGTTCACGCCGCATAGTTCTAACTTTGGGGGTTTCGTGTGCCTCGTGCCACAAATGCGCTTCAATTGGCTAATCCTTGCACACAACTCTTCACGAATCAAATTTAAGGTTCAGATTAGTTTACGGCGCATGCTGTAGTTGAAAGGCGCATTTCCTTTGCCGATATACCGTATGCAAAGCTGGGGCGCATTCTGACGTTTTCCTAGAGGCTGATGTCCTTTCAAGGCCTGAGCACCTATCCTCTGCGCCGCTAGCTAGCGTCTCTTCGTCATCAAATCGCACGCCCAACATAACGTTCACTGCCCATCGTTATGGCAGTATAATGGTTCTCTCTACGATATAGAGCATCTTGGACTCTGCTGTAGTACTAGCAGGCTAAGAATGGCAAGTACGCATCTTTTGCGCGTCCTCTCAATTTTCTTTGCCGCAATTTTTTCTTGCATGGGCTGCCGCGATCTATTGCAAGCATGTATCCTCTTGATACTTCTGTTGTCACGCTTATGGCCCTTTGTTCCTCGTTCTGTCCTTTTCCAGGCACAAAAGTTGTCTATCGTAACGCTGATGTTGTCCGAGAGCTTTCTGACTGTTGAAGAAACCCCCACATTGGCATGACGTCCTAGCAATTGAGATCTCAGTACTATTCAATACTGATTTCAAATTCAGAGGCGCAAAGGATTTCAACAACGTATCATCCATTTTAGTATTTTGTTTCTTTCCAGTCAGTACCCTATTGACCTGCTGCTTTCAGTACTCTATTGACCTGCTGCTTATGGTAAAGTGAATCGCGCTTGTCCTGATCCAGAATTTTCCGAGTTTCGAAACCATGGCCTCATGTACAGCGGATTAGAGAGGCTTTTGACCGTTCCAATACATAACGCATGAAACTGAGCCTGGAGCTGGAAAAGTGGAGGTCATGGGTAGATATTAAACAACTGATTGCCCTGTGCATGGACTTGCAGCTTCGTACCTAGGGTAAGACCAAGGCAGATGCATGTGGGCTGGCTTTTCTTTGGCGGAGCCTTGTCCACATAGATCAAAGGGAAAGCCACCTCCTGGTGCGGCTAGGAGATTCTTTTCCGAGCTCAAATTCAATTTCCGGGATTTATAGACAGTCCATGGGCCATTTTTTGCTGATTGGTGTTTCACGGAATCAATCACTCTTATAAGCCACACCGCGACCTGTGACTATTCCCTCGCAGTGACAATTTACAGGGTTCAATGGTGATTTTGAGAGAAGAAATTCACATGGTACAGTAATAGACCTCTTGTTAGAGTCTGATGTTGTAGTTGATGTTCTCCTTGGCGATGCGGGCAGATTTTCTTCTGCCACAGGTGTGCATCCACGTTCTGAAAAGTGTTACTGCGCGAGCAGCGGACCTCGAGCACCATGAATCCTTCTTGGGAATAAGAAATCCGGAATATAACGGAAGACTGGGTACAGTGTTGGCCTAAGATATTATCGTAAGGTACGTGTTGTTGATGGTAAGATAACCTGTTGCAGCTATGCTAACCTATCTTAAGAGAATAATTGAACCAAGAACTAATATAATCAGAGCTGCCCAAGGGATACTCATATAGCAAGAGATTGAAGGAGCCGAGTCCTGAAAAGAAGGAAACCTTCTCCCTTACTTAAAACATTGACCGTAACACAAAAGCATCCAATTTCAAAATATGTGACTTTCGTAGTCCAGCTCGAAGAGAGTGTCACACAATTTGATCTGGGCATTAGTCAAACCATTGGTTCCTCCTTGCTTAAGCATGCTACGAGGATGTAAGGCACGATAATGATAGAAATCATTGAGTACTCAAATCTGTGCAATCCAATTTTAAGGCTGGTATACCTTGGAACGTGGCCCAATTTCTTTCTAGTTTTGCATCGTATCCGCAGCTTCTAGGGGTGTGGTAATTGGTCCCTTGTGCAACATGTACTCCCACTGAATTTTCGCACATGCACAGCCTCCAGCGCCCGATTATTTGTATTTCCACAAATGTTTCTAATTCAAAATAGCCCAGTAGCTTCCCGCTTACTGTCCCTAAAGTCTTCAAGATGTAGTGTGATGCAGACCTTTTTCTTGCATAATAATGATGCTATCGCAAGTTCTTGAAGAAAAAATTATTGTTAGAAGGGCTCTCAAACTCTCAGAGTGGCACGCGTCGTCTATATATGCTGAGATTAAATGCCCCTTATCGTAAGCGCGATTGAACTAGATATGATTTAAAAAGAGTTGCGTTCATAATCACTAAGTTTAAGTGTAGTTCTCTAGCTACACAGTAATAACTAGTGAAGATTAGCGGATAGTAATATTGGCCTATATAAGGACCTTAAAACAACTGGAATCCGAGATAATTGTAATACTAGCGCTTACGCACAACTACAAGGAGATGATCGGCCGAGTTCCAGGTCTCTCTAGCATTAGCACTCATCAAAACTACATCAACCCAGCGATCAACCTCGTCCGGACCTAGTTCTGCTAAACATCTTCCGCCGTCAGACCCCAGGAAGCCTTCGCAGCTGATGAATCTCTCTACACTTATCTGACTCTCGAACACGCTTAGCTCTTTTCTCACCACATTTGGGTATACGTGAAAAGATTCATTGTCCTTCCTTCGAGTATATTCTCCAGTGCTCAGGTAGGAGTGGTAGAAGTCCCACTCTCTGCTAAGTCGCGAAGGATCTTGGCGTGCCATGTCTCGCATATGTGCAAATATTGTGACATAGGCAAAAAGGATGTAGCCTCCTGGTTTTGTCAGTCGTACCGCATTTTCGATTACCGTTGATCGGTGCTTGGGCTGAACCAAGTGATAGAGCGGGCCAAGACATAGAACAAGGTCGAATGATGTATCGCTAACATGGTGGACGAGGTCGAGGGCGTTCGCATGTATGATGTTGTCGAAGGTTGCAGACTGAAGTGCAGCATTATCTTTCGCGACTGCCAGGCAATTTTTTGATAAGTCGTTCAGTGTTACACAATGCCCTTGCTTAGCTAGCGTGATTGCTGCAAAAATTTAGAAACATGTGCATAATTTATCAGTAGTCAGGTCAAGGCCTACCATATTTCCCTGGGCCGCCGCCGATATCCAGCACTCGTGCTTGCTCCAAGGCCATAGTCGCAATGCATTCATTGACTATTCGCATCGTGACTTTGAACTCCAGCTTGCCATCTTCCAGACGGCGCTGCTCAAGTTCTGCATTTTCATCATACCACGACTCGACAATAGTTTTCGAAGTCATGTTATGTTTCAATTAGTCGCGCCCGGCAGGTGTAAGTCTTTGTTCCAAGATCTTTTGAATTATACAAACCTTGCGGTAACTAGGGAGTTGGTAGTAAATATACTTGTACAATTAGGACTAGATTGTCAAGGATATTTGTCATTTAGTCTCGCTAACAATGAGAGAATAAAAAAATGCCGCAGATCGCGCGACCAGTCAAAGTTAGCAAACCAGGGTGAGAGAACAAAAAATAAATGCCGCAGATCGCGCGGTCAGTCAAAGATACTAAACTACACTCATTTCTAGTTCATCCCAAACTTTCGTCATTCCTAGGTGTTTTTGATTCTTTCTAATAATACTAAGGATTTTTTTGCCCGATCTCCTACGATAAATACGATGAATTGGTTAAATACGACAACCAACACTTGTGTCATGGTGATTTCAACTTTTGTTCGGGGCACGCTAGGCCCCATCGTTTTCATACAACACTGCATTTCCATCAGTATCAGCTCCAGCGGTTACAGGGTACGGTCGGTTTCAGTTAACAGAGGCAAGATATCTGTAATTTTTTCAACAACTGATTGATCCTGAAGCTAGACTCAGCTTCATGGACAAATATCGACCCTAGAAGTACCAACCTACATCTCAGGGTTTCCCTCAGTGGGAATCTCCATATACGTCGAGAATTGGTTGTTGTTGTGATTTCGTTTCCCACAGAGAGCACCGTCGGTATACCCCTCTTCACTGCTCATTTCCAGCTTAATGCATTGGGAACAAAATATGTGTCGACAAGTAATCCTGTCTCCAAATGCAGTATTAGTGGGCCCTAGCAGATATTTGAGAAGATTCAAGGCTCGGACAAGTAAAACTTATAAGGTATCGCAAAACGCACGCTCACATATGACGCAGAGAACTGGGGAGAATTTTTTTCACATGCGTACTCCTAAATGGACGTACTTTGTAGAATCAATGTTTGAGACCGATTTGACGTAGGCGATACTGGAATTTATCCCCGCCAAGTCTTCAGGTGAGGCAATATTAAAAAAAAAAGGGAGAGTTGCCAGCCTATACTCTCGGAAGAAAGCTTGCAGACGGGGGAGATACTAAATAGGTCCCTGAAAACAACAAAATAATGATCTGATCGTCAATAAAGCATGAAGCTATCTAGTTCCAGAGTCCCGGGTCAGTCGTCTTTTTGATACGTTGTTGCAATTTGCCCCCAGCACCAAGAGACATCGCCCATCCGTCACGCAGAACTGGTTTCACATCAATTCGTCCATCGTAAGTGCAACCCTGGAAAAAGCCCAAAGAACACCTGCATTAAAATCCTTCTCGGTGCGGAAGAACAGGTCGCATCCGAAAGGTTGTTCGTCACGATTGCTGAGTCGTGTGCTGGATAGTTCCAATGCACTACCGCATTGATTAAAATCACACTTTATGGTATTCTGCCCCCACGTGTCTTGTTGAGCATATCAACAAGTATCTTTTTTGAATGTGGACATGTGCATCAACGGAGGGAATCTTTCGACGCTTGGCTCTTTTTCGGTACTGGGAGCGGACCACTTGGTGTCCCGATATCTTCCGCAGCTTGAAGCACAAAGCATTCTGACCTTGTCTGGTTTCTGTTGTACAAGGATCCATATATTTCATCAACAAACGTCATCCAGGAAGAGCCATACAACCCGGGTTCCGGAGCGAAGGTGGGAAATTTTTCTTGGTCTTCATCATGCGTATCCCATGCCTCACGCAGCCTCTCCATTTTATTTGCCTTGTTTCAAGAGTTCTGGGTATGTTAATTCGTCCAAATAATCTGTTCGGCTAAGTGAAGCTTTTTTGGCGTCCTCAAGATATCCAGCTTCTCTCTCACTGACTTCACAGTATGCCAAAGTGCAGTCTCTACCGTAGCATAGAAATTAGCGCATATAAGTTTTCTGGCGCAATTTAAAATTGAAGACCCCCAGAATCTTCGCGCCCCGCTACTTAGTTCTGTCCGCTACAGCTAAAGGCTAAGGGCATCGCCACAAATTATTTCACCTCACCAATACCTGTTTGAAATCCGTCAAGTTGACAGTTGCGAGGAATAACACTGGATTCTTGTGCGTCGTAGGCTTGTGTGTCGGGCAGATCTGTCAGGCAATTGATCGGTCCTGCAAAAGCTCTTGATGCAAACATTGCTTCTGTACTTTCCTTTACCGGAGAGAATACAAAGTGTCGGGCTTGAAAGCATAAAGATAGGGAATTTCTCTGGAGTAAATGTTACAGCATTCTGCCTTTGCCTTTTTTTGGGGAGGCAACGCCTACGACAATCGCGTTACGTCGTAGAGCGGGAGGCGTCCGAAATGTGACTCCAGC
Organism: Pseudopyrenochaeta lycopersici; assembly: GCA_003313425.1. Classification (NCBI taxonomy): domain Eukaryota; kingdom Fungi; phylum Ascomycota; class Dothideomycetes; order Pleosporales; family Pseudopyrenochaetaceae; genus Pseudopyrenochaeta; species Pseudopyrenochaeta lycopersici. The sequence continues at coordinate 724,642 of NHZP01000027.1, read as the reverse complement.
GGGTAGCTCTTGCGGTCATCCAGTATTCGGAATGTCTTCATGAATTTGGGGGAAAGTAGATCGGTTTAACCCAAGCATCTCGAATTTATCTCTAGAGAGTCAAATTTGTGAAGGGCTTCCGGAGCACCTCTAGAGATTACGTAGCTTAAATGGCCCACTTTCTCCTTTATATGTTAGTTAAATATCTTAAGCTTATTTATCCGAAGTTCTTATTTCTCTACCCTGTTACTAAATGCAAAGTATACTTAATCAGACCAGTAACTCAAGTCCTCTAAGTATCTTAAGGAGCCTCAGTATTATCGATTATTGTGACAAGGACAGGATCCTACTAGTAGTTTTACTCGCATTTAACCCATAGCCTGCAGCCACTTAACGATAGCATATTCTCGCCTCTTGCACATGCATACTCATAGGAGATACTTCAGTTCATTCAACCGAGCTGTAGATCCTCCCACCTTCCGAAACGAAGGTTCTGGCGGCTTTTTCCAAGAGAAAGCATCGGTAAGGGGGAAAAGACACGGGAAAGAGTTGCAAAGAAACATGCTAAAATTGTAGGGCACGAACAGCTTGCAAAGACAGGGGAAGAATGCAAAGCCAAAAAGCTTATTTTGAATCAATATTGAGCTGAAAGAAAGTTTTAATCAGCTGCTGAGCGGGAGGCTCGGAGAAAGCGGGGCAGACCGCCCCATCTGGCGCTCGAACGCACGCTTTAAACATATTATGTGTCAGACCTAGAAATACTTCTACCGCAAATAATATATCATATTCTACCCCTTAGGCTCCTATTCTATACTATGACACAGACAGACCGCATCGGAATTACTAATCCACTAGAAAAATCCTAAATATTGCTCAGGCATTTGTTACATAATAAATCAAAGCTGTACTTCAAGATGCTTCCTTTTATAAAGGGTTTAAGTTGTCTCCCGTGACTTTGTTCATCAAGGCTCTTCTTACCAAACCGCCTGGGGTTTGCTTCTCCTTTGTTCGTAACACAAAGCTCCTACCCCGCACCTGTGCCACCTCAGCCATCCCCCGCATTATCCTATCAATGCAAAAGAATTATACATACGGCTGAGTTTCAGCATGTGATATGGCTGCACTTTGCCTCAAAAGAATTGTCTGGACTGGAGTTAAGGTAGTGAAGATAACGTAATAAACGACTTGTTAGATAAAAGCTGTCAACTCTCCACCAGGACCAGTTGAGGCGAATTGATACACAATCTACACAGTTCTAAAGTGAATCTAACCATTCGAGAACATCAAGATGCCTTTTACTGGAAGTTGCTCTTGCGGCCAGATCAAGTTCATGGTCGACAGCGAGCCCGTCAATATTGTGAGTCTACTCCTTCGACTACACCATTTCATCCCAGCGAATTCCATACCGCCTATGTCCCTACTCCTGGCCTCATTGCATCCCTCCCCTTCCTAAACCACATCTAATCTAACCCCAAACAGGTTCTCTGCCACTGCCTCCAATGCCGCCGCCTGACTGGCACAACCTACACTACCAACATGCTGATCCCTATCTCGGCTCTCAGCATAACCAGTGGTACGCCCCGGAAATGCAGTTTTGTGCAGGAGTCCGGCATGAAGTTCGACACGACATTGTGCGGCGACTGCGGCTCCATGCTCGGCAAGGCAACGGAGGACGAGGCGTTCAAAGGCATGTTTATTCTGGCGGCGGGACTGCTGGATGAAGATATCAGCAAGTTCAAGCCACAGACAGAGCTGTGGGTTAAGCACCGGGCGAGTTGGATTGCGCCGATTGAAGGCGTGGCGCAGGCGCAAACTTTCTCTTGAGGATGATGCGGAAGGGATGTTTCGGTGGTTACAGTGATTTTTATCAGGCTGGCGAATCTATCTACGGGAGTCACGGACGTAATCTAGCAGTCAGCTAAGAAGGGATATTTTCAAATCCAGGGCTTTTTGCAAAGCGAGCAGGATGATGTAGTGTGGTCAATATAAAATCATGCAAAAGCGAACAATGATTACTATTATTTTCTTATTACATACTTTACTTGAACCACAACAAGAATGCGCACACAGGGGAAATGCACACCCCACTAAGCTTCGTGACTTTGCATAAGAATAACTTAATACTAGAACTACCTATTATAGTATGTAGTAGCTTAAAATAATCTTCTACTCCTACATTATGTTTCGTAAACGTGCTTTTGTTGTGCCTCTCTGCCTCAATTTGAGCCTCAACCCCGAGCGAGTTTGAGCGGACGGGCTCATTCAATGCCCCACCGCAGATCTTGCTCGCCGCGGTGGCCAGGGTGCGGGCGAACGAGCTCTGAGAGATGTGCGGAACGGGGGTGGCGTCGGTCTCGTCAGGATTCGGAGGTCGCGTGTCTGGTATCCATCGTATCGATTAAGCCTCGTTGGGATTGAAGGGCTGTGAGTAGTGGGCGGGATGGCTGAAAGAAGCTTTGACGCGGGGTTGCGAAGACGCTCCAAGGCGCAACGCGAATGAACTGTAACACGGAGGAAGGGTAAGCGGTGCAATCAAAGATGACAGCCGAAGCTACCCTCTTGATCCTACTGCCCAGCACTAGCTTACTGAAGCCCTACAGTGCAAGGTTCTGCGCGCAATACAACAGCAGAGCATTACGCTCACCTACTGCTCTCAGGCATACAGAGCAGCATTTGAACAGACAGCTGAAGCAATGGGAAATGATTACAAGTATGTAAAGGTTTCCGGTGAGTCTCCGCTCTTTATGGGGCTTGGAAAAAATGAGGCGCCGCCCATGATTGGTGCCTAAATATTTCAAGCACCGCCCACATCTCTCTCAACTGTCTGCACCCATTGATAGCAGGTCGCTGCTCAATCTTTTCCTTGCGCTCGGTAATAAGAATTGTTAATTCTTCATATCTTCAGCAAGGCAGCCTCAATTCCGGGTTCAGTGGCGCAGATCAATCATCTCCAAATTCCTCTGCGCTGTATGATCATCTATCACTGTAAATGCCTGTCATGGCCGACCCGTTGAACATTGCAGCCGGTGCGGCCGGGTTACTCAGCGTCGCCATTCAACTCTCCCAGATCACGTATAAGTACGTCGCCAGCATCCGTAACGCATCAGAAACAATGAGCTCCTACATTGAAGAGCTAGCGACTCTCACCTCCGCACTTCTACGACTTAGGAATGCCTCGGGATCCAAGAGCGTCGGCAATTTGTTCGTGAATCGCGACGTGGGTGCCATCATCAAGGCTCTGGACGGCTGTAAACGCGATTTAGGACAGCTCAAAGACAAGCTGGAGGAGAAAACAGCAAGAAAGGGCATACGAGGCAAGCTTTCCACCTTGACCTGGCCATTCTCCGAATCAGAAGTGAAGGAAAAGGTGCGAGTGCTTCAACGGTACAATGCCATCTTCTCGTCCGCCCTACTTGCTGACAACTTATGAGTGAGGTTCCCTTAAGTTACCAAGTCCGTGGATCTGCTAATATATATAGTTCTGTCACTGTTGCGAATTATCAAGAGGTTTAATGCCTTCGAGACGGTGCGTGCTTTCTCTGCCCCCGCGTGAGGTTAGCTTGCTTGCTCAGTCACTAATTCTCCGCCACATAGACAACAAGAAAAAGGACTTCGTTGCTTGGTTCCAGCCACGAGACGAGATGCAGTCCGTGGAAGCCTACCTAGAGAGACAATGTCCTGGTACAGGCTCCTCGTTTCTTACGAGCGATGCTTATCTAGCTTGGCGTGATGGGCCGCATGATTTGCTCTGGGCACACGGTCAACGTAAGTTCGACGTTCTCCAATCCGTATTACTCACCACTGTTCGTTCATTCTGACTGTCTCTCTTCTTATAGCTGGGGCCGGGAAGACGGTGTTCTCGTAAGCTTTTTCCCCAATAACCTCCCACCCAGCAATTCGACGCTATACGACAGCACCCACGCCTGGCTGGAAGAATGGCGTCACAGAAGACCGAAAGAAGCGGAGAGTATCATGATAGTGCTCACTAAATAGCCATGGCGCCCTAACCAACAGTACAGTGCTGACTACCTACAAATTTCTGCAGGTCACTCGCCATACAGGATATCACGAGAAACTCTCCGTGGGACAAGATAGTGGCCTATCACTTCTTCAGTTGCAATCGGCCAAAAGAATCGCTTCTCGATGTCCTTCGACACCTTGTCAGCCAGGTTTTAAGGAGCTTTACTACCATCACCGACCCCTGTCAAGGCCTCTGGGACGAAGTCTCGAAGATTTGGGGAAAATGCTGCTTGTCCAACATCGATCCCGCCCCGAAAGATATCATGAATATCCTGATAGTGGCTTCCAAGCTGCCACAGGGTATTTTTGTAGTTCTGGACGGACTTGATGAGTGTCCTTTTCTTGATGGCCTCATCCGGATCCTGCCGACACTGAAGCAGTCAGTCACCAAGCTCCTCGTAACAGGCCGTGACTTTCTCGATATTCCACGCCATCTCGGAGATTGCGTGAGGCTTGATATCGCCGCAAACGATGACGACTTACACCTATACGTTGAGTACAAATTACAGGAGGGCAGTGTCGATTACAACTCAATCGACAAGTCACTTGTGAATGATATCTTGTCGACCATGCAAAAACAGAGCGCCGCGGTGGTATGTAGTAGTACTTTCTATGAATTTTCAGTCACTTAACTGAATTAAATGGGCTAATAGGGCATTAGCTTTCTTTTTGCGCAGCTGGCAATGGATCATATCAACGGCCTCATCAGCGTCATCCGAAGGACTCTATCTTCTTTGCCCAGTACTCTCCACAACTCATACAGGCACACGTACGACCGGATAATAAGCCAGCGCCCTGGATTGAAAGATCTTGCACTTCGGACACTCTGTTGGATTCTGAATGTCCGGAGACCCCTGGGGATGATGGAATTGCAATACGCACTTGCAACCTATGAAGGCATGATGGATATTGATCCGGAGGATCTTCCTAGTGCGAAAGTCATTTTGTCGTCCTGCCAAGGGCTCGCTGTCTTCTCCGAGGTCGACCACACCGTCGATGTTGTGCACTCGACGGCTGGGGAATTTCTGCAGAAGAATCCGGACGAAATGGACAAAACTCCGGACTTGACTATTGTTCGGATTTGCCTCGCGTATCTGTCGGTCACCGAACTGTCCAAAGGACCCTGCACTACTCTCGAAGAGCTCGAGCAACGTCACAAGAGCCTGCCGTTTCTCGACTATAGTGCTCGCTTCTACGGGTACCATGTCCAAGGTCGCGAGCAGCAGTGCAGCAGTCAGCTATCCCTATTTCTGGAAGAGGGCAACCTGCGGCGAAGCGCCTGGCAAGTCCTCAACTTCAATGTGGGCTTTGGCGATGCCCTCTCACAGCAGCTTTTCCACTCTAGCCCAAGCCGCCCTTCAGCTCTTCATTGCGCGGCATTTTGGGGGTTCTCGAGATACCTTCATGATGCTACGGCAGTGGGGGGTAGCCTGAGCCGGTCCGAGACATCTAATTCTCGGAAACGGAATCTTGAAGAGACAGACTCACACGGCTGGACACCGCTGCACTGGGCCGTGTCGATGGGACACCTGGAAGCTACCAGGACGCTTCTTAACGCTGGAGCTTCGGTCGACCCCCCAGATCTGGCAGGGTGGACTCCGATATTCTGGGCGGCGTTCAAAGGTCACACCCGCCTTGTCGTGGAGCTCTCCCAGTGGGACGCAGTTACCACTCTCTTCGACCGGAACGGACTAACGCCCTTACATTGGGCAATGTGTGCGGGCCACGGTCAGATTGCTGAAATGCTTCTGTCTCACCCTTCCATTCACCCTTCCGTGAGGATAAAGGAGAGCACAATCTTAGGGAAAATCGCCGATAGAGCGTTCTCCGGGCCGGATTTTGGACTCAAGGACCTTTCCGTGCCGAGGGCTAAGCAGCTTGCCACAGAACCCTCCCAAGCAAGCCCCAAGAGCTTTGCCGATCTGTACACAGAGGGCGCAGCCAAACAAGCCTTCTCGATTGTAGTGCAAAGCCTCGGAGAACGTTACGCAAAGGGCAAGAAAGACTTTACAGATCGCGACTCTTTCCAGCATGACCCTTTAATATACACCATTTTTCCGGGGCACACCAAGGCTTTAATCTATGAGCATAAGAAATTCAAGACCGAGTTCAATGTTTTTGTGCGGAGACTGATGGAAGAATCTGTATTCTCGAACAACTTGCCAGCTGTGAAGCTCCTGTTCGACTTGAAACTCTTCACGGCGGCAGACTTGAATGATTCCGCGCTCTTTTTCGCAGCAAAACAGCACGGCAGCGGCGAGGTCATCATGGAGCTCATATCCTGAGGCGCGAATGTGAATAAAAAACTCGAGGTTGGTGGGCGATCGCCTTTGCACGATGCGTGCAAAAAAGCCTGCAAGGAAGCGGCAGCCGCACTTCTCAACGTCGATGGAATTGAAGTGGATGCCCGAGATTCCGAGCAGAATACACCACTCATGTTGTTGCTACGGCGACGGTACAAGGCAGGGAAGCGAACCGAGGTCCTACAACTGTGCAAGCTTTTAATCTCCAAAGGCGCATCGGGAAGCGCCAGCAATGCCAAAGGACAATCCGTCATGCATCTTGCAATAAAAACGTGGGACGCCAGGGTCATCAAAACGTTGCTGGACGCTGGAATCGATATGAATACGCGGGATCCCCAAGGCAAACACCCCCTTTACTACCTTGCACTTACCAGTAGTAACTATGTAGGTCGTCTTACAACACAAGAATAAAGATACAATCTTCTAATGTAGTCATAGGTATCACACATGGACGCGCAGGCAACCATTGACATTGTGCTCGAACGCTCCGATTTCAAGAACTTGAACGTCAACGACACTCAGCAGTATATTCACTGGATAAGTAGTGCTGAAGCTCCGGAGGAACATACCATGCTATCTATAGCGCTATTGGAAGAGAATTGGGCACTGGCGACTCGATTGCTAGAACTCGGAGGGATCCTTCCCAAAGGGGTCAAACTCCAAGCACACAGGTGTAGATCGGGTTCTGTTCTTTGCAAACTCTCCAAGGTGGCTCCTGGCTCGCAATCGGGGCCACAGCGCGAATTAGATGACCTGACAGATCACCCATTAAGGGGGGAATCCCACGCATTGTCAGTGGAAAGCTGGCTGTCGTTATTGCGTCTCATTCTTGGCGCCGGTATTGATGTTAACGAAAAGAGTGGCGAAAATTGCGAGGACACCCTTCTCCACATGTGCGTCCGGCGCACGGCCGATGTGTCAGTCATCGATGCGGTGCTAAAAGCTGGCGGAAACCCTTTTCTGCGTGACAGCAATGAGCTTGACTGCTTTCAGCTCGCACTCTTACACTGCCTCGACGGAGGCGAGCAGAACAATTCTCGTACTATTGAGATTATGAGACGCCTGCGGAGATTTACTCAGAGTACTCGCCCAAATTCCAACCACTGGTTCTACGCAGAGGAGTGCGTTGAAGACGCTGAAGCGGAAACTAAAACATCCGAAGAGGACTATTATCTAGACCTCCTACGCCGTCACAACGCTATCGACTTCACGATCAAGTCAGATAGGACATTGCTCGCTCATGCCTCTCGCAGAGGGAACATGCGACTGGTGGAAAGACTGGTGGCATACGGGGCAAACGTCAGAGCCGTAGATCGCCATGGATGGTCGGTTCTCCATTCGGCCGTGTACTATCAGGACCTACAGACGGCTACTCTACTCTTGCGGGCTGGAGCAGACGCTCAGCATGGCGCCCAATTTGTGCATGACGAATCTGGATGGGAAATAAGTGGACATGCTACACCGCTTCACGTGATGCTTGGAACGGCTGGTGGGCAAACGACGACAAAATGTGGACCTGGAGGCAGCAAAGAGGATGGTGCAAACCCTGCTCGAATTTCGTGTTGATCCAAATGATAAGCTCATTATCAAAAAGCCGTACTACCCCCCGGAGGGCCGGTCGCCACTGGAACTGCTCTTCGAGGCGCTACGAGATGCGACTACAGACGAGGTCGGCCATTTTGTGTACATGATAAGATTACTCCTTGACAGCGAGGCTGACGTAATTGATGCTGCCAAGCAGATGACCGTTGGTGCTGTTGCCAAGCTTGAGGGGCATGAGTCTCTTTGGGAGTCCATCCAGCATCAGTTATCAGATGAATATGAGCGGCGGGAGCAACAAGGGGAAGAGGATGGACATGAGTCTTTTTGGCAGTCTGGTCAACAATCAAGTTTGTTTGATGAAATTGATTGATTTGATTGCAAAGTTACAATTCAATCAAATCAAGCATTAGTATGGCTATTTTGGTGTCAATTCAAGCTGCGAAGCAAGACTTGATTGCCTTGATTGATCGAAGTACTCTCGACGAGTTGAGAATTAGAAAAGATTTGAGCCAAAGTGGACGCAGGAGCAGTACAATAGGTATGGCAATCCTGTCCGTTACTGGATCAATTTACGCTCAACATACCCCAATTTGGCACTGTTTGCGATCGATATATTGACAATCCCAGCATCGAGCTGTGACTGCGAGCGTATGTTCAGCGAGCTTGGCGATCTTCTTGAGCCCAAACGACGCGCCTTAGGCTCGCAATTACTTGCAGCTATCCAGTTAGTAAGGTCATGGATGAGAGCTGGCTTTAAGCTCTCTCCGGAGAGCGTTGAGAGCGAGCTTACTGATGAGGAATTGGCAAGAAACTATAACCTGGGCGAATGGGATACTCCGTCTTAGTAACCTGGGAGTATTTGTATCCTTTTAACGCCATCAATTAATCAAGTTGCAATCCATTTGCAATCAAGCAGCTCTCGAAACGTTACAAATTCAATCAAGTCAAGCGCTGGACTACGAGCGAGCCAATCAAGTCAATCGACGCTGCTCGGATTATTTGACTTGATTGTTGACAACTCTGCTTTTTGGGAGTCCATCCAACGTCAATTAGGTGGCTATAAGCAGCAAGGGCAGCAGGGGCAGCAGGGGCAGCAGGAGGGACAAGAGGAAGAGGAGGGACCAGAGGAACAGGAGGGACATGCACAGGGAGTAAGTTAAGAAATAGGAACATTCTTAGAAATTGGCTTTATATAGGGATTTTAATGTAGGCGGCATTTCCCCAAATTCTAGGGTTCCTACTCCGGTGTTGCTTCTAGGGAGGTTACAACATTTTCACATCTCACTACTAGGACATCACGAGTGCTGCGACTTCTGGAGAGAGCATATCCGGTAGCAGTAGTCCATTAACCGCGGCTCTCCTCGCCGTTCGATACAGAAAGAGGCCACCCATTTGCACATTTGCATTCCCGCCGCCGTCGCTCATGCGTAGATGGCTCCCCCAGCCCCTAACCCCCAAAAAGCGTCCCCGAAGGAACGAATACATGATACACGGCCAGGGCCTACCGAACACCCCGAAGCAACAGATCGACGGTTCCTTGCCGCACTAAAGAAATCCACCCACACGCCATTGTGACACGGTTCCATGCACACTCTCGTCGAAAGTTCCAGTCATACAACTCATTTCCGTTCCAAGGGTATCCCGTGAAAAGGTAGCAGCAGAAATGTGATTCAACTCGCGTGATAGTGTGTCGAGTATAGGCTGGGTAGCGGGTTTGATACTCGTTGTTCCCACGTCCGCCAGCCAAACTACTCGCTCTCGTCCCTTTCGCCGCCCCTCTTCAGTGGGATTAAAAGAGATATACTATAATATATTCTTTTTTTAATAAGCTAAACCTAAAAGCTTTTTATTTAGTTAATAAAGAAGTAATAGTTAGTTTTAAAGCTTAAGAGTAAAGAAGCTATTAAATTTATTATATATTAGTGTTTATACGCAGTATATAGTAATACTACGCGCGATATTAAGCTATTACGCGCTATTATATAATAATAATGCTTTAGGTATAAAAGCTAAAGCTCTATACTTTTTTATATAAAACTTTTCTCTACTATATATAGAAAGATAAAGAATAGTTACTATAAATATAGATACCTACCTCTTACATAATAACTTACCGCACGCTGTGTTACGATCCTGCTGGAACCCTGCCCCAGTGGCTCCAACTGGACCTCACAAGTATTGGACCAACAACCGAGGTCACGTGACGTGCTCAGTTGATCAGTCTGATCAGTGATGCTGAGCACACCGAGCACACTGAGCAACCTGCATAACTTCTATGTATATAGATCACCGCAATGAACCCTTATAGCTTATTATATTTAACTTAATATTATACTCTATAGTATAGTAATAGTAATACTAATTATTCTTAACTCTTAGTACTCTTTACAGAAGCGCCCTCTTACTATCTTAGTATTAAACCCCCTTCTATCTAGTCTCTTACTCTATCCTAGAGAACTAACCTTATAATCTTATTAGTTATCTTTACTAATAGCTTTTAAGATTCTTTATACTTTAAATACTTTTAAGATAAGTAACACTTATATAGAAAACGCGGCCTACTATGCTACTAGGCCAGGTAACGCTGTCGCTAAACTAGACCTCTTCTATAGAGATTAGTTTAAGCTTAAAGAATAGTTACTCTAATTTAACCTATTCTTTAAGTTTAATGTAACTACTATAGACGACGACAACTAAGCAGTACTTATAATAAGCTACATAAGGGGCGAAGCTACTAAATAGGTGAAGCCTTACCTAGTTAAGTACTTAGCTAAAGGAACTAAACTAAAGGAGCTAATTAAGATGTTTAAAGACACAGGAGAATTTAAGACACGCATGTAACAAGCATTTAGATTACTAAATAAAATAACTATTATAAAACGCAAAATCTAAAATATATAATAAACCTAGTCTGCAGCTAATTACGCTAACAAGTTTTTAGGGTATACTAGACAAACTAATTAGAACAAAGACAAACTAAAAACTATATATAAACAAGGCCTAAAAGTAGACGTCTAAACTAAACTAATACGCTCTAGCATAAGCATTAACACGCTAGATAACCTAATTAACAAAACTATCTAACTAGATGTAGAGCTCTACAAGCTCTATATACAACTTAGAAGATAACTACTAGGATAAATAAAAGAAGATAAGAAACCCTAGAAGGATTATTATAATAAGCTAAATAATAGTCGCCTATAGTACTAGTATTAGCTATAAGGAGTGCCTAGACAGTATATATCTAGGGGTCCTAAGGTAATACATCTAGATAACCTTAATAAGGAAAAGTTAAGTAAGAGCAGGAAGAAAAAAGAAATAACTTACTTTAACTATAATAAGAAAGGCTATATAGCTAAGGACTATAAGTAAAAGAATAAGGTAACTCCCTAGATTAATATGTTAGCTGTAAAAGAAGAAAACAGTAATAACAAAATATAGGAAGTTGTTACAACCTAAGAGGAAGAGGCTTAAGATATAGAGGTACTATAGCTACCTCTCCTAGAACCTACAGAGAAAGGGATTCTAGGAACCTAGTATAGGAAAGACAAGGAAGAGAGTAATAGCTCTCTGTCCCTAGTCTATAAAGACGCTGCAGAAGACCTTAGTAACACTATAGTACTCCTAACTAAGAAGTAAAAAGAAGAGAACTTCAGAAGCTGACATTAACTAGGAACCCTAAGGCTATCTACGCCTATAGAAGCAGAAAAAGATATTACAGAACTTAACTACTAACTACACGCATAATATATATATAAAGTATAATATATTAACGCGTTAACTCTAGTAGAATAAGAAGCAGCTATAAAATAAGGAATAAGTATAACTATCTTAGCTAAGTAAGTAATATAAGATATATTGCGGGAATATTATAACTACCTTAAACATCACACGAAGGTAATATAAGAATAGGCAGAAAAGGCTAAGGAAGTATAGTAACCTGTAAGCGTTAGGGACGCACTACAGAAACTTTAACGAGCTAGGTAAATATAGGTACTAGAACCTTTAGTAGTTAAGACCCCTAAATACGCACTATAACGCTAAATAATACTACTACTAACACAGGAAAACACCTTCTATATACTAAATACTAAGAACCTAGTATAATAAGGGTATTTTTAAGTTAACTCCTACAGTAAAATCGTACTTATAGATAGTAAGAAGCAAGACATTTATACGCAGCTTAAATAATAAATATATTAGGAGGATAATAAAGAGAATGTTAACCCTCTCTAGTATCTTACAGAGAAAGAAGCCTAAGAAATATATAAGCACGCTAAGGTAGCTTAGACTCTATATACTATACGTAAAGGACTATAGAAACTCGTACTAGACTACTTAATAGATCTACGTAATAAGTAATATAGTGTTGTCTACTAGTCCTTTTATACTACAGACCTGTGCGCAATTTATTATTTAAGTAAGACAGAATAGGGATACTTCCCTTACTTATTTTACTAATACAAATACTAATAGTATAATTATCCTAAAGTTAAATGCGACAACTACCTATAGGATAAGAGGACTATCCTCTACTTCCTAGAAAATAACAACCCTGCGGCTACTATAGCGATGTAGCTAGTCTTTAATAGGGAATGTAATTAGTAATAATAGTAAACGTGCCTTAACTCTAACTACCTTAAGTATAAAGACGTTAAGACACTAAATAGGTATTAGGAAGAGCCGTTTTTAGAATCGCGCCTACTAATAAGTAAGAATTACAAACTCTATACATAATAGGCGTATAAGGACTCCTTAAACTAAATATTAAGCTTAATAGAAGCTAGATAAAGGCACTAGTAGATTCTAGAGCATAATAGAGCTATATTTCTGCGCGAGCGATAGAATAAGCTAGCCTTATCCTATCGCTAAAATTAGTACTATATCTATTAATAGTAGCTGATAGGTAACTAATGCTATTAGAGTCTGTAATTACACACGAAGTATAGAGCGTGTAACTTATTATCTAGAACTATAGGGAAACGATTAACTTAGACGTCTTTAGACTATTACAGCATAATATAATACTAGGACTCTTATAGTTAAGAGAACATAGTCTAGACATAAACTAGAAAAAGAAAAAGTTGTTATTTAAATGCTGTGGAACGGATGTAACTACGAGTAAGCCTACGCTGCGGCTAAGTACTTAGGTAGATAAGAAGATAATAATTAGGATCCTTACTTTAAATAAGGATAACCTTAAGATATAAGGGTCTGACTTAGCAGGTACTAATAGGAGGCCCTTAGACTAACAAGCTAGAGTTAAGGAGTAAAGCGTAACTCTAGTAATCCCTAATAAGTATAAAGAATATAAGTTACTCTTTTAGGAAGAGATAACTATAAAAGTACTACCTAAATATTAACCCTAGGATTATAAGATTATCTTATAAGAAGGAAAGTAACTAACTTTTAGCCTAATCTATAGTTTATTAGAAAAAGAACTTAAAACTCTACGCGAATATATTAAGATAAACTTAAAAAAGAGATTTATTAGGGAATTATAATTACTAGCAGGATACCCTATACTATTCGTACTAAAGAAAAATAGGAAGTTAAGATTATATATTAACTACTAGAAACTTAATAATATTATAATAAAAAATTAATACTCTCTACTAAATATAGTAGAACTATAGGACTAACTAGCTTTTATAAAAGTCTTTATAGTATTAGACTTAAGAGGAGCGTATAACCTTATTTATATAAAAGAAGGTAAAGAATAGAAGACTGCGTTTAGAACACGCTACAGCTACTATAAGTATATAGTAATACTCTTTAGTCTTACTAACGCACTAGCTATATACTAGGCACTTATTAATAATATATTAAGAGAACACCTAGATATATTTATTATCGCATACCTTAATAATATCCTTATATACTCTAATAATCTACAGGAATACATTAAGCACGTTAAAATAGTTCTTACCTGCTTAGGAAGATTTAGGTTACTACTTAAACCTAAGAAATATAAATTCTATAAAGAAGAAGTTAAGTTCTTAAGATATATAGTAGGTGTATATAGAGTAAAGATAAGTAAAGAAAAAATAAGAGTAGTAAAAGAATAGCCTAAACCTAAAATAGTTAAAGATATATAGTTATTTATAGGATTTATTAACTTTAACTAATAATTTATTAAAGACTTCTCTAAGAAATTTATCTTACTTACTAAACTTATAAGAAAATAGATAAAATAGGAATAAGGAAATAAATAAAGAAAAGTATTCTAGATACTTAAGGAAGCCTATATTATACTACTAGTATTAATTACATTCTAAATAAGAGAACCTTTATAGTTTAAAACAGATACCTTAGACCTTATACTAGGTATAATAGTAAAATAAGAACGTAATAGGAAATAGCACCTAATTACTTACTACTCTAGGAAATTTATAGACCCTAAAGAACGCTATAACGTGCACGATAAAGAGCTTATAGTAGTTATTAACGCCCTTAACTACTAGCAGATCTACACAAAGAGCTGCTTAGATCTTATAATATTTATAGATTATAAGAACTTAGTTAACTTTACTACTACTAAGACCTTAAACTAAAGATAGGTTAGATAGGCTAAAATGTTAGGATAATATAAGTTTAAGATTATATATACGCTAGGAAAGGATAATAGTAGAGCTAACGCTCTTAGCTGCAGATTAGACATTGCAGGAATAAAAGTAATAGTTAGTAATACTATCCTTTAAGTAAACTAGGATAGAAGCTTAGGACCTAATAAGTTATTAAACAATACTTTAATAATTACGTCTAAAGTACCTAAAGAATTATAAGAAGTAATTATCTAATAATACTATAATAACCTAGTATATAGTTACCCTAGAATTAAGAGAATAATAGAACTTATATAATAACACTACAGCTTTAAGAATATAAAAGCTAAGGTTAAATAGTTTATTAAAAAATGCGCAGACTGTTATAAGAATAAATATAGTACTTACGCACTCTATAGAGAAATGTAAGCTATAGAGCTACCTAATAAGCCTTAGGTAGATATTTCTATAGACTTTGTAATAAGGTTACTACTATCTAAAGATCCCGTAATAGGAATTAAGTATAACGCTATCTTTAATATAGTCTGTAGATTTATAAAAGTAGTAGAAATAATACTATTTAGAAATAACTATAATACAGAATAACTAGCGTTTATTATCTTAGACAGATTAATATAATATTATAGTATACCTAAGTCTATTATTAGTAATAGAGATAAGCTCTTTATATCTAACTTCTAGTCTACATTAATAGCCGCGATAGGAATAAAAAGAAAGTTATTAACAGCCTATTACCTATAAACACACAGATAGATAGAAAGAATAAATAGAATAATAAAAACCTACCTAAGAATTTATAGTAATTAATAATAAAATAATTAGGTTTTACTATTACTAATAGCATAATTAGCCTATAATAACAAATTATTAGAATTAACTAGAAAGATACTGTTCTTTGCTAACTACAGGAGACACCCTAATCTCTTTATAAAGTCATATCCTAGCAGAAAAGCTAAAGTAGCTATAAAAACAGCTAAAGAAATAAAAAAAATATATAAATAACTCTAAGAGAATCTTAAGAAAGTATAATATAACAGTATTACCTACTAAAATAAGAAAAGAAAAATAGCACCTTAGCTAAAGAAGGGGGATAAAGTATACTTACTTATAAAAAATCTACATAATAAGCGACTAAGTAAAGAACTTAACTACGTTAAAGTTAGACTATTTTTAGTTAAAGAATAGAATAGACTAGTAAACTATACACTTAAGCTACTACTAGATGTAAAGATCTACCTATGCTTCTATATCTCTAAGTTAGAACTAGCTAACCTTACTACACTATTACAGAAAACATTCTAGTATAAACTAGAAGAAGAAAACAAGTTTAAAGTTAAGAAAATCTAGGGATACTAACAAAATAGAAGAGTTAACGACCTAGAACTAAGCTTTAGCTACTTAGTTAAATAGAAAGGATACCTAAGCGTAGAGAGTACGTGGGAACTACTAGAAAACCTAAGAAACTGCTAAGAAAAAATTAGAGAATATTAGGAAAGGGAGGAAAGAAAGAAAAAGAAATAACGAACCTAGGTAGAAGGGACAGTAGCACTGCTACTACTCCTGAAGTTAGCTACTTTAGGAAGCAGATTACTATCCTCTAGTTATGTTAGTATAAACACGCTCTAGTCCAGAGCTAGAGTGCCTGGCATGAGACCTTCCTTAAGATTAGCAATCTCCTGCCCTAACGCTTCCGCCGCCTTAAGGGCCTCAATCTCCTCTACCTACTAACCTAAAACGTCTACTAGACTTTGCTTACGCTTCTAAAGAAACTCCTTTTATTTACGTAAACGACTACGTTTAGAACGAGCAGCTAGCAACGCGCTTAGCGCCTTCTCCTCTGCTGCCTCAGCCTCTACCTCTTAAGCTTCTAGATAATGTATCTCTTTATCTAGCTTAGAATAGTTTAGTAATAGAATGTTAACTAGTTTATAAAGCTTATTACTATTATAATAGTAATTACTACACTCTTTCTTTAATAATAATATCTAGCACTCCTAGCCCTGCTTTGCGTAATAACTGCAGGCAACTATAGCTAACTAGCTAACGCGATTTATTTAATCTCTAAGGTTATAACGTTATAGAGTACTCTTAGAACTTATTAGTTAGTTTATAAGGGCATAAATAGTAGGAGGGGGGATAGTGTTACGATCTAAGGAATAAGGGGACGCGCAGCTTAAAAAGGGCTTACTCATGTCCTAGGGCTATAACGCATATGCTAGCCTAGTAGGAACTAGTGTCCTAGAAAGCTTAGCGACGGCCCCTATAGGATTCTCTAGGACACTATATATATCCTACAGATCCTATAAAATCCTAAGAAAACCTATAATAGGATTTGTAGGATCCTATAAGATAACCTGTATATAGATTACTATAATAAGCCCCTATAGCTTAGTATATTTAACTTAATATTATACTCTACAGTATAGTAATAGTAATACTAATTATTCTTAACCCTTAGTACTCTTTACAGAAGCACCCTCTTACTGTCTTAGTATTAAACCCCCGTCTATCTAGTCCCTTACTCTATCCTAGAGAACTAACCTTGTAATCTTATTAGTTATCCTTACCGATAGCTTTTAAGATTCTTTACAAAAGGATACCTAAGTGTAGAAAGCACGTAGGAACTACTAGAAAACCTAAGGAACTGCTAAGAAAAAATTAGAGAATATTAGGAAAGGGAGGAAAAGAAGAAGAAAAAACAAATAAACCTTAAGAAATGTTAAGAGCTAGAAGAAACTGTTAGGTCTACTACTAATAGCCTATCGCTAATTAGGGCCTCCTAGTACTTAAGAGGGAAGCCCTTAAACGCACCCTAGGTGCTAGGCGATAAACTAAAACTAAGGGCATTAGAAGCGTTCTTAGGTAATAAGGCCTCTGCCGCTTCTTACTCCTTAATATCCTACTCTTCTATAGCTATTACTTCTTCCGCACGCTAATTAATTAAATCTATTTATTATTATAACTGCTCTTCGCGAGCTTAAGTAACGCGCAGCTCTTCTAGAGCCTTTTTATGCGCCTTTATTATAACCTCTTATATATCTCTAGATTCTTTTATTTTCTCTTAAAGCTTTACCTTTTAATCTACTAAGTATTTAAATTTAGACTCTATAACTTATATATTGCAACGTTATCCTTAACATAGACACTTACTACATTTCCTAGAACAAATATAGACCTTACACACCTAATTATACTTTATATACGTCGCGTACTTTTAAACTATAGCTTCCCTAAAGGAGTTAATAAAATTACAGAGGCGTTAATAATAAATAGTGCTAGACACTTGTAGATGTTTAGGTATAGCGAGACATAATATAGTAAGAAGTAGGAAACGCCCGCGTTATATAATAAGCACTAAGGACAGCGCTAGGACAGGAGGGGGATGGTGTTACGATCCTGCTGGAACCCTGCCCTAGTAGCTCCAACTGGACCTCACAAGTATTAGACTAACAACTAAGGTCACGTGACGTGCTTAGTTAATCAGTCTGATCAGTAATGCTGAGCACACTAAGTACACTAAGTAACCTGCATAACTTCTATGTATATAGATCACCGCAATAAACCCTTATAGCTTATTATATTTAACTTAATATTATACTCTATAGTATAGTAATAGTAATACTAATTATTCTTAACCCTTAGTACTCTTTACAGAAGCGCCCTCTTACTGTCTTAGTATTAAACCCCCTTCTATCTAGTCCCTCACTCTATCCCGGAGAACCAACCTTGCAATCTTATTGGTTATCCTCACCGATAGCTTTTAAGATTCTTCACACGCTGCAGCTGCAGAGAAAGTTCTACCTACAATTAGACTATATTTTAATGTATATAAAATAGCTATATTAAAGCTACTTTGATACTAGAAATATATTAGCTAAGTAATAAGTACTATAGCTATATAGATCTTACTACTACTTTTAATTTTAAGCTAAGTTTTATTATACTCTAAGCGCACGTAAAATTAATATAACTATATATCTCATAGTTAATTATCTTATATTTGCTTATATTAGAGATTTGCTTTTATAAAGTACTAATCAATATAGTAGCTTTATATGTATTTACTTATTTTAGTATATACTAAGCTAATAATAGCTTTTAGGCATTAGGAAAAGGTTCTAAAGCTTAAGTAAAGCCATTTTATAAAAATTTAAAGCATTAAAAACTTAATATTAGTACTATAGAGTAGAAAGTTTACTATACTATAAAAAAAGCGCGCTATATAAATTTAGCTTAGAAGTACTAATATAATTATAATTTTTTTAAAAAAAAAGCATAGTATAAATATTCAGAATTAGCTATAGTAGATTATTTTTATTAAATTATTGTAACGTATGGTTTCAGGTAATATTACTTGCTTCACACCACAGATAATAGTGAAGGGATGGCGCTGTATTGCTGTAACTCAGCTATGGGAGAGAATAATACTTGTCGTCCCCGCTCCGCGCAGTTAGCGCAGGTTTTAAGTAGGTCCTTCGCATTGCGCGCTAGCCCTCCAAAAGGCCTAGCGCTGTAATACTGCAACACCAACATTCAGATTCATGATACTTCGTTGCAATTATAGTAATATTCTTTACGCGTATAAGTTTTCTAGTTACTAAAAGTTGGGGTACTTTTTAATTATCTTACTATACTACATATCTTACTATATAGTAGGCAATATTAAGCTTATAAATTAATATTAATGACAGAAAAACTAATATTAAGCGAAGTTAATAATTAGCGCAGTTAATTTCTTTAGCACTATTATTGACGACCCTACATATCTATACTCTCCCAGACCTAACATCAATACCAACCATAATTCCTACTGCAGTCGAGCAAGCTGATCGATAATCTAAACGCACTAGAGAAAGTTTTAGTTATTATACTTGATCAACACTTAGTCCAAACTAACCCCTACACCTAAGTTTTGCGGAAGAAGACGATCCGCGTTGTTTACTGTACAAAGTTCTGTTAGTGCTTTAATAGCTATTGACCGGAATCAGGCTGGAGGCATCGGTCGGCAGGGTCGAATGATATTTTACCGGCTATGTGGCTGATCTCGAGCGTCTGCAGGCACATGACGCGGCTCGCATCCAAGATCATAATGATGCCGTCTCTCGATCTGTACCCTAGCCGAGTCGAATCGTATGAGACAGCGACGGAAGTGACCGGACCACTATGACCCTTGAGGGTCTACAGATACGCGTCGCTACCCGCATTCCAGACCTTGATGATGCCGTTCCTCGATGCGGGGTGAGAGAATGCGGCGGCTTCTTGACGGGGCTCTGTGTTCGCAATTACATTTTGCTCGTCGCACCGTCCGGGTCTGCAATCATTGGTGCAGCTGGTCCGGATCCATTTCTCGTCATGGATGCATGAGATAACCCAAAAGCTGACCGACGCAACGCTCTCAGATTGCGGCACCTGCACCCTGGGGAGAGCCTCGCGCGTGAAGTGAGGCGCGTCTAGGGTGTTTTGCAGGCAGCGCTGCTGCAACAAGCGTGGGCTCTGAGTCGAGGTTCGACAGAGTGCGTCACATGGGTGTTAGTACAGGATGGCACGAGTTCGAGGCCAGCGCACTTGGATGCAAGTGCGACGGAGTGACGTCGGTGCACGCTGGGCAACTGTGGATTGTGCCACAAGTCGCAACATAACTGTAGCAGGAGCTCACTTTTCAGAATAATTGGTGTGTGGGCGAAAGGTATTCCTTCAATTCAAAGCCCAGCTCGAGCCACTTACACCAAGTCCGTGCGCACCAGTTCGATTTGTACCCTCCCTTTGCGTACATGTGCCATTGTCGCCATGGTGCCTTGCCAACCTGCATTGCAGCTCACTGACGTCCAGTCAAGATTATTGCTCATATCAGTTCAATCTTCGCCACGACCTGGCTCGCTTGCGAATTTTCGCTGGTCGGCGAGCATTTCGAGTTTTACGGTAGCGCCTGCGCCGCCTTTCTATTCTTTTCATATTCACCTGAAGCACACAAAGTCCTTTAATCTCGACGCTAGCGTAGAAAGTTCTTTCGCTTCCTTTTCCCAATCTACTCACGCTCTTGGTGCTACGCGTCATGCGGAACCATGATATTCTCATATTGCAGGCATGTCGTGTCGCAACCTACAAAGAAAAATTGTCCGCACATATTGTGTGCTTGTTCTAGCTGTAGGTGATTTCTCACTTTGTGACCAAACCCCTGATCACGCCATGCGGCACTTCTCGGAATGTGATCGACGATGCCGTCACGTTTTTGCCGAAGGTCACACACTTTCCTATCGCAACAGCCTCAGCGCGTCTTGTTTCTCGTCGCTCGCTCAATTGGCATAGGCTCATGCTGCCGAGAATATATCCAGCTAGATGTTAGATGCCCGCGTCAAATATTGAGGCAATTAAAAACTGCTTATCAGCTAAGAATAGACAGCGCCGTTCTGTATCCGACAAGATAGAGAGCGATCTGCAGTGTCGGCGTTTTGCAGAATTTGGCCAGTTGCTGATAGGTTAACAGTCTATCCACCTTTTTAACAATACGAGTTGGAACATAACTCGGGTGTAGGAACAGGAAATTTGTAGCGAAGGCCCGAATATTGCTTCTCTTGGACGTGGCTTGTACTCCTAGTGGCTTGTTTCAGCCTCGCAAGCCGGGCGCTTACTCTCTTTTCGGCGTAGTCTTTGGCTAAGTCTCCAAGGACGAGACATAGTTAATAAAGTGAAAGAGTCTGTCACAATCTGAAGTATAGGATCATAGCTTTTTGGCTGCCCAAGGCATAAATCTGATACTTCGTTGGTCCCTGAACCAGTCTTCCAGCTATCTTTGCCATCCTATCCTACATTCACTATGGCCACCTCGACCCCCGGAACAAACAGGTTCAGCAAGTTCTATGGCGGCCGATATAGCAATGGAAAATGGTATTGCTCGTGTAGAAAGTTAACGGCACAAGTTACAACGCGGAATGGGCCAAATGAAAACCAATCATGTATGTATTTCAAAGAACGCCGTCTTACTCTTCAATGTGAGTGAATCTAAATATCGTCAGTCTATAAATGTAATCAAGACCCAAAGTGCGGCTTTTGGCTCTGGGCCGAGCACGAAGCTGAAGCACTACGAGTCTTGTCCGCTTCCCAGTCATCCGAGCCCCAGACACCATCCAAGACCCGGGTTGTTTCCATGAGCGCAGTTCAAACAAGCGCAAACCGACCAACATCTGATCGAGTGCTTCGAAGTGCCACTCGACAGGTAACCCCAAGTTCCAGCCAAGCGTACCGGTCCCCGCCTCGTTCGCCGAGTCCGGAATACGAAGATGAGCTTGCTATGAGAGTGATAAGTCTGCTTGAGAGTTACAAGGTCAAGCTCAGCTCTAGGCAGGAGCGTAAGCTACGTGTGTTGATTGATGATTACATGGATGACATGGGCGAAAGGTTCAAGCCAAATAAAGCACAAGTTGGGTGGCTTCGAACAAAGCGGGAGGATCATGAAGAAGATGATGAATATTACGTTGATTAGGAATGAGCCATTTCGACACCAAATATGGGAGAGGCCAGGGTAGTCTTAGGGATACTGGTGTGTATATTTCCTTTGTAGCGATGTACGTGCTGGACTGTAGTAAATTTATATTCAAGCAAGATCAACGTAACTTTACTTATAGTGCCTTGCCTATCTATCAGCTACACTAAACCTTGAGGAATAAAAAGCAGTCTCGTACGTGTACAGGCCTAAGTAAAGTAGGCTGCTGCACAAATGTAAGTCTTTTCAAGTAAGCCTCAACGATGGCTTCTTGGAGAGACAAGGCCTCTGAACTGTACAGTAGGAACCTCATCATTAAAACACCCGCCGCAGCGACTTGTGAAATGCCTCGCAGCCAGATCAACTTCACGACCATAATCCAAGTGGCCATGCAGAACGGCTAAAGAGTTCGGCTTTACGTAAACGTTTCACTTTTGTCGTGCGCAGTTTGCCTGGACCGAGTCAGATCATTCAAAGAATATGCACATTTAAGCGCTTCCGCCGAATCTTGAAATGAATGTCTTAATTTCTTCGTCCCCGTATTTACCTGCTGAAGATTCTGTTGCTTCTGCCTGTGACATTAATCAATAAATACTCCTCACGTATATTATACGCGTGGCAAGGCTCTACGTTATACTCCTCTATCTCTGAGTGGAAGAAGCCAAAGCATATGAGCCTGCTTTCTCGTTCTCTTCATCTACAGGTTTATTGGTAGACTAGGTGAGTACCATAGGTGCGCTATTGTGATGATACACTTTGGGCGGTTGTAAGTAAGACAAGAATTTCATTTCCGTAAGTAGTTTAGAATACGTACGCGAAGAAAACTACTATCGTGCTAGGAGGTCCCTTTTTTACCCCAATGACTCTCTCCTCTTCTCAATAATCTATTAAAACCTGTTCCTCGACGTCTCCATCCTAACAGATTATGTTAGATCGTGTAGTGATCTATCCCCTTAGCAATCATTTCCAGCAAATCACGTAGTTTGTCTACGTTACTAAGTCCTTTTTCGACAATAGATCGCTAATCTTGTTACCAGTCCCTCGTGCTCGAGCTGCGCTCTATGCGACTGTCTCTTGCAGCTTATTGCCGTAGGTCGCAACCAGAGGGAACAATAATACTTTACCTAAATTTTCTTTTCAGATAGCCCCGGAATATTAGACAAATCTCTCTGTCAGGGTTCAATCCTTCCAAGGTAAAGTCGAAGGTGAAAGGTAACTGTTACATCTATCTTTCACCTAAGCTCAGCACCGTAGCGATAGGCCGCATCTGCGTTGGGCCACCCCACCAAAATTGTCACCCCTCAAAAAAATTCAAGATATCTCAACAACGAGGTTTAAATTTGAAACTTAGTACACATAGACTCAAGGTCTTAAGCAGCTGCATCAGCTGCGGCCTTTTTAGCTGCGATAGCTCCAGCTCTAGCTAAGATTTCTTATTATTTCTCTGCCTCTCTCTCTTATATAATAGCTATAGTATTAACGTCTATAAACCTCTTATTATAGTTAACCTTAATTCACTTTCTAGTTAATATAGGCCTAGCTTAATCTAGTTAGTGTTACAGTCTCTTATTACTAGCCTTAAGCTTAGTAGTGCGAGTATTCTTACTTATAATAGCCTTACTTACTTTTTATAGTACTAGGCGCGCACTAGCTAATAGCTTACCTTCCTTAGTAAGTAGCTTTTAAGCCTAGTAGATATCCTAAAGCCTCTAAAGTATTAAGAAAATAGTATTCTAAAAAGATAAAGCTGTAAGAAGAGTAACTAAGTAAGACATCTATAAAGACTAAAGGACTAAGCTAAGATTAAAAGAAGAGAGGCTAGTTACTCTCTACTTAGCTCTTATAACTCTTTCTATAAGGCTAGCCTCTTAAGCTTAATAGTAGTAACTTATAAATTTCTACTTCTTAACTAGTACTATATTATTAAGAGATACTAGAACTTAAATCTTAGCTCTATACTTTAACTTAACTACTAAGAAGCTAGTAAGATTAAAAAGTTATAAGATATAAAAGTAGTATAAAGTTAAAGCTAATATAGCTACTATAGTAGTTAAGTAATAGTAGCTATATATAACTAAGTAAAGTTACTATTCTAAGTATAAAGATTTACTTTAGCTACTTTATTCTAATAAAGTCTAATATCTATCTATTCTTTAAAGTTACATATAGCTAGTTAAAGACTAAAGAGGTAGAGAACTAGCTAGTCTAAAAGCTCTTACTTTTAAAAATAATAGTATATTTAAGTTTCTTACTTATAGCTAAGATAGTTTTAAGAATAGAAACCTATTTATAAGGCTCTAAAAATATAATATAAGCTTTCTTTTTCTTAGAGCTAGAGAGTACTTTTAAGTTAGTATATATACTTAGTGCTACTTTAATCTTATCTATATTATATATATTTTCTATTTAAATACTAAAGTAGTCTTATACGCGCTTAAAGAAGTTAAAAAATAAGAGTATAAGCTTAAGAGTAGTAGCTTAAGCTCTAGTAGCCTTAATCTTTCTACTAATAATAAATATAATATATAGATTATATTAGATAAAGCTTAAGATTTAGTTATAGCTAAGAGGTTTATAATCTTAATTAATAGCTAGGATTTAAGTAGCTATCTTACGCGCGTAAGTATAGCTAGGAGGATAGGCCTTTAAATCTTTATTAAGGATCTAGTTAGCTAGGAATTCCTCTTACTCTAGAGTTAACCTTTACTTATAGATATAAGTAATTATAGCTAGTTAATAACTAGCTTATTACTATTAAAGAGTTAATTAAGGGATACTATACGCCTTTATAGCTTATCTCTAGCTAGTTAAAATACTAGATTTAAGATTAGTAAGTGCTCTTTATATAGCCTCCTTACGGGCGCTTATTTTTAAGTATAGTGTATTAAGGTATCTTGATTTTTTTAAGGGGTGACAATTTTGGTGGGGTGGCCTACCGCTGACGCGGCCCATCGCCACGGTGCCGAGCTTAGCTGAACTACTGGATTAAGCCTAGCGCCTGAACTAGCGGCTCTAGCTGTTGTATTTACACAGGACCTCTCCCCCGAAGGTAAGAGGGATCTGCTATTTTGTCCACTTCTTTTAAATAGAGTTACTCTCAACCAGACCGTCCCAACTGTGCGTGTTGACTGCCTCACACTCTCCTTACTCCGGCTCACTTACTATATAGTTTCTCCCTACTATATATCCTTCATAGCCATTGGGTATTATTGCCCCAGTAGCTTAAGAACTGGCCGCTCTGCTCTACCTTTGAATTCTTTACGACATCAAGAATCCTCTTTACACTCTCCTCAGGAGGAATAGGACCCTTCCAATCCGGGTACTTATGCATCATCCTGCTAAACATGACTTGCATCTTTGCCTTCTCCTCGTCGTTAACTAGGAATTTCTTGTTAGTATCAATGCGAAGTCAGTTGAAAAAAAGAATTGAGCATAAAATCTCACATAAAACAGTCAAGCTTCCACCAAAATCAAAAAAAAAAAAAAACTCACAGTTTGAGGTATCCATCAGCGTCTCCGTCGCCACCGCGCCGGGCGCAATACTCAGAAACGTAAACCCCTGGTCCTGTAGCTCAGCCGCAAACTTCGAAATAATGATATTTCCGCCCGCTTTGCTCGCAGAATAGGGCACCGAGTTCGCGATGCGCGTCTCAATGGTCTCAGGCAGGTCGGCGACGCTGGAGGAAATGAACGTCACCCGCTTTTCCTGGCCCGCGTGGAGAAGCGGCAGGAAGGCGTTGATTGCGAAGAGAGGGCCGGCAATGTTGGCCTCGTCGCTCTTCCTAAGCTCCTCGAGGAAGAGGTCGGGCTTGTTAGCGAAATCAGTGGGGTTCATGCCGCCCGTCGATGAGAGGAAGGCGCCGTTGATGAGCAGGTGGTCAATTTGGCCGTTGACGAGGGACGATGTGGCCTTGGCAGCAGCTTTCAGGGAGTCCGCGGATGTGAGGTCGGCTTGGACTACGCGCGTGTTTGGGATCTTGTTGGCTTTCACTTTGGCCTCGAGGTCAGCGACATTGCGGGCCGTGGCAATCACAGTGTTTCCTTCCGTTGCGAGGGTTTGGATGAATTGGTACTGGAGGCCGTTAACTTTCGCTGTATATTTTGGGGGTAGGGATACGCTGTTTGAAGGATGTAGGTTTATATACATACCCCAATTCCGCGCGAGGCGCCGACAACAACGGTGGTAGGCATTTCAAAGTAGTTAAAGATCTAAGAGCAGAACGGCTTCGAAGACTGCATAGTGCCACAGGTGCTGAGGAACTGTTATATAAAGAACCCCTTTTCAAGATTAAAATCGTAGAATCTCGTGTTCTTCAATAACCGCGAGTAAGGAGGAAGGCTTCCTCGCTATGGACTAGTAGTAAGCGTGCAAATAATAAGTCCTGAGCTTTCCTACAACTAACCGCTTGCAACATTACAGCATAAGTCGCCCCACTAAAGTTCAACCAATCTTACCGGGAGAAAGTAATCTAAGGTTATCCTAGTCGCAGAGGCCCCTGCTAGCGGTTGTCAAAGAAGACGAGTTTTTCCGGGTATATGCAGTCAGCCGCATTCTGAGTCCCAAAGGCCCCGCATGTGGCCATTCCATCGCGTCGATCCTGGCCTTCACATACATGGCCAAATCGCATCATCATCATTCATCCTAACTCCATGTTACAACTCCGACATACTGCGTCTTACTAAGGTCTTTACAAATCCGGGACCCGGGACTTTCGAACTCCGCAGTCTCATTCTAATCTACAGCGTGCGGAACCTGAGTGAAAGTTGTCCTGGACCTAGCAGTTGGCCGACCAGACACTTGATGTCTTAAGCCTAGCACTAACCAGGCACTCGTTCAACATCAAAGTGGTAGTATTTGACGCGATAAAGCCTTCGTCCTATACTTAAATTAACTCGAGTCGATGAGTTCTCTGCTTTTTACCAAGTCCGAAGAGAAGACTTTGATGCTGGCTATGTTTTCGTTTCCGCTTTGGTCAATCGCTCGTTCTAGGTAGGGTTTGAGATTGTGGGGTTTCATCATCAGGAAGCTTTGTATAGTCGATGTGTCTCTGATGGCAATAGTAGCTTCACGCTGTCTTGACTTCGGTTTTTAGGATGCGGAGAGCGTCGCATCCCGTATTGAAGTTTAAAGGGGGGGGGTTGCACTTTCGGTATGAATGTTAGCGTGCCATGAACGATGATATTAACGAGGTCTGCTGACTGTCAGCGCGCTTGATACAATTCAGCGCGTCCTGAAGGTAAGTGCTGAGCTGTGCAGCGTGCTCGCGGGCTGGGGTTGACCATGCTGGATGCTGGCTAATCACGTGACGTCTACAGCGACTGTTCGCGCGTGATACAATGGAATGTTTCCATGGATTAAGTTCTCCCTGTTTGTGGTGTTTCGATCTCCACGTTTGCAGTTCGATATATTCTCGGCGCACGAACACCTTCGCAAGGGTGTAACCGCGATTGTATTAGTGATTTGTACATTTCAGCCTTAGGTTCCAGATGATAAAGCTACCTGAAAAAGCAATGACACCTTACACAGTCTTTTTAAACCAAATTTCCCCGATCGAAATGATCCAGGTTTGTAGCCGTCTTCCTATTCGGTCAGGTAATGTTTAGAAGTCGACTGCAGTTCAGCTGGCCGCTCTCGCCAATGATGTCGTGCGTGTGGCGCAATTCCCCCGCCAAACCGCCCTGTAAGTCTATGACACATCATTTAATAAAGGCGGGGTTTTGTTGTTGCTTACTTTTACTGAGACTCGCTCGATATAACTTATCCACACTGCAAAAGGACTCAGAGTTCATAATCAAAGAAAATTCGCTTGCTCCACAATTCAGGAGTGTCACGCGTCTCCACGATAGTAAATCCCCACCTTACCATGTCTCTTGGAATCAGCATCGGTGACTTTGTTTTAATTGGAACCTTGGCAAAAAAACTCTATGACGACTGTTCTAAGGCTGAAGGAGATTTTCAGGATCTCGCAGACCTCTGCAATGATGTAGCGCTCGCGATTGGCGCCACTCGACCTAATGACCCATTCACTGTTATGCGGAGGCAGGATGCAGATACCATCAACATCCTGACGTCGGGTTGTAGGAGAACCCTTGAGCGCCTCGACGTCCTGCTGTGCAGCTACCAGAACATAAAAGGAATCCGAGGCTTTGGTAGACGCATAGGATTCATCAATGCCAAAGAGGAACGCCAGAGTATCAGGCAAAGACTCCATGAGCACCTTCTCGTAATTACAGCATTCAACACTGGAGCAACTGTCGATATTGATAGTTTAGTGGCTCGCGCGCTGCTTGCGGCTATAGAAGAACGGCTGGGGACGTCAAATGCTCAGGACGTAACCAAACTTGCGAAGGAAGATCAGGTATACCAGGAAATTGTCGAGGAATTTGCCGAGCGAAGCAACGTCGCGGAAGATACACTGAAAGGGAGACAAGAAGAGATCAAGTCGAAATTGATTGAAGCAGCAGAGGAGCAGCAGAACAACAACACAACGGGCAACACAGAAATCGAAGAAATCTCTAAATTGGTGAAATCCGAAAGCCAGCATACCATTACCGCAACTGGCCCTGTACCAACGAAGACCTTAGGCTACGATCCTTGGCAGAACGCATGGTTTAGCTACTTTGGCTTCAGAAATCTGTGGCCCGTCTCCACATCCTTTGCACCCTTTATTCACGCCAATATCACTGAGCCTGTGATCAAGTATACCGAAAAGGACGTCTATTCCTGCATTCTCCCTGAAGGTTGGTCAATTACTCTAACTGTGCGCGACCGTGAACCTTCATCCTCTAGCAGCATTTATCCCAACCCTGCCGGCCGCTCCCGGAAGGAACCTGCTTTTTATTACGTTTTCAACAACATGAGTTGCTCTTCTAATAACATTCCGCGAACTTCAAGACTATATTTTCTCCAGAACAGCTTGATAGACTTTAAAGACAGTTGGTAAGTCTCATTGTGCTTAAAGAAGGACGATTATTAAAAGCGTCCTGTCAGGGGCCAACCAAGAGCCCGTTTCTTTTGGACACCACCTATAATCGGATACGGCTTCAGTCCGCCCGCGCAAGCAATCGGCTTAAGCTCACAAGGGCAGCCAATGGCTATCCCCAGCCATCCCCCTTACCAAATTCCCTACCAAACACCTTGTCTTGGGTTGGTGCTACCCTGCTCGGTTTTGTTTGGTTACGTTCGCGCTAATAGCATTCAGATTTGTAGATCAGGGGAACTGGCCGTACGACTTGAGTGATGAGCTGACAACAGAATTTGCTCAATCATGGCGGGGATATAATGGAACTCCGATGAACTATACTGATACAGCCATTGATGGCAGCCTGCCAGATGACTGGACGTGGGACAGGGACCCTTTAGGGCGTGGAAATCACGGATACACTGACCGGAAATCTGGTGTTTCGTATACAGTGCATCCTGCGCGCTTCTATCGTATTGGGGATGAATCTCCTACTCTGCCTCCAGGGTGGGACCGCAGACTCGATTCACTTGGGAATCTCTTCTTCGTTGACCACCATACAAAGTCGGCCATTCGCCAGGACCCAAGATACAATCCGCGAATTGACAGACATTCCGGGCTGCCTAAGGGCTGGAATAAGATAAAAGACAAAAACCGGGCTGACTTTTTCTATCGTGAGATTGGCATTCAATTGATCGGAACCTATAACCCATCTACGCTGAATTCGAAGTCAATGGACGACAAGTACTGCATCTCGCGAGCTCCTATTGATGGTGAATTACCTCTGGAGATAGATCAGGAGAACGACCTAGTAGACGCCGCCGTAAACAGCTCTGAGCAAGCCCGGGATACACCATCGCCTGCACCAGTTGTGCTTAAGCCTGAGGACCTTCCGCGCATTAGCCCAGATCAGAGGAAACTGTACTATCGGGTTTTCGAATCCGCGAGTAAGGATGTGCTTGGAGAAGTCCACGCTCGGATAGGCCTTGATATTGCAATGGCACAAATGTCTCGGTTCGAAGTACCCGAAAAGCTCGCACGCGCTGTCCTCTCATGGGCGGACAAGGATAACAATGAGCTTTGGAATCCAGAAGAGTATGCACAGGCCCTCCATATGATACGAACCATGCTCGAGAAGCAATACGTCAAGGAAGGAATCCCATCGATTAATGCCGAAATTGAAGGTAATTACGACACCGCATTCAGAATGGTGCAACGACCTGGGCAGATTCTTTTGGATCTCGACGACGTCATGCGGACTTGTAAGCACTGGGATCTTTCTCAAGAACACATTCGGAGACTCTGGCTGCAAAGCGATTTGACTGGAACGGAGCAGTGGAATTTTGATGATTTCATAGCAGGATACCATAGGGGTGAGGTAGAAAATAAGAGGCAGATGAGTACATTCTTCACACTAGTAGCTATTCTGAAACGAAAGCTAACTAGGTTAAGTTCTTCGTGCGCTGTCTGGTTTAGAAACTACACCGGCACGCGAAACAGACATCTCGCAGAACCCACCCGTGGAACAACGTGATTCAGTGGAAAAGATTCAAGACGAACGAGGTCAAGATGACTCAAAGGCCCTGGACGAGCCAGAGGTACAACAACAAAATGAAATCGAAGCTGATCGAAAGGCAGAAAGTGTGCCTCCGATAGAAGAACTTTTGATACAGGATCCCAGCCCTGAGCAGGACACTGGACTTGGAAATAAAGAGCCGCTGACGGAGCAAAAGGACGATGCGGCAACATGACTGAGCATCGGAGTACCCGGAGAGTATGAAGATGAGAGTAGAATACTCTTACAATCACCTCCGTGAGAGTACTCTACTTTAATTACTGTAAAACTCTTAAAGTACGCCAATGTTACTTACATAACTTACTCAAAGGGTTCTTTTCGAATGGTAACTAGAATGTATGAACTGGAATTTTTTATTTTTAACCTGTGCGTGTGTCTGCCTTTCGTTATAGGGTCCGATCAGTACAATCAAGGAGTTTGAGGTTATGAAGTAGAATAGTAATAGAATTTTTGAAGAAGAGAAAATTTAGGATTTTACTTTTGAAAGTAGAGAAGGTTGCCTAATATCAGTCCTAAATATCCAACCTCTCCTGAAGATTGCAAAACCCTGTCAGGATTCTGTGCTAGTCTATCTAAGATCGCAGCGGAGCAAAACCCAATCCTATTACTCTAGTCAGCGGCGGGTTTCAAGGTACCCTAGAAGGCCTGGACAAGGTCCGAGCAAAGAAACTGCCTGATTCGAAACTTGTCGACAAGTTGTAGAATCTTGAGGTGGTCAAAGCAATACATAACAAAAAATACCACAGGCCTGATCTTTCTGGTGTCCACAGATCATCTTTTTGCTAAACAGAACCTGATGCTAGTTCCACACAGGAACCACAGAAAGCCGAGGAAGCGGATTAATGAGAGAATCGCAGTTGCGTAGAGCAAGATCCGGAAATACATTGGCGTGCGCGTCGTCGAAGCGTTCTATAAGGAGTCATTATAATCTCAAATGAACGCAGCGATAAAACTCACACCCAGTCCCACCATACTAAAGTCATCACTAGTGACACCAATGACTAACAGGATGTTCGACAGCAGCCATGAGTACGTCAAACCCGTCCTGAAACTCTTGTACGAGTCTTCTGTCTCTTTCTTCTCTGACTTAATATCCCCACCAGTACTCGTAGGTGTCAATGCTCTCCTGACAACTTTCTCGAACTTGCTGTCGATGTCTTCTTGCTCCTGTTCGATTTCTTCGACAGTGACCTCAGTTTCACCCTGCACAATATGCGCCGACGGTAAGCTCTCAGCAACGTCCGACCCTTTCGTACCCCAGCTTACGTCGTGCCAGTTGTTGAATGCATATACCATCAGGATGTTGATGTAGGTCGACATTAGTACCAGATACTGTGGGAATGAGTGAAACATGTGCCAAGGGTCGAGATAAAGGAAAGAAGCGATGAAGTTGAAGCCATAGATTGTAACTAGTGCAATCAAGATAAGTCCCGCGACGCCGGTGCTCCCGCCGAAGAAGCTGTCAAAGAATGCTCTGCCGGATGCGAGTGAGATCTGGTCTTCGATGGGTTTGGTGCTGAAGGCGCGATAGACGAGATATGTGGTGAGGATTAGGATGTAGCCTTGAATGAGACCAAAGACAACGAAAGAAGCCAAATAAGTCTTCTTGGATCCTTTCGGTCGGTTACCAAGCGCAAGGATGAATTGAAGAATCACGAACGCGACGTATATGTAGCCCACGACTACGTTGAAGACTGGCGTGACTTTGTCGCCGAAGGGCCAGCCGTGGTAATCTGCTGACTCTTGTGGCGTGCCGACCAGAGTCATGATGACAGTAGTGGTTAGGTAGTATGAGGCCAGCGAAAACCACGTAAAGAGAACATTGGCAAATTGGTAGACAAGCTGAATGTGCAGGAAGGAGAGCCGGATGATGCTGTGACCCGACGAGTAGAGCCGACCAAAGTGCATGATGGAGTATAAGGATGCGGCGAAAGATCCATTGAGCCATCTTCGGCGTTGGCCGATAAATTCTGCTGCGCCTTCAGGTACGTCTGTTTCACCTTTCGAAGCTGCGATCTGGTGAGCGTTCTGTTCAAGCTTTTCCATTTAAGCGCTCGTATACCTTTCACGTACGACAAGTGCCACTTCGAACCCGCCTTCGCCACGAGCTCGAAGCAAAGAATTCGGTCCTCAGCAAGGAACATGTTCTTCTTGAAGATGTTCATCCCATCAATGCCCTTTTTCCCCAGGATCTTTGATAGCGTATGATCGCCATGGAAATACTGTAAAAGCTGTCAGCAATGGACGTAGACAACACGGACGCGGGTGACCTTGCTTGCTCAAGCGGCATGCCCATTATGGCCCTGAACCTGTACGCAGAGAACGCACCAGGGAGAACGCTGACATATCCGAATGCACTTTCAAGAGGCTTGTCCAGAACGTTAGAAATCTTGTACTCGAAGTTCTGTATAGCGACCAGAGGATTCAGAAGTGCTCGACCTCGCTTGCCGAGCATTGCATGAATCTCGCCGCACGCCCCTCCCAAATCTTTGTCGTTGTAGAAGGCTTCCCACAGCGCCAGCAGGGACCGAGGACCTGGTTTTGTGCCGGCGTCGATAAGGATCGCGACTTCTGGGTTCAGTATCCGGCCAAAAGCGTTGAAGAGCCATCGATGAGAGTTGATCTTCTTGCTATTCTTTTGTTTAAGACAGAAGATGAGCTGTACTGGCGGTAAGTTGTCTGATTCGTTGCTAGTACTGGGTCGAACGAGGTGATTATCTGGTGTCACCGAGATTTGACTGGTGTATTCGAAGACATGCGCAACTGTTTCTTTGCCGTTGACGTCTCTTTTGACAATCCCGTCTTGATAGATGCCGACCGTCGCGAGGACATCGAAAACGCTCTTATCGACATTGTCAATGCCGTCGAACACAAGGCAAACAACAATTTTCTGCCACGCGGGTCCGCCCTTGTCCCAGAACTGCGAGCGCTTCAGGTTGGTGATGTCTCTAATGTTCTTCATTGTGCCGTGAAGTGTTCGGGCCAAGAGCGTCTTATCTTCGTTGTAGTATGTGATAGCAATGAGTAGCTCGGTGTGGCGATTATACATTCTTGGTCGCAAGTTGAAACCGTTCGCGAGGGTAAAGTCATTCGGATCGCAGGTGGCAGCTGTATAGCGCATCTTGGTGAACTCTTCTTCAAATGCTCCATCCTCATTGCGGTAGCGCGGCTCGATGGCATTCTGCACAGCACTAGGCACGGGATAGTCCGCAGACAAGATCGATCCCTGCACAAGCTTGACTTTGCGAGTCCTTGATCGCTTCATGCCATTGCCATCCTGGGATACAGCGGACGGTTGCTGCCGTTGCGCCCAACTATCGTCAGTCTCAACTGCATCGGACGAATGCCTTCCCTGAAATCTGTTGTTAGTATATGGGTTAGAAAGCTCATGGCCACCATTGTTTGTGCCCATCGTATGGTATGCGTGTGATTCGATTGCATTGGGAGCATAAGTCTCAGTAAGATTGTATATGGAAGACGTGGTTTTTGGAAAAGCTGATCTCGGGTGATCTTGTGCATCTTCAAGTGGCGACGGATATTCTGGCGCAGGTGACTCCTCCAAGAGGCGTTCGCCGGCGTCGTAATTTTCAGGAAGAAAGTGGTACTGTACGCATTTGTGAGATGACAATCTTGCGGATTTGTTGACCTTGACTAACCGGTGCACGGGAGAGGTTCTGCAGTTGATGTCCTTGTTCATTGAATAGATCATTGGGATCAGAAGCCATCTCGAGGGTCTGTGTGTGCAAAATGAAGCTGAGATGGAACAGTAGTGGGCGGGAATGGAAGCCAAGAAAGTAGAGGGCTCGGGAGTAAGAAGAAATCTCCAAAAAGTAGAGAGAGAGTGTAAGAAAGATGGAAGGAAGAATACTCGCCTTCTGCAAATGAAGCAATGCCCTTAATCCCAGCAGAGCGTTGACCACCCAGGTTACACAGATCCCTGAATGCACTTACGCAAGGTATACAATCAGCTCTAGTGCCATTTCGTGATCCGTTCGTTCTAAGACGTGAGGATCCAGCATCGCCGCACCTCCTCTCAGAATGAGAACGGGCATACTCAGCCTGAACCACGCAAATCAATACTCGAAATCAGCCGTACGCTTTCGACGCACCTGAAATATCGAGGTGAAGCTCAGCAGTGAAAACGATCAAGTTGTTCGGACACGTCTGAGTATCGTATAAAGTCTGCAGTATGAGCTAAACTCAATTTAGTCGGTGTAAGCACGTCCCAAGCCTGGTTAAGATACTCGGAGCCGGCTAAAAATAGATTGCAGGCCGATGTTTACCACAACGACATTCTAAAGGCTGTCGCACATCTATATCAAACGTTGTGGTACATCCTGACGGCCTTAATTAAAGAACTACAGGGACTGGCTAGAGCAGGAAGCATTGGCCTTACGGCTGCGTGTGTCTGCGCGTGCCTCTTTGTGGACCCACTCCCGTCGAAAGCTCGTGATAGCATTGTGTCGGACTGCATCGGACGGGCATTACGCATTCCAAATAATTTAAAGGCGTAAACGATTGGGACATCTGAGGACGATTCTTGCCGTTGAGGTAGGCGAGAAAGAAATCGTCGCCACTAAGTTCCATTGTCGTGGTAAAGAAAGCGAAAGATGCGTGTACAGATCTGGCATGATGTGCGTGTAGATTATGGATGTCGTTGCAGTGACTGTGGACCTCAATGACGACTCTGTGAGGGGCGCTCGCCATGCGATCGACCTGCTCGATAAATCTTCAGCAAATCAGAGTTCTAGGCTCCTTGCTCTTGTGGTGCTGCATTGATCGACGTGTGCCGCACAGAATGCAGACAGTAAGATCAGTAATGTGTAACCCCATTTGCTGTTGCTCTTTGCAGATGTCTTTTATCTATTTCCCGCAGACCTCGGCAGGGTCAAGACAGTCGATGGCTTGATCATAGACGACCACCCACCAGCCCAAAGAGTGCGCTTGCGAAGAGTTGTCATTGTCGTTTACGAGTCTCTGGCGACAGTAAAGACCAATGGAGAAGCGCAGCGAGCGGTGTTGCTGACGATATAAGAGGGAACAAATAAGGACATGCTCGAGCACGTTGCGGCGATCGACGTTTTTGGCCTTCGTCCAAAAAATATATGGTGTATGACGACGTTGGATCTGTGTTTGTGCTGACGACTCGGTGTTACCGCCAGGCCGCATCTTTTCGGCAGCCGTGAAGGTCATACAATCAAGCTGCGGTGACTATATAGAGCCGGAAACGCACACACCGATGGTTACTAACGACCTCTGGCTGGTCGAATAATGGAGGTCCCTCGCGTGCGCAACACCAATGGGAGAACCTACGTCCAAGGCATACATTTCGAAGGCAACTTCAGCGATGTTAATCGCGAAAGGTCAGCGCCTCCAGCCATCTCAATTAAGTTATGCCATCAAGTATAAAGGCAGCCTATCAGGTCGTCGCATCAGCCCCAATATATGGAAACACAGTCTTAAAACACGCGAATTTAATTTGCTTATGCGCAATACTTGGCCATATCATCGCGCCATTGTTCAGGGAACCAACCAGCCGGTGAGATACGTTTGTATCACATTCCAGCGTTCAGGTGTGAGTACATGTACTCAGTGACCTTGGCCCCCGCATTAAGCCGCATACTGATGAGCTCATCTGTAATTGCGACTACGCAAGCATACCTGGTCCAAACAAAAAGCCGTAGATGAAGCCGCCGGGATCGCCGTTCTGAAGATCAAAAACGATAACGCTGAACAAACCCTCCCAGGTCACTAGCAAAGAGCAGAACAGCCCCCAAGATAACGAGATGTGAGAAGTTTCGCTGTCTGTAATCAGCAGTATTCCAAGGTTGCAACGCTTGTCCCCGTAGGATAGGCCTTTTGCTAATGTTTTCGAGTTTGCAGGAATCAATATCAGACGAAATGCCAGATCTAATACAATGTTTCTCTGCATGCTCTATCTGCAGGGCACCACGAGCTATGCTATGATATTAAGCCCCAAGATAATAAAAACAACACTGGACTCCCGCGAAGCGGATGGATAAGGCCCGAGGGGGGGAGGTTTTGAGGCCAAAGGCGGCCGAAAGGAAACGCAGGCACTCGGCTGATATAGAAACGTCAGTGTCTTCCGCCTTGGGTAACGCACTGCAGTGGTGTAGTATTGAACGGTGACCGCAGCTCAGATACCAAATGGTGGTCTTACAAATTGTACAACCTATCATGGTTAGCGGAACGTATGTCCGGCCGGGATATGGCTGCAATCGATCTGCAAAGAACATCCAGCCCAATCCAAGACGACGATCTAAGACTCTACAATCCCCAGTCTGAGCCAGCGACACAAAAAAGCTAACGCCTTCAGCTAGCGTCGCGCATTTATAGCAGACGCTTAATTGTTGCAACGGAAGACAAACAAAGAACATGTTTTTAGAGAATAAAAGTTGAATTTGAGATTCAGAGACATAGAGGCAGCCGGGATGCGGGCGTAACCATAAGGCTGCTAGTCGGAATGCAAAGCCTTGCTGACACCCTCGATTTTCATGATGCTGATCTTTATGCACTTGAATGCCAGCTCGTACTCGAGCACATCCTCGCTTAGTGGTATGTACGAAGCTTGAACGCCACACATACAAGTTAAACCAAAAAGAGAATCTCAATATTCAGCAGCCATCTGCGTTCTTTATTTCGAAGCCTGTCAACCTATCGTAGGCCGCTGCTCGGACAGCTTCGCCATAAGTCGGTGGTGCGTAGAACTGGCCCTGTATGCTTCGCATCTCCTCGCTGCTCGGTATCTGACTGGGTTGCATGTTGTCTTTCACCAAGACTGAGTCTCTTTTCTCGGAATCGCGGCCACGCAAAGCGCCAGAGGAGATACGCACAGGCGTCCTGAGCTGAACGAAAAATACCCTTCCAGCATGCTCCCCACTTTGACACTGCCATCCCATCAGGATCTCGAGCTCGTAGCGCCTTTCCAAATTGCAGGTAGTAAAGTCTGGTACTACTCCCTCGTCGAGTGTGATGCTTTTCCACAGCCGTGAGTCAACATGGTGCTGCGTCCCTGATGCATCTGCACCTGTAAAGACCTGTAAGCCAAGGTTGCTGAGGGACTGTAATGTCCAGAAAGTCATTTGTCCGTGGGTTGCTGCACCTGCCCGAATATCTGTGTAGCCAACAAGTAACATTTGGAATGATTGTAGATACATATCTTGCGGGTGTTGTTTCAGCTTCGTAACTGAAAGATGCATTGTGATTTGTCGAGGAGAATTTGCGCTCGTGAGTCGAAAGCCAGGCTGAAACGTTGCTGAGATCAGGAGTTCTGCGGGAGCAAGACCTTGAACTTCCTTCGCTAATAAGTGCGGGGGTAGCGGAAGTGAGCTTGGGCCTAGGATGGTCGCGCGTGCTGTCGTGGTTGCTGCATTCGAAGTTGCATTGACGTCATCGTGGACGGCTGTCGTGTCAACAGGCCAAACAGTGATCGGGAATGACTAGACGATATTAGCTGCTGGTAACAGGTACAGGCGCATTCTCATACCTTCATTATCCTACTCTTGAACATGTTCCGTAGACTTGTGACTGTAGCATCGAGGTGATACGTGACCTCAGTACCCTTTCGAAAATCATGCATGGACGGTGGAAGTTGAGATCTCAATGATGAGCTATTCCGAAGTGAATCATACTCATCCCCACCTCCGAATGGAGATTTGGGAGGACACGCAGAGCAATTTTGAATCCACGGTACTCGTAGTCTGAAATCGAAGCTGTGACATCCAGCTGCAAGCCGAATGGGTTCTGGTCTTCCCATCCTTGACTCTTGCGTGCTCGGGACGATCTGATGCTCTTCGCGCAGGATGATATGCTTCTCCTCCTCTTTTCGTGAAAATAGTAGCCCAGATGCGCCAGTCAACGACGATGTGCTTTCACCGATGAGACTGACTGTTAATTTCGAAATTGTCGCTGCTTGTGCACAGAGCACATGGAGTTCACCGGAAAGGACATCTCCACTTGTGAATGTTCTGTCGCCACCATCGATATGGACTCGTACATCCATGTTGCCAAGGGTGAATGAGCGGATACGATATGAGGCGGAGTTGTGGTTGCAAGCCGATGAAGCGTTGAATCGATGGAAATGAGGAATAAATGTATGAGAGCACTTCACAGATCGTAAACTTCATTCCTAGGATATATCGTAAGCATCGCCCACTCTTCGGGTTGCTTTGGTGGTGTTGTGACGCTGTACCGACTATTTTTAGCCGGCGAGCCAAGACTTTGCAATTTGGCTCGCCACGCCGCGGGAGGTGGAGCTTTGAGGACGAACAAAATTGGCCGGCGGTGAGACTTGCAGGTGCCGTGAATGTAATATGAACGCCTGTACGCAAAAAGTCTTTCGATGGGCTTTTGGAGCGTCATGCCAAGTGTCAGAGCTTTCGGCGAATGATACGCTCGGGAAATTGGAAGAGGCCTTGTTCATTGAGGTATGTGGTTCCCAGGAGAGCATGCGAGCGTTATGCGTTGCCAATTCGTGGTTATCACGATGCTCGGTATCATTGCTGCTGCTATTGCTTGCTGTCGAAGAAGGAAAGGTCGGCATCAAGCCAGTCGAGCGTCGGCTGTACGTCGAACAAGCCCCATCCTGGATCCATGACTCCAGGAGTACCGTCTGTCAAAAAGGTAAAGTCTTGATCTGGCGCGACGAACGGCGCTGAGTTTGGCTGCGAAAGCGCAAAAGGATCGTTCATGGTGACTGGCGCGATACCCTTTGCAATCTGATCTTGCGGCTGCAGAGGCGCAAACAGTGCCCCATGACTTTGTGGCCTCTCGATATCTGTACCGCAGTCTATAGCATGAGTCTTGAGTCGTTTCTCAGACATGAGCTCTTCACAAAGTTCGATAAAGGATGAGAACAGCAGCTGTAGTTTTGCGATCGACGAAGACAAGTGAACGAGCCCTTCCAGTTCTTCCGTCACGCGCTTGAGCGTATGAAAGTCAGTCGTGTCAGAAGTGGCCACAACATTGCAGAAGAGGACAAAAAAAGGCGTCAAGGGGTGATAGAGTACAGTCCTACCACCGAAAGTTCAGCTTCCTATCATATGCAGAGTGATTGGAGTGCTAACGTACCAATGCATGTAGGCAACGTGTGACCGAATATCAGTAAGGGTCAAAGCAGCTTCTTGGATACTCCGCAAGGTCGACATAGCCATCCGCGCAGACTCAAGACAGTCGTGATCTACATAGGGTTGAGCTGGTAAGCAGATCTGCTTGGACCGCAGAATCGAGGTTCGCAAGGAGTGATAAGAAAATTGTATCGTTATCAACTCAGTACCCATGTGCAGACCACTCCAGGAGTCTGAGGGCCCATGTAGCTGCACGATGTAAGTTACCGGGAACGATACGAGAAAGATAGATTGGTCTTACCTCAGTGATTCGAGCATGCACACGGTTCAAGCGTTCTAGAAGATCAGCCACCACCAACTCTACACGTGATAGCAAAGCTTTTGTATTTGAGATCTTCACCGGATGTAACTCCAGAATGAAGATAGCCTGAACCGGCACGAAGAGCAAGTATGTTGAGAGCAGTGCCGAAAGTGATCTGTTGAGCGGCGAGGAGAAGACAGCGTCAAGTCCCTCGTGATTAAGTAGACAACGGGTGCGTCCAAGCATGATCGAGTAGTTTTTATCGAGTATGTGACACCATACATAGCAATAGTAGAGCTCGATGTCGTCTTCTGTCTCGATCTGGCAAGCGTTCACTTGGGCTTCCAGGTTGAGGTCTTCGCAGGTCTTGCATGCAGCAGAGATGAAAGCCCAGCAGTGAACCGAATCACCTTGCCCTTGTGCAATAAAAGCCTGATTCGTGTGAGAGGAACAAATTCGTAACACTGACACAGCGGATGGTATGGAACTTACGCTGCACAGCAATGATTGTAGAAAGAGCAGTGACGGTACTGCAAGTAAGTGGATTCGTGTCATGGCCAGCTTAACGCTCTGGAGGTATATGCTAGCCTTATCCCGTAAACCATCCTCGATGTCACCCATGTCACTCTCCGATAGTACCGTGTTGATGAATTTGAACACTGCTGAATTGACACATATGGAGTAGAGCAGAAGCGTCTCCGCATCGCCGTTGCGGTTGATCAATGCCAGCCCCATAGCCTTCAAAGACTTTGGTGAGACATGCTTGAAGTAGTCCAGCACATGAGGACCAATGCTGCTGCCCTTGAGCTCTATTGTCTTTCGTTAGGCTTCGGTAATGCGATGCAAGAAGGCAACGTACCGCGGAGCATCCAGTACAGTAGTTCCACGGATGGCGCGCTTATGTCCTCCAGTATATCAACTACCCGAGTGCTTCGTGCACCGGCAATATTCTCATATTTCGTCGTTTGGTTGAGATGGGTGACAAAGGACATGGCAGAATTCAGGACAGCCAAACGATGAGCCGGCATGGGCTTGCCCGAGATGATCTCCCTTCTAATGAAGTCTTGTGCTTCAATGATCGAGGATGACGGTGGCACACTTGGTGCTCTGGGCGGCGGCGAGGGCGTAAAATGTGTTTGAAGCCCCAGCCGATGAACGCTCTGCGGTGTTTCTGTGGGCTCGGCGCCTCTTCTTCGCTTGGATCCGCTTCGGGATGTAGGTGTCGTCCGGTTGCATTGTATATTAGAATCAAAACAATTTCCACAAGGGTTGTCACGATCACATTTAACCTCATTGTAGGGTTAGTTGGTGTTCAACAAAGTCGCAGGGGTGCGAACCTTTCTTGTCCTGCAAGTGTCACACTTTTCAAGGGTTAGCAACATGACAACAATCGACAGATGGATAGACCTACGACTGCAAGTGACGTCATGCTAGTAGATTATTTATAAGAAAGATGTTCAGTTATAAACAAACGGTTTAGGACGTGTGGCGGGCGGGGCGTGACCGTTTTCGGGCGGGAAAATTCAGCGTCTGTGTAGCAAAGAATGGGTTCGAGCTAAACACAATGCAAATATGTGTCAATCGTTCGAAATTTCAACGTTAGTCGCTTCAGCTGCTTTCGAGCGCCGTAGGGCTGAAGGAGTGGTGCGCCCTGCGCCGCGACGGCTCTATGACGCCAATAGCGCGTTCAATAGGAGACGGGACGCTTGGCAGCATAGCCACTCCCGCAACCATTGCTTTGATAAGCAAGATGTTGAGTGGGCCGGGCGATGCGCAGTCGAGTATTGCTCGTGTTATTGCACAGCAAGTGGAGACAAGGACACATGGGTTCATTGGGGCTGAAGTTGCGCTGTCCGGAGGCGCCGAAACACCGAGCGGGCGGGTAATCGCGGCGATGCAGGCGCGACTTCCCAACATTATCAACACCATCACGTCCCAGCATTTACGATATCACACGTTGCCGTCAGCACATCTTGGGGTGGGCATCGTGAATTCTGGTGTACAGTATGTTGGCAACAGCGTACCCTGCGCTGTCATCTGAACTCTGCCTTCAGGCTCTAGTGACCTACTCATTGTTCCGACACGACAAAACCCCTAATTATTACAAAACTAAACCTATGCGGGAAATTGCGATCTGCGCTCGAGCCAACCCCTCGAAAGTTCACACACTCTTTCCCCTACTACCATTCAGGGCGTCCATTCGGGACTCAATAGCTCTGTATCAACGGGAACAGCCTGTCTTCTTTGTTCTCGTCGTTGCGTTGCTGTCGACATTAGACTCTTTCCAGAGCAACCATGATATGAATCAGCGTCTTCAGGAGGTCAGCGAACATCTCATGAGACATAGCCTCTTCATAAACAACCTAGAACCTGCCACCCGTTGCTGTTTTTGCCAGGTTTTCCCTAGCAGTTCTTATAGCACGGTCGCGAATCATCTTACGGGAAGCACAACGTGCTTAAATCGACAAGGGGACGAGGCGTCCGTTGCGCCCTTACATTTCTTGGGACCAGAAGATTTGAGTGTCACCGTTTGCGACCTCGTTAATTTCTATTCTCAGTCGAGTGTGTGCCCATCCTTTTCCTTCGCCGTGTACGGGCGGTATAGAGATTTCGAAAATGCCCACGAGGCAGTAGGACCAGTCTTCCACACGTGTCGTTTGGCGTTTCTGTGCCCACTTGAATCACTCATCAACGCTGAGGTCTAGGCAAACCTTTGTGGACGTTCTGAATTGAATACAAGTACCATAGTAGGAGTATGAAGTGTTGATTATAGGACCGTAGATCCACATGCGGCGCAGCTCATGAGATCGCCACTTGATGAAGTTACAAATACAACCAACCTTTGTTGAACGCTTAGATCAATTTGGTTAGGCGGCTGCCAAGAGTGGCGCAGGAAAATTTTTCGAAGCTGGTTTTGTAAACGGCTGTAGTTTCAATCGTCTTTAGCTTTCAAACTACGATATCGTGGCCGGATTCTAATCTTTTTAGGGTTAGCAAGCGGCCCGCCTCTAGCGAGATACCAGGATGACGCTCCCTGATCCCCCCTTAACATGGCAAAGCGCGTTCTTAAGCCTCGTGCCTCTCGCCGTAAATTCAATGACGCAACCGGTCGGGAAAATACAGCGCGACATTCACCCGATGAGCAGCAGCCTCTTGCGTGTTTCACCCATCGTTTGTGCGGCGGAAGCGCTAGTAGCAGTTGCATGGGTAGCCAGCTGCATGTTCTTCCACGAGACAAGCCTTCGCAAGGCGGCAAGAGCTTGGGTAGAGCGGAACCTCGAGCCGGAAGAGGATATTGAGATGCCTCCCAACGAAGACAGACAAAGCCTGGAGACTCATCCAATGTGGAGGCTCGGTGTTATTGCATTCGCGCTACTTCAAGGCATAAAACTGCTATCATGCACTGGCATCCCGTGGACGAAGGCGTGGACATGCATCTACCTTGGATCGTTCCTTATCTTGGAATGTCTCATCCGCCTTGGCTACACTGTCGAGGGCGATCTAGTACTTGGATATGACGATCGTTCCTGCCATTATCCACTCCTCGCCACCTTCTGGAGACAATTACTACCCTTCCTTCTTTGGGTCGCCATATTCTTTCACTTCTTATTGAGCTCGTTAGTCTTATCAATTAGCATCCCTTTTCCATCATTCCTACGAATTGACGGCGACCCAAGCGCATTGGCAGTCATTTGGAGTTTTTTGTCCATTGGGTTCACCTTAGCTTGGACTTTTCTGTGCATGATACTGATGATTTTCGACGGAAGAGCCATACGCTTGTTAGATTACGGACAATATGTTTCGTGGCATTGCGTCATTTTGTATTTATCCGGCATAGTCATCTGGAAGCTTAGATTGCCGCAGTCGCTTCCCCGGGGCTCAAGGAGATTTTTGAGGTTCACAGCCTTATTTCTGGGATCTATCCGGATTAGGATTCCCCGTGTTCACCGCAGACGTAACTGTATCGCGCAGTCGCCCTTTTTCACAGCTGCTCTGTTTTCATTTCTCGGCATATTAGTGACCTATGCAACGAGATATGACTCTAAGGGAACTTTCAAGCCGGCGTGGGCGGATAGACTTGGATAGGACTAGTGAAGGGGTACAACTAGGTGTAATTGCAGTTGAAGCAGTTGAAGCGCGCTGAAACCACCTTCCTCCTTTCGTGCTCAAGTCCACGATGCCATCGATGCTATGACCTCTTGTCATAGATCGGTGCAGATTTGAGCAATTGGTCCGGCAGATATCCAAATACCTGGAATAGTATGGCCATGTCCGCACCTAATCAAGCCCATCCTGACTCCATAATGATAGGACAGCTGGAATTTATCGGGTGACCTCACTAGGTCTTCTCTGAGACTAGTCGAGTAATTTTACAGTCGTGACTAATCGCGTGCAATGTTGCCTGAGCTCTTTTGGCGATGCCGTTCCTGTTGTTACACTTCGATTGAACCAGAAGTTGTGAATTTCTCGGTACAAAGAGTGCGTTGAGGTAGTAAGATGAGGAAAAAGCCGATGTTTTGGTCTTTGCGAAAG
This sequence comes from Pseudopyrenochaeta lycopersici, assembly GCA_003313425.1. Taxonomy (NCBI): domain Eukaryota; kingdom Fungi; phylum Ascomycota; class Dothideomycetes; order Pleosporales; family Pseudopyrenochaetaceae; genus Pseudopyrenochaeta; species Pseudopyrenochaeta lycopersici. Next base: position 680,294 of record NHZP01000027.1, on the reverse strand, counting down.
TGCCCAAAATGGCCGCAAAGCGAAGCCCAAACTGGCTTTCGCCTGAAATTCCATCAGACTATATATATATACCTACTACGCTGTCGCAGATATCGCTGACAGTATCTGTTGCTTTGATACGTGTTGATGTTTGAGAGGATGAGTTTGAAGCTAGCCTGAAGCTAAAGTCCTATTTCGCCTTAATAATTCGATACATTGGACTAGAAATTTGCTTGCTTAAAATGCTTTCTAATATGCAGCTTCTTCTACAACATTAAGAAGAAGTTGAATAATATCTAACGTAACTTAGATAGCTGAGTGTAGCGAGTTGAAGGAGGACTCAAGGAGCCCGAAATAGCTCTTCTAAAAGTTACAAATCTGGCCGTCGCCACTAGAGCATCTACTTATAGGAACTATTGATAGAGTCTGCTTGTGTCGAATTTACAATGCGGTGCTCCCGTTACCTTGCATTTTGCGTCTAAGAGCTGTTCCCTCTGTCTGTTGTTTATTCGGGCCTTTACCTATTAACCCTATTATCTTCAGCTATACTTAATAGTCTAGGCTTATGATAACTACATTCGTTAATATTACACCTATTATAAAGCTTATCTTATTAGAGTTATAAGTATCTTTATTACAGACTCTAAACTTAACTTTAGTATTTTCTATTAGCTTAAGATTATTATACGAGGCTCTCTTATAGTTATACGTCTAATTATACTTAACTTAGAACTCTAGCTAATACTGAATAAAGTTACTAGCCTAGTTGATGTAAGAACGCAGGTCTGCTCCCACTGCGCCTTGCAACCCAAAAAGTAACAATGATCTGCTATCCGCGGATCAAGCTGAACAGAATAGTATTTATTGTCATTGCTATGCACTCAGCAGCCTACCTCGGCTCTTAGCCTTGTGGCCTGACATTTGACGCTAATAAGGTCCTTACTACACGCTGTGCGCAAAGAAATACCTAACGTGTTTCATCAGTCAGTGGCCAAAACCAGTCAGCGGCCAGCCCCACCAAAGTCGACACGTCTATTTGCTTAATTTCTTAACAACAGCATAATAAAATTATAAATTAGATAAGGAGATAGGCTAGTCTATCTCCGTCCACACTGAGCCCGATTATGTCCTTAGATATGACAGTTGCTGCACGTTGGCGGTGCGCGCTGGCGCACTTGCCCAGGCTCAGCTTGACTAACCTTATTGACTACCCTACCTGCCTCTACAGCAAGCAGCAGGCCCTGCTTAACCTGTAAAGCTCCTCCACGAGCTATATACTGCCTGCGCTGCTGCTGCTTACGTTTTTTACGTCAAAGAGCTGCGCGAAGCTTTGAAGTCTCTGTGAGGAGAGCTGCTGAGTCTAATCTTATAGATAAATAGCTTTTCTTTTCTTTTCCCCTACCCCGCCGCACCCCTTGAAACTACTACCGTTACATCCGTCACTTCTGTCTTTACATTATTCTAGCCTTAGATTATAAATATCACCTCTGTACACCTTACTATCGCCCTGCAAAGTTAGCACTTTTCGTATATGTAACCTATTTTATGTATTTGTGCGTATAGTTACCCCCATACAGGGAATGATTTTCCTACTCTATTATCTTAGCCTATTTAACCCTTAACTTTTCTACTAATTAGCTTTCCTCTTCTTTCTTCTTTAACACGTTAACCTAAACCTACTAATTCTACCTTATTAACCTACTACTACTTATAATAGCTTAAATAGTAATAGCTTAAATAGTAACAGGTTAAATAGTAACAGCTTAAACAGTAACAGCTTAAACAGTAACAGCTTAAACAGTAACAGCTTAAACAGTAACAGCTTAAACAGTAACAGCTTAAACAGTGACAGCTTAAGCAGTAATAGCTTAAATAGTAACAGCTTAAATAGTAATAGCTTAAACAGCAACAGCGTAAACAGTAACAGCTTAAACAGCGATAGCTTAAGCAGTAATAGCTTAAATGGTAATAGCTTAAATAGCGATAGTAACTGCGTAAATAATAATAGTAACTGCGTAAACAGTAATAGTAAAACCCTTACTTTATATATAATTCTTACGTGCTGTTTTGCTTACTAACACGCTAAAGGAATAACTTACTAACTAACGCCTGCTAGCCTATTTACTAGCATATAAGCTAATAACCTTTAAAAATCTACTAAAAAGCGTAACTACTTAGGCTTTAAGACTAATAATACAGGAGGTCTTAAACTAGCTAAGCCTACTACTTTAGCTAAGATACTATGCGCAGCGTCTTAGCTATCTACTTAGCTACTACTACCTCTATTATTACTAGTAAAGACAGCGTATAGATAACTATAAGTAATAAGAAGACGTGCTCTAGATAAGCTAGGATAAGGCTTATAGCTTAAAAGCCTACTTTAATATTCTTCTCTAATAATACCTTTACTCTAACCTTAAAGTAAATAAAAAGAAAGTCTAGCTTATTAATATAGTATATCTTTTAGCATATAAGCTCTTTAATTACTCTACTATATACTTATTTTAGAAGAGAGAAGTAGCTAATATTAAAAGGCTATAAGAGATATAAGGTATAAGGAGGTATATAGAAGCTAATAATATTATTATTTTTATAGTATTAGTTAAACTTAGGCGTTATATAGCTGCTATAGCTATCTAGTATAAGTAGGTAATATACTCCTTAAGTACTAGCAGTAGTATGCTTATTAAAGTGCTTTAGCTACTTAAGGCCTAGCTTATCTGTTATCTAGCTGTTATTACTAACTGTAAGTACTGAGCCTGCTAAGCTAGCAGGTAAGCTGTTGTACTAGGAGGCTTAGTGCTGCTTAGCAGCTAGGATAATAAAAGGAGGGAGCAGGTCGCCTGTCGCGCTAATTACCTTAATTGTCGTAACCTAGTGGCGGTTACCTAGCTGAACTATAATTGCTCATCTAATACTGTCTAAGCTAGTAATAACCTTTAATATTACTGTAACACTTATTATAAACCCTATCTTATTAAAGTTATAAGTATCTCTTGCTAGTACTCTAGCCTCCTCTTACGTCTCTTATATAAGCTTAAATAACGAGCTAATAGCAGCTAGCTGCTTAATAAGAGCGCGCTGCGATGTAAGCTTTCTATCCTACCTAGCACTAAGCTCTAGCTAGCTATTAATAAAGCGCGTCGCCTAGTTCTTACTAACAGGCTGAGAAGGAGGATCTGCGTTGCGCGCACTAAGCAGCGTGTCTGCTATTTGTTATACTTAGATAATTATAAGTAGATATCCTCGTCGAGCAAGGTCTAGTATCTACTTAACAAGGACCTACTCTTTAGTAGGATCTAGCTTGCGCTTCTAGCGATTGCGCGTGGCCTAAGGTAGACTACCTTTGAGGCGGTCTCGAAGAGTAGACTCAGGAATAGCGTATGTTAGCCAACACGGTTAGCTCCTCACGTGCTCTGTTATATAAGCATCCACAGGGTATATAGTTCCCTTGTGTCTTATTTGATAGGAATTAACCTAGTTCCTCCTGCCTGCTGCCCGCCAATAGTTATGAGCCCGGTTTGCACCTCCTAAGCTACGTAACTCTGCACCAATATAGCTTTAGACGTGTAACTGATAATAACTACGTTTACTTTTACCCGTTGTGTCTATTAACAGCTAGGTTAGCGTTAAAGACCTATATAGTTAATAAGTGTCGCTATTTAACTAGAACTGTTGCTCTCCGCATAGAGATTAGTTTAGTAATTGATTACTGAGATCACGATGTCGTACAACAACGCAGGAGTCACACGAGTGACTGTTTTACTGGATAAACTAGCTAACTAGGAGTCGTGGTTCCAGCTACAACGAGAGAAAGCTGTTGTAGATGGTATTTAGAAGTACCACGACATCTTAAAACTAAAGGATGAGCTACTAAAGCTTAGAGAACTAACTAGACTGTTACCTAGCAATATACAGCTAGGAGTAACAGAGATTAGCTAGCTAGACGCAGCTGAAAAGGTATTATACAGTAATCTCCTTTAAGACTAGAGATACGAAAGAGCAGAGTATATAAAACTTAAGCAGAAGGATAGTAAGCTCCTTCTTAATATTAGCTGTATAATTACTGCTTAACACCTTTACCTTATTAGCGGAAAAGATAAGGCGTATAATTAACTAGTTATTCTTAAGAAGTAGTTTGCGCTAACAGCTGCCTTACGAAGCAGAGAGCTAACTATTAAATATTAAGCTCTGCAGGACAGTCTTTAGAGTTAAGATCTTAAGTAATAGCTTAACGACTAGATTTATATTACTAACTAAGGTAGGGAGGCAGGTCTCTCTAAAATAACAGGTTATTAAGCTTAAGAGGATTTCCTAATATCTATTAGGATGATTACCCCTGAATAAGTAGCATTATTGCACTATAACCTTATTAAAAAGGAGACCTTAGATAAGATAAATAAGATTTAACCTCTAGTAGACTATATAGCTTAGTTTAGGGTCTATTATTAACGAATTAGGCCTAGTATAACGTTGCTTAGCATGTTTATAATACTTAGTGTTTTAAATAGAACAGACTAGAAGAACTAGAAGGACTAGAAGGAGCAGAGATTATTAAAATTAGCTTATAAGCTAGAATGTCTCTACGGAGGTATGCATTAGTATAGGGAGTGCTGGTACCTGTTTCTAGATTATCTAAAGAGACTAGAGAGCTTTTAACCTGTTAAAGCTGTACAGGATAAGATAGCTAAGGCCTTAAAGAACCTAGAGTAGGTTAAAAGGATTAATAAGCTCCTCGCTCGTTATAGTAAGAAAATTAAGGGCGTGGATAAGCTAATAAGCCTTAATAGTGGAAAGGAGAGCTAAGGGGGCAGTTTTACGACCTACAGCTTCTTCTCCGTTACTTAGGTGCAACTAAAAACGCTGCTAACAATTATTAATTAATAGATCCTTAACTTAGGCTTAAACATCTATATATGTAATTTAAGGAGGTTTAGCTAGTAAGAGATAAGGCAGGCTACAGCCTAGGAAATAGTGCTTGCAGGAGACTTAATTCTAGTAATACAGGCCTAGGGAGAGGTTATGTTTAAAGTTAATTAACTGTCTAGAATAAGTTAGATTAAGCTAACTAATGTAGCCCTTATAGAACGCTTCTTTATAAACATTATAAGCCTCTTAAGATGCTAAGAAATAGGTATTTAGTTTAACTTAGGACGAGATGTTATATATAAGCAGCATCTGTTAAACGTTACATACCTACTTAGGTATAGAGAAGGACACTAGATCGTTGATGCTGACGAGAATAATTGTCTAGCACTAAGTAGCTTCGTAACAGCTCTTTAAGGAGCGTACAAGGTCTTACGGGAAGATTGACGTCTAATTGCCGTATCTTATGTTAAAGCTTATAAGATGTTTGTACACGCGAGTAAGGAGGTAATTAATTACTTAAATGCGAACGTATAAGGAATTAACCTTAAGCAAGGAGCTCGAGCACTACATCTGCGAGAATGCGAGACCTGTATTAAGTTAAAATTAATAGCTTAGGTTAGCAGGCGTTAATTAGATAATTAAGCTATAAGGCCTTTCTATAGGATTGTAGTTAATCTCGTACAGCTAATCCTAATAGGAGAAACGTGCTATAATAGAGATTGTTACCTCCTGTATACTGTATACGAGTTCTTAAGGTAGTATAAGGCGACGACTCTTACTAATAAAATGCTACCTATTATAATAGCAGCGTTGCGAGCGCTAATAAATAAGATTGAACGCTAGTATAGACATACTGTTATTGTCCTTAAGGTTAACAGCGATTACGGATATAGCTTACAGCTCTATAAGATCGCGAGGCAGGCTAGCCTTAAGGTTAAGCTTTAAGCCCCTAACACGCCTAAACAGCTAAGAGCTATAGAGTAAGTAGAGAACGTAATTATAATAAGAGTAAGATTACTTTAAATTAAGGCAGGACTGCTAAAGTTACTATTAAATGAGCTAGCAGTTACAGCAGCTTAAATTGTTAATGTCACGCCTACTAAGTTAATCGCATGGAAGACGCTATATAAGCTAGTTTATAGTAGGCAGCCTTTAGTTGCCTACTTTTTATAGATAGGCTGCAAAGCCTATGTCCTAAATAAGAAGCTAAAGAAAGTAGATAAGCTTAAGTCTCGTATATTTATAGGATACTTTATAGGGTACGACTTAATGAATATCTTCTATATCTAGCTGCTAAAGAAGAGCTAGGTAATACGCGTAAGAGACGTAATATTTTAGAAGAATAGCCTTTTTAACGACTATAAGAAAGCTAAGAGAGAAGCTATTATATAAGAAGATATTAACTATCTTAATATACCTTAGGTACAGGAGATAGAGGCTAATTAAGAGATACTGCAGAACTAGAGGCATTAGCTTAATAATAAGACAGCTTATTCTACAGAGATAGCTGAAAATAATATAGTAGCAGAGTTCTATAAGGACTAGGGCTTTTTACTAATACTAGAACTATTAGATTATAGTACTGCACTACTTTAATAGGAGGTAGGCGACGATAGAGAACTAGACTAAGCTACAGAGCTAGTAGAATAAGTTAGTGCTGAAGATTAAGGTACTAAGGAATAGGTTTAAGAACAGCTGCTTAATAAGCTGCAGACATATTATAAGGATGACACGTCTATAGTTATAAGTAGACCAGACAGACTAAGTAGGCCAGATAGACTACTTAGGCTAGCTGCAACAGGCAGGCGAGGCTAACTATAAAAGCTACTATCTAAGTAGCCTAAAGGATAGAGTAATATAGATAACTATGTACTAGATTATTAGCAGAATAATGCACTAAAGATAGCTAATCCTGCTGTTAGAAGTAGTAGCAATATTATAGAAGAGAAGAGAGCTAGGAGGCTAGCTAACTAGGCCCTAGCTATATACTACAGAGCATTTGCAGTAGTATTGAATCTAACAGCTCTTTTGAAGCTTGTAGGTGAGATACCTAGGTTAAGGCTATATCGTAACTAACTGCTAGAGCCGCTAAAGTAATAGAAGGAAGTAAAGGATTATCTATTTAGTACTAAGTTTAGAGAGGTAGCATAAGTAGAGCTTAACAGCTGCTAGTTAAAAGATTGCTTTAAGCGTACGGAGGTTACTATAATAATAGTAGATACTAAGGTTCTACCCTTAATATAGGTGTTCTTATATAAGTTTAATAAAGACGGGTACCTATATAAGTTTAAGGCGCGTATATGCGTATAAGGAGACCTGTAGGAGGCATAGGGTAAGATATATACTGTAACGTTAGCTATTAAGGTCTTTTTATCTCTTATAGTATTAGTAGTAGTATTTAACCTAAAGATATTTTAGTTTAACGCCCTAAACGCCTTTCTTAATACTTAACTACTACGTAAGATATACTATTATACGCCTAAAGAGTTTACAGATAAGTTTAGCAAGCTTCTTAAGCTTTAGTAAGCGCTCTATAACTTTAAGGAATTACTACTACTGTAGTACTAGGAGCTCTTATTAACTTTAAAGAAGCTTAGGTTAAGGCCTGTGCTAGAAGTACTGTGCCTATACATAAATAACTGTCTAATTATCTTTTTCTATATAGATAATATTGTTGTCCTTATCTATCCGCTTAATATAAGCTACTACTAGACGTTTAAGTAATAGATGCTTAGAACGTACAAGATCTATAAGCTAGGCGAGCTGAAGTAGTTCCTTAGTATCTATGTAATCCGCGAGGAGCTTACTTAATTAATCTACTTAGCACAGGACTTATTTATTAATAAGATTGCAGCGAAATTTAATCTTAAGGGAAACATAAGATACCTAGATATGCTACTAAGGGATAACGTCCTCTTGCCTTTAACAGAGGAACTAAGTGCTACTTAAATATAAAAGTATTAGCAGCTAGTTAGATTACTAGCGTATATCTTAACCTTAACGCGACTAGACGTCGCGAGAGCGCACTTAATCCTTGCACGCCACCTACAGAATCTAGGGTAAAAACACCTATACGCTGCTAACTATGTGTGGAGATACCTAATAGGCATAAAGCACCTAGCTATTTAAGCGTTAGGAGACATCTAGTATAGTATAACTAGCATTATATTACTAGCTTAGTAGGAGCTAGACTAAGAACCTCTCTTTTATAGTATATTAGATACGGCCTTTATAGATAAGCCTAAAACTTACTAAAGCTCTTAAGGCTATATCTTTAAACTATATAGACTGCCTATTAACTAGAAGGTAACAGTCTAATAATTAGTTATAAAATTAACTACTAAGGCTAAGCTACTATCTCTATCCCTTATAGGATTAGAGATAGAATAGTAGCAGCGCTTCTTTTAAGCTATTTAATTTAACCCTAAGTTTATACTAGCACTGTAGTATAATAACTAGCAGACTGTCTTAATTGTAATAAAGGCAGTTAATAAGCTTCAGACGAAGCTGAAGCATGTGGACGTACATTATTATTAGTTACGTCAGGAGGTAGCAGAAGGCAGACTGCAGGTAGACTAGAAGGCTACTACAGAGATGCTAGCTGATGGCCTTACAAAGATCCTTAGTTAACAGAAGCACGCTGACTTCGTACGCTAGCTAGGACTAAGTGACCTATTAAGGATTCGAGAGGAATTAGAGAGTACTGCTCTCAGTCTGCAGGACCTGGGGGGGTGGGACTACTAACTACAGTAGAGGCAGACGCTTGAGGACACTCATTTACAGCTTTCGTTGCTCTTCATTCACTTAAGCTGGGGGGGTGTGTTAGCCAACACGGTTAGCTCCTCACGTGCTCTGTTATATAAGCATCTACAGGGTATATAGTTCCCTTGTGTCTCATTTGATAGGAATCAACCTAGTTCCTCCTGCCTGCTGCCCGCCAACAGCGTACAACACAGCTGCATGGTGAACACGAGATAACCTATTTTTCTAAATTCCTTGAATAGCTAGATCTATTCTACCCTCTGTTAGAGACATTTTAAGATATCGTGGAGAGGCTATTGTTGGATGAGCGCGCCGAGGGGCATCGATGTTTGGTGGGGCACGCGGATGACTGGTTTTCGCGGATAACTGGTAAACCACGTAAGGTTAAGTACATGCTTAATAATTACCTCCGTTCCAATTTTTTAAGGGCTATCGAGTTAGTCGCGCAATCGCGTTGCGAAGGTACTCTACCGCGTTGTGTATAGGGCACAGTATATAACCGTGCAGCCCACTATTCGGTAAGCTTCGCGTCGCGTTGGAGAGTCTTGAGGGCAAGCTATAGATTTGCTTCTTTAATTTAGCTAATTTTTGGATGATTAGGTTCATGTTGTGGGTCACAGTATATTGGATTGGTCTTGGCAAAATGGGGCTGCTCGCTTGTGTGAGCTGCTCGCTTGTGGAGTACGTTAAATGTGTTAGCTAGCCTGAACATGTGCGTTGAGTCGAGGTAGAGTAGAACTAAGTTATTGGGACTTCGAAAAATAGGGAACGGGATCTGGAAACCACTAGAGCCGAGACGCGCCTGGATTGGAAGTCAAGACGTCGTCTACTAGGTCATAATTCATCAATTATTAGTTGATTCAGTAGTTCCGAAAGCAAGGTTGCAGACTTGATTATACCGCAAGAATTGCAGAATAGGTCTAAGTGTACATTCAGAGTGATATATAATCATTCGTAATATCCGACCTTTATCCTAAAGGGTCCGCTTACCCCCCTTAGCGGCTGAAATTTCTGAGGGTAGGCGCTCGGCAGGGACGGGGCGCCCCGCCTTAGTTGCGTTTCCGCGGCGGACTACCGATGGCTCCGCTACTGGCTAATCAAGAAAATTTCGCTGGTATGGTTCTGAGGTCCTTTGGTCTTTGTTCCAGGAACTAAGCGCTGAATGGTTAGACAAGATCGCACCTGCACCACATTGGGCGCCGCTCTCCTTAATATTGAGCCATTGAATTTGAGACATCGAATACTGCATCGTATGCCGACGTAGGCGAAGGTTGGGAATAGATCGGCGAGATTGGATATCCAGGTAGCTAGGCTCGCGAAAGTAGAGAATTGAATATAAAAGTTAGCAGCGTTGTAGAAGAGTAATGTTTGTTTAGTTGTTATCACTTAATTAAATATTTAGTTCCTAGACTGTGCGTCCTAAAGCAAGACAAGGCTGAAAGGAACCGGATCAGGCTTCGCAGCTCATTTTGGCCTCATTCGCCAAATCGGCTTGTGGCAGGGGCCTCGTCCTTCGGCCGAAGGGCTAAAACCGGGAGCCTCAATTCATGGCCTAGAAACCAACCTTTATTCAATGTTTAGTGTTGACTGCACCACGAAATCTGGCGAATAGGAAGGCGCGTTTCTCCCTACAGTATTCCCTTTAACAGGCTAGTGTCCTCCAAGAATAAATAGTTCGCCAATTAATCACGCTATGATCAAAGCAGGCACTAACCGTAGAACGCTTACTGGATACGAGAAGCGCCAGTTGCCGGTCAGCTTCTTGATTACTCGAGCCAGAGAGCGAACCAATCAATTAAAAACCCACGTACTGTTTGGCAATGTTAATCCTTGCGACATATGCGATCTAGTAGACATACAGTCTTCTTATACAGAGGAGAGATAGTATAAAGCGAGAGAGAAATGCCCATTTCCTTGAGCATCAACTGTTCTTTGCACACAACAGGACAAACTTATCAAACCTATTAAACTTTCGGAATCGCGTTTTGTAGTCAACATGAAACAACTTCATTTCCTCCTTGCGATACTCTTCACAGGTTGCACAGTAGCAACTCACATCCAGTTCAGCATCAACGGTGGCTGCGTTAGCGGCCCAGAGACTGGAATGAACGAGAAATTCACCGCCCCATCAGACGGCTGCCAGAATCTTTTCAATAAATTCGGCTACCACGGCGCCGAATCATTTAAAGTGATAAGCGACACAAACACTTGCTACCTCGACCTCTACACGGATGCAAATTGTAACAACGAGATGGGGAACATCGATACCTCCCGCGATATTAGCAAGGGCTGCATAAACATCAATCGAATCCAATCCTACGAGTTCCGTTGCTCTAGAGTACCACGAACCCAGTACAAGAAATTAGTTTTAAATCAGAACGTCGGGCTCTCGTTTGGAAACCTAGTCGTTGGGTATGTGAGCAGGGTCGCTGCGGCATGGCCGATGAGCCTGTACGCACTCCCGAACGCGCTGACGAGTATTGTCAATCAATTGCCTGCCCGGCCATCTGAATTGAATCACGCGGTTACCACAACAATAAATGGCCTCAGATATGCCGTACTCATCTCCGCACAAGGAAGCGGGGGGGCGTTGGCAAATATTTTGACTAAGGCAGACTGGACCAAATTGCTAGGGACAATGTGGACGACGGCTGCTGAAGGCGGGTTTCAGGGGGTAACGGTGTCTTGGGAGCTCCCAAACACAGATCCAAATGAAGAGGTACCTTCTGTCATCGTGAGTCTATACACACTTCAAGGGAGAATAGATCTTTAGGTATTCGGTCCAGAAGTCGACTAGTACTTTTGTAGTGTTTAGAGATAGTAATTTATGAGGCGTAGGGCACGTGATCTAAGATTTGGATTCGATATGAAATGATATGTACATATAACTACAATAGCAGTTTAAATAGCTGCATATCTTAGCCCTGAAGAAGATCTATATTTTCGTAGTGATTCAAGCCTTGTAGCGGCACAGACCTAGTTCCTAAAGACATAAAACAGATTTTTTTTAATGATGCCGTAACTGATTGTGCTTTAAGCTTGGTAATGCTAAAGAAGCTAAAGAGGAAATCGTAGAAGAGTGTTACGGCCCAGAGAACGAATGGAACGGATACTTAAAGGTCTCGCTTGTACCCCGGGGCCATGACGCACGAGCTAGCACAATATGGATCTAGTGTCCCAGAAAACTTGGCATTGGCCCCCATGGGATTCTATGGGACGTTACGCGTATCCCACAGATCCCATGGAATCCTAGAAATCCCCTGGGACAACTTATGTATATAGATCCCTGCAATAAACCCTTGCGGCTTATTGTGTTCAACTCAATAATATACTCTACAGTATAGTGATCGCAATCTTATTTATTGAACCCTGTCCCTCTAGTCCCTCACTCTATCCTAGAGAACGAACCTTCCGTTCTTAGAACCAAGCCTCACCGTTCGTATTTAAGATCTTCACGAAGAGGCGACAGCGCTAAACCCTCTAATCCTCAACCCCCGAAGAAGACAAAGAAAATTGCAAAATTATACCAAAGGTGGATGCCTAGTAAGTTGGACCGGCGAAAACTGTTTGGCAAAAGGCTGGATGCAAGAACGACCACCCGGGTGGCGACCGTCTATGAATCTTGGCACCACACCTGGCTCAGCCACAATGCACCGCCTCCTTCCCCGCTAATATCTCACTGTGTTTCCACGCGACTGTTTTCACAAGCCTATACCAGCTAACTAGAGTAGCACTTCGACGAGTCAGTAGGATTCATTTGTTCGACACCGCTCTATTCGAACTCTGTTGCCCACAACCTCTAGCAATCCATTCGTCATGCGACTTTTGTAGATCCAAGACGACAATGAATTCAGCCTTGTCAATCATGTCAATGCTCGGACTAGACCTCCTTATGCTGTTCTTTCTCACACCTGGGGAGCTGATGATGAAGAAGTTACCTTCAAAGATATAATTAATCGCACAGGCAGAGAGAAAGCGGGCTACGCGAAGGTCCTTTTCTGCGCGAAGCAAGCTGCTGAAGACAATCTCCAGTACATATGGGTGGACACCTGTTGCATCGACAAATCAAGCAGCGCAGAGCTCTCAGAGGCTATAATCTCTATGTTCAGATGGTATCAGTGCGCTACCAAATGCTATGTATATCTAGCCGATGTTTCAAGTGATGGCAGCTCCGATGGCAGCAAGGCTTTCCGAAGGAGCAGATGGTTCACAAGAGGCTGGTAAGAATTCTCTTAAGCTTGGGTGAAACACACACTGACGCCCTACTCCTACATTCCAGGACCCTACAAGAACTTCTGGCTCCGAAATCTGTCGAATTCTTTTCTGCGGAGGGCGACCGTTTGGGGGATCGAAACTCGCTTATGCAGGATATAACTGAAGTGACAAGCATTCCTAGTCAGGCGCTTCAAGGAAACCCTTTATCTTGGTTCGGAATTGAAGAGCGACTGTCGTGGGCAGACGGGCGCCAAACGACACAAGAAGAAGACGCAGCGTACGCCCTCCTCGGTCTCTTTGATGTCCATATGCCTCTTATGTATGGGGAAGGACGTAAAAGTGCTGTTACACGACTTCGGAGGGAAATTGATAATCTTGAAGACAACCATACGTACAGAGAAGATTTAATCACGACTTTTGTGCGTCGTCTTGATCCAGAGGAGGTATGTTTGTATACACAGCCCCTGGACAATTATTCCTAATGACACATAGGATACTTTACCTATAACAGAAACAAGTATCAATCTACAACATAGGCATGTTTACAGAAGAGCTATGGCGGTCAAATGGCTTCTCTGTATAATTTACTTATACCTCAGTCCTGCTATTATATTGCTGCCGAAAGGAAGAACAGTTGAGACGAAGGTCGTGTTAGCACTAATAGAAAGCTTTGCATTTGCCGCTGGCGCAAGATATCTAACCGATACAGAATGGCCCACGATATTCGGAGCTGCTGTAGCATGTGCTTTAGTACTTGTTTTCGTTAGTATATCTAGTGGATGAAAGATGAATCAGATGGCAGCGAGCACAAGTACTATGAGGATGCTGTGATACATAATCTGTCGCAGTATTTGCTAGAGCGACACATAGAAGCGGCGGTGGCGGTAACAGTGAAATATTATCTTAGAAAATATTGGATCGTTGATCATGTAATGGACCTGAATACTACTCCTCAGAGTATTTGTAACAGCATCTGAAAGAGTACCTCTGACCAAGATGAGTTATAGTAAGAAGCTTTAATATGTTTCTGAACACGCAAGTAATACCATTATGATCCGTGCCAGAGACTTCAAGTCAGACCTACTACCGGTAGTCTAAGTTTACCCCAAAATGATCTCGATTTCCCCAACAGACTTCTTCTCCCATTCTCCTTTTGCAACTTGCCCTAAAGCGCGGCGATAAGTAATGTCACCCTTCCGCTCAATCCATAGGACGTGAAAGAAGTAATTATCGTTGACTCCAGTGTCTTTAACCAGCTCTGGTATTTGAGGCGACGTACTCTGGTCAGACGGCCGGTGTCGAACGTCTACTACACCCTCTGAAATCGCTACAAGCTCGCACTCTGTGCCATGGGCTGGTCGCTGCTCGTCGTAAAGATTTAGCCGGAGCCAGCCTACCCGGTCGCCTAACTCATTCATGAGGTATATATCCTCTACAGCTCTAATGCACTCTGACGCAGGGTTCGATAGTGATCGTGTATCCAATGTAAAAGACGCCACTTGCACCTTCCCTTTCAACAGATGCGAATACGAACCATCGCGCTCAACGTTCCTGAGCCGTTCGAACGGCGGAAATGGGAAGCGGAATTTGATGTCTGGCATGTGGTTTTTGCGGTCGTTCGGGTCATATGTGAAATACCGGCCGGCTACATTTCCGTTCGCTTCTTCGTCGGGGTGAGCATGCCATGCCCACGGCAATTGTGTAACGGATGGATCCTCAAAGCGATTACGCGGGAGGTGAAACGTGAATTGGATGGGTTGCCACTCATCCTTCATTTCTCCACTCGCGCTCTTCACGCAGCGGAGCTTCTGCCAGTCGACGATCCTATTGTTTCGTACCAACAATGGCTCGTCGTATCCCAGGTGACTATCCGACCACGCACTGAGATCCAAATCGCCATGCCAAGCCGCCCATGACCATGACGAGAGCGCCGGTGCATTAGATGCACACACCCTCCGCCGCAGCGGAGAGCGTGGCTGCCAGAGTAGCCCGACGTCGAAGAAGAATTGAGGAATGCCTTGTATGAAGCCATCAGGAAAAAGGGTCAGCAGACGGCCTGTCACACCTGCCACTGCATTCAGAGCATCCATGTCCATGGTCAGCGAGCGGGTGTTGTACGACTGGACAATGCGAGCGTACCCTGCCAGGGATGCGTACAGCGGGACGCGTGGAAGATCGAGGAACGTGGACGACGCGATCTGCTGTGGCCCAGTGTGTATTGATTTTACTGAATAGTTCGTTTCGTTATTCACTTCCGGAGGTCGTGATACCTCCTCTAGCCAATTCGCACATGGGCAATGCCACGAAGCGAAATTATCGATGCTTAGCATTTTGCTGGCAAACAGCCCTTCCTGAAACGTCCAACCTCGTGTAGCCCAGGTCTTGTCACTGAACACTTCCTTCCCGGCGATGCGGCGTGTACTCTTAATTAGACGCCGTGTGGGGAGGTCAATAGTATCCAAGACTTCGCGATCATGCCCAATTCCCGCAATGCCCATGTCCGCATTCCCCTCAAGTATTGCTAGCACAAGCACGGCCTCTGCGTACACCGTGCCCATAAGGTTTAAATACATGGGTTTCCGTTCGTAGTCATCTTGAACAATACACAGCGCATCCACCCAAAGGTAACGGAATCCCATCTCTCTTGTGAAAGTGATTGCGTCCCGGATCGTAGGTGCCAGAACGACATCTTCGCTCATCAATCCACCGGGTGCCATCATCAGCGCAAGATTTCTCTGGTTGCATTGCGTTGAGAGCTCCGGATCGCCCCAGCGATAGCTCAGCGCCACATACGGCGGGGCAGAACTCATTGTCGACATGGCGAGACACATACGATGCACATCGATTAGGTAGAACTCCAAGTCTCGCGTATTGAGGTCTACAAGGCTCCAGTCTTGAGGAAGCTGAGATTGCGAGCACTCTTTTCCGTGGGAGACGCGGCACTCGCTGACCCATTGGCGGA
This sequence comes from Pseudopyrenochaeta lycopersici, assembly GCA_003313425.1. NCBI lineage: Eukaryota > Fungi > Ascomycota > Dothideomycetes > Pleosporales > Pseudopyrenochaetaceae > Pseudopyrenochaeta > Pseudopyrenochaeta lycopersici. The sequence goes on along the minus strand of NHZP01000027.1, from coordinate 664,507 downwards.
TCTGCGCGAAATCGACTCTCGGTCCCACAGCTCGCACCAGCAACCCATCCCTCGACGACGGGGTGGTAGAGAAAAATCCATCCACACCCGGTGCGTGCTCGGAGTCCGTCTGCTTGGCGATGATATCCACACCAGCCTTGAGCAACAGTCGTGGCACTGTGAGCTCTGGGAAGTAGGGAAGCAACACAACGCTCACGGACAGCGCATATAGATCAATCGTCGAATCGCGTTCGCCATTAGCGGCAATAATGGAGGGGAACCTCCTTGATACATAATTGCGGAGGCTCCAGCAGCAGCGACACGCAGCAGCGTGGTCCCAGATGTGGCGCGTTTTGCTGATTTCGAGGGATGGCAGGCTTTTGAGCTGCTGGGTGGGGCCTTCATCGCTGGTGCTCTTGAACTGCGGCTCAGGTTTCTCGAGCTTGCTCTCAATGCGTGACAGCTCGTCGTCAAAGCCGAGACATGCTTCGCAAAATTGGGGCAAGAAACGTATAGAAGACTGATAGTTCCTAGTCGGCAAGTTTTGGGAGCTCATCTTGCGCTAGTCATACGTCCGGATAGGTGAGTAGGAAGCCAAACACGTAGCTTCCTCACTTGAACCTGGGGACCGTGCCCGCTGCCACCGGTGAGCCGGAGAAGTGGATTTCCGACCTAGTACGTAAGGATTCTCAGTTGACGAGTGCGCTACACTCGCTTGCACAATCGGCTTCCGGTCTGCACACACGGAATACCGAGCCTACAGGGGTCCCTGCATTGCTTAGCTTAGCCTCAACCTTGTTAGGAATAACCTTTACATGAATACTACCAACGATCCGAGAAGGCGAAAGCTCACTAATCCCTAGCTGTGGTCATCACGATATCATATGGAGTGTATGGAGCACAGCAGCAAAGACAGCAGCAAAGACAACAACCAAGTCACTCGCACCCTGACTCTGCAGACAGTTTTGCTACGCTACATCGCGATGTCGTTAGAGAGTATTCCGCTAAAGTGCCCTTCTTCCATCGTTGTCCTTCGCCTCAAGGTCCGCTCCCCTGTCCACCAGCAGCCGCACCAGCGCCTCGTTCCCTTCCCGAACTGCCCAGTGCAGTGCTATCATCCCTCTAGCATCCTTCGTATCCAGACGTTTGTGGTACCAAGGCCTCCAGCTCTTCTTTGCTAATACCGCTTCTACCCATGGTATGATCTCCAAAATACACGCCATATGCAGCAATGGTGGACATTCATCTTGATATCTTCTCACCTTCTTATCGTAGGCCTCCCACCAGTGTATGCGCAAAGAAGACTCCTTCTGCAAAAAAAGTCCATGAGGGTCAAAGAGCTTTGCTGCGAGTGCAGAACAGCTCCTTGCATGCTCAGGCCAGTGGAGCGTTACATATCGCAGCAGCGGAGACTGTCGAGGGTCTAGCTCCGCGTCTAGGTTAATGGCCCTATACTGCAAGTCGCTCTTTGCTATGCAATCTAGACACTTTCGCGCTAGCTTGAGGTGTGCGCCTTCTGTGTCGAGTCGAAACGCCTCTAGCACTACATCACTGCCGTGCTCTTTGCGCAGTAGGTAGTCCCAAGCTGACTGATGAACAAGGCTAACCTCTTGCTCTTGTACCTTCAGCAGGGGCCCGCAATGAGTAATCGCATCACGGGTCGCTTGCTCAACAGTCATTCGAGATGGAGTGACAACGATGCCTACTGCCGCTGCTAGCTCTTGCAGCTGCAGAGGGCGAGCGGTCATAGTCACCCATTGCAAGATCGCCTGGCTCACCTCTCTCTGCTTGGCTGGGATCCGCAGCAGCATGCGGCTGTATATCGCCGGAAGGCCGCTCGGCAGATCTTCAAGCGCCTCCCAGATCTCACTGCACGTCTGCTTCTGCAGCAGCTCGTGCATCGCGAAGCCCACCCACAGAAACGTCCCCTCCGCACGTGCTAGTAGAGCAGTCTGCACAGATGCTCGAAAGTTATCGTTGAACCCCTCGATCCTTGACAGCTCCTCTACCCGCGCAGATACGAACAGCTCAATGTCATTGACCACCTTCTCGTCGTTGTCCGGGTCTAGTCTTACCCTCAGGCAGCCTTGCAGGCCAGGCATGTCTCGGCTGACGATCGCTAGCTTGAGTGTACACTGACGGACAGCATGGTCTTGCCCTTGCCTGGACCGCCCGAGATCCACAGCAGGCGTGTGTTGTCATTATTACTACCATCACCATCGCCATTCAGCCAGGCGCGGTAGCTCTCATTGTGCGTAATCCACTCGCAGGTGCCCACCACTCTCGTGCCTTTCGCGCTGATCACGCTCTCGCGGTCGACGTGGGGATCAGTGAGGAAGAGGGCGTTGCGGCACACGCTGGCCGCCGCTAGCCGCTTGTTCCGAGGCTTCTGTCGAGTACCCAGTTAGTGGCGGCCGGTAACAGTGGTGGAAGAGTAGAGAGAGCTTAGCAGACGAACTTTGGGGTACCTCAGTGGCACCAAACTGGCAGTTGCTGGAGCTGCCTACATAGGCCTGTGAGCCTTGTTGTGTGGATACCTGGCCAATGTGTTGCTTGTGGGGCCATAAACCTCCAGACATCTGTCCAACGGCACGCTGTTTGATCGACGTTCATGTACTGGTCACCGTGGGTGGGCGTTGTTTGCGCTACTACTACCGCGTTGGCTCTTGCGCTCACAGTGAACTTCCTGAATCGCGATAGGGTACGGGTCGTTCTGTGCCAGTCGTTGTTAGGTGTGCGGCTGAGCTGGAGAGCTGCAGGCTTTGGCGCATCCGCTTGGAGGCTGGACGCGAGGCTGAACCACTGCATGTAGTTCAGCGGTAGGTATTCGTCTCATCCTGGTGTATCAGCCTGTAGCGCATGGCTCTGCCGCTGGTCACAGGACAACCTGTGGTCCAGAAACGCAACCGATTGCGTGCGCAAGCGCCTCTCAACTCACTCCTCCTCGCGTTAAGGTTCTTTAGAAGACCCTGCTGAGTTTGCTTGGGGTATTAAAGTATGTTTTCAAACACGCGACAGTGTTGGAACGGAGAGTTCCAGGTACCAAGTACTTGCACCACGCCAAGGCTGCGGTAATGTGAGTACATGTTCGTGTATCGCAAACAGCACGGTGCTAAGACCCTGCACGCATAGTAGATTTCACCATAGCACCTAACCTCGCTGTATCGCAGCACGATATAATAAGAATTATAATACTTAGCAATTCCGTCAAGTCCGTTAATATAGCTGCTGCTGCTAGTTACAGCGACCGCACCATCCAAACTATACGATCAAACATGCGATACTTTAGCACTACTAAAGCGCCTTTTAACGGCGCCAGACACTATCATAGTATAACACCAGCAACGCTAGATACCCTCCGTAAGAAGTTATTAGAGAAGCTAGGCATATACTAAGATAAGATAATAGTATTCCTGTATAATAAGTTTAACATCCTAGTAAACACCTCTGCGGTAAGTCAGGCTTTAAAATCTATAGGCTAGACAAAGAAAGCGAGTCGCTAGATCGCAAAGGAGCGAAATGCAGATCTTCGAGACTACTACCTTTATAATCTCTGTGCCTATCAGTCGTACTATCTTATCTACGTAGACAAATCTAGATACGACAAGCGCATTAGCTTCAGGCGCACTAACGTGTTCAACTACTCGCTCGGCAACACTAGTCGCTCGGCCACCCTACTAATACCAACGCGCTTAGCCTCAAAACAACCACTATAACAAGGCAACAACAGCCTCCTATAGCTTAAAAGGAGGGCTATGTCCTTCTTATATCTTAGGTAATTAATTTAAAACAAATTATAAGCGTGCGGAGGGCTACGCAGCTATTTAGTATTCCTTAATTAACGCTATAAGATAGAATTAAAGGCTGCCTACCTCTACTAATAATTAACGCACGTAAATATAAGCTATCGCCTACTAAGAAATAGAGCCTTATTTAATAGATACTAGAGCTTAATTAATAAGGCTTTCCGCCTTATATTATTAATATACGTTAGATAAGAGACGCCCTTCTCGCTATATAAGGCTAGCAGCCTCCTCTACCTCCTCTTAGTAAGAACTAAGTCTCTTATTTTATTAAGGCTTAGTTAGAGCTTTAGATAAAGTAGAACTATAAATTCTACTTATAGCGCGTAAAATATAAAGATTTTATAAAAATAAACGCTAAGTATAGTCTTATAAAGAATATAATTTAGACGTATAAGATAGTTACTAAAGACACCTATAACTTTAATAAGACTAAGTTTATAATAGGTATTACCTTAATATTAAAAGTAGTTACTAGCTCTAATACTATTAGATAAGTAACTATTATTTAGCCTAGTAATTATAACTAGATAATAATAATTAAGTATATAAGTACTATAAGCTTTATACTACCTCTCTTTATTATCCTTAAGAGTAAAGTCTACTAGGCGTTATAGTATAGTCTTAAGCTATAGCTGCCTAGTAACTAGAGTATTAGTGTAAGTAATAATAGATAAATAACTAATAACTTTAGCCTTAACTAGTTAAAGTATTTTAACTTATATATAGCCTTACGTACTATAAGAGGCTATTGCCTTCTAATACTAGATAGCTATAGTAGCTACGTAACGCTTACGTTTAATACTTACTACGTAGAGAGGAATATAATTACTCTTTATATACCTCCTTATATATCTTATAAGCTACAGCCTCTTAATATTAGTTACTTCTTACCTCTTAAGATAGCGTATAGACACGTAATAGATAGGCTTACGCGCTAATAAGTATAGTTTATTAATAAGGATAAATTTCTCTATATATATCTATATATACGTTTAACTATTTTCTTAACTTTAAATATTCTTATAGGCTTTTAGGTAATAAGCTTAGTCCTGTTCTATCCTAAACATATCCTATTAACGCTAATAGTTATCTATATACTATCTCCTCTATAGATAGTAGCTATAGCTAAGGCTATTTAGATAATAGAAATACCTTACACTACTAATTAACTTAATTAATAGGCTTACCTTATATATAAGCTTCTTTAACGTTAATTATAGAGCTTCTTAAGTAAGGCTCTTGCGCAGCTTATTAAAGGCTGTTAGCTAGCTATAAACTTAGCTATAATCTTAGTAGAGGAAAATAGTAAACTTTATACTTTAAATATACGTTTATAACGTAAGAAGAATAAATAGTAATAATATATTATAGCTAGAGGTGCCTTACAGGTTAAGGTAGGTCGCGCGTTAGCTATAGCTACTAAAATAGCCTTAAACTTAAGGGTAGAGGAGGAGGCTTCTTAGCCTTAGTAACGAGCACTACTAACCTGTACTAAATACGGAACTTAAGGTTACAATTAGACTTTGTGTAAACAAAGATAGAGAGCAATACTACTATATTTACTAGTAAACTTACCGCGTAGTTGTCGCATTATCATGCGTTAAGATCCTCCTGTTTTGATGAGGTGGCCGAGCGACTGGTGTTGCCGAGCGAGTGGTTGAACACGTTATCTACTAACACGTCTTTAGCTTCAGCAAGACTGTTAATAAGACTATAAAGCTGCATAATACTAGTCGTGGCGAACCTGGCGATCCCAATAGCACCAGCTGTGATGCTAAAAGGGTCCATGATATGTCTTTCGGTGTGGATTAGGATTGTCTCAGTTATTTCTTCGCAAAAAAAAGATGGATGCAGAGAGGAGTTGCTGAGTTGCTTTAGGTTATTCGTTGTGAACGGATAACCTGAAGTTAAGCGCAGCGTCTTCTTACGGAACTTGGCTCACACGGCTTGTTAGGAGCGTGGTTGCCTCTCTGCGCTGACGGCCCGCGGCGCTGCGTGGTTGCGGGGGAATGAAGCTGATAGGCACTGCGCCGCAAGGCAACGAGATTGAGAACCCCTATTTCAGCTGCTTGCACTGCAGACATCGCCACGCGCATGCTACCGCGATACCCTACCTTTGCGCAACTCTGGCGACTCATCCCGCAAAAGTCTGCAGAACAGCGCCCCATGATGCGTAGAGCCGCTTTTCCAGTAGCATTACACAACTAATTACAATTTGGCGACGCGCGCAATTTAAGGCAAATGTCCGAGGGTCTATCACCAAACCAACACCACATCGGCGAAGTATCCGGAAACAATGGAGCGCAGGTCGCCGTGGGTGTCTTTCACGGAAACGTACAGTTCAGTAGCACAGGTGATCCTCAAAGTTCGTCAAATGCGTTCTTTCCCTCTCCTCCTCTGTTCATGGTTGCTAACAAGGGCATTCCATAGAAGCCTCCGAGCAAGCCGCCAGCGCATGTCGCAACGCCCTCTTCCTCACTGATCCTAGCGTCGACCGCGAGAGCTTGATTAGCGCGAAAGGCACGAGAGTGGTGGGCACCTGCGAGTGGATTACGCACAATAAGAGCTACCGCGCCTGGCTGAATGGCGACACGCGCCTCCTCTGGATCTCGGGCGGCCCAGGCACGGGCAAGACGATGCTGTCTGTCTTCCTGACAGAGAAGCTCGAAAAGATAACGTCTGGCACGGAGGGCGCACAACTGGTGTACTACTTCTGCAGCCACCAGGACGACAAGCGCAACACAGGCGTTGCCGTGCTCCGGAGCCTAGTGCACCAGATCATTACTAAGCGTCCACAGCTAGTTAAGCATGCGCTGTCGTACTTCGAGACACCTGAGAGGACACAGCAGACACTGTCGTCTCTGGAGACTCTGTGGCTTATCTTTAGCAGGCTGGTCGTAGACCCTAGCCTCGGGACGACATTCTGTATGCTTGATGGGCTTGACGAATGTGATGAAGGTACGCTGAGCTTACTAGTGCCGAAGATCGTCCGCATGCTTGCTCTCCAAGCTTCGTCGCCACCAACAACAACGTTTAGGCTAGCTATCGTTAGCCGCGACATACCTGGTCTGCAGGGATGCGCGAGAGTGAAGCTGGACCCTGACAACAACGATAAGGTGGCCAGCGACATCAAGCGATTCGTTGCGGCTCGAGTGGATGAGTTGTCGAGGATCGAAAGGTTCAACGATAAGTTTAGGACAACTGTGCAAACGACACTACTAGCACGCGCTGAGGGGACGTTCTTATGGGTGGGCTTCGCGATGCACGAGCTGTCGCAGAAGCAGACGTGCATTGAAGTGCTGAAGGCTCTCGACGCTCTTCCAAGCGGCCTTCCGGCGATATACAGTCGCATGCTGCTACAGATTCCAGCCAACTGGAGACAGACGAGCTCTTTAATCTTGCGTTGGGTGACGATGGCTTTGCGCCCTCTACAGCTACAAGAGCTAGCAGCCGTGGTAGGTATTCAGCGCTCTTCTCCCCTAATTACTGAAGAGCACGCGATCCGCGACGTAATTGCTCTGTGCAGGCCTTTCCTAAAGGTACAGGAGCAGCAAGTTAGTCTTGTTCACCAGTCAGCGCGGGACTACCTGGTGCGCAAAGAGCACGACAACAACGCAGTTCTAGAGGCGTTTCGACTTGAACCGAAAACCGCACATCTAGAGCTGGCACGAACGTGTCTCGAATGCGTTGCGCAGAGCGGCTTGCAGCATGCAGTCATTAATCCATACGATAAGTCAAGCTCTCAGGAGTCTGCACTGTTGCGGTATTCTGTGCGTTACTGGCCTGAGCATGCAAAGAGCTGTTCAGCATTAGCAGCTGAGCTGTTTGACCCCTCTAAGCGCTTCTTCCAAAAGGACTCTGCTCTCCGGGTCCACTGGTGGACAGCCTACAGAACTAAAGCCAAATTACAGCAGAATATCTCCCCATCCCTACCTTTGTTACACTTGGCTTGCTATTTTGGGATTGTTCCATGGGCAAAAGCGATACTCCAGAGCACTTCTTTGATGTCGTGGTTTTATAGGATTGTGGACGAGACGGACAATAACGGGTGTACGGCGCTACATTGGGCAGCTTTAGGGGGCCGCGACACGGTGGCCTGGCTACTAGTTATGAACAGAGCGGATATCAAGGCAAAGAGCAACAATGGGAAGACGGCGCTACACATGGCAGCTTCGGAAGGGGGGCACGAGTTGATGGTGCCCCTGCTCCTCGACGCAGGAGCGGACGCCAACGCCGGGGACCGTTACGGGGTGACGGCACTGCATGAAGCAGCTTCAAAAAACCACGGCCCTGTAGTGGGGCTGCTTGTACAGAAAGGAGCGGACGTGAATACGAAGGATGCGTTTGGAGATACAGCGCTGCATAAAGCAGTTTGGAGAGGGCACGAGGCGGTGGTGCGGTCCTTAGTCAACTGCGGAGCCAACGCCAATGCGAAGGATAAGCGTGGGCAGACGGCGCTGCATTTCGCGGCTTCAGACGGGCAAGAAGTGATAGCCCAGCTGCTAGTTGACAGCGGAGCTGACGCCAAGATGAAGGATAAGGATGGAGAGACAGCGCTACATGAAGCAGCTTGGAAGGGGCACGAGGCGGTGGTGCGGTTGCTAGTCGGCAGCGGAGCCGACGCCAATGCGAAAGGTAATCTTGGGCGGACGGCGTTGCATTGGGCTGCTTCAGGAGGGCACGAAGCGATGGCCCAGCTGCTAGTTGACAGCGGAGCTGACGTCGAGATGAAGGATAAGAATGGAGAGACAGCGCTGCATTGGGCAGCTAGGAGAGGGCACGAGGCGGTAGTGCGGTTGCTAGTCAGCAGCGGAGCGGACGTCGAGGCGAAGGACAACTACGGGAAGACAGCGCTGCACTTGGCAGCTAGGGAAGGACATGAGGCGGTGGTGCAGGTACTAGTGGACAGAGGAGCGGACGTCGAGGCGAAGGATAACGACGAGGAGGCAGCGCTGCGTTGGGCGGCTAGGAGAGGGCACAAGACGATAGTGCGACAGCTAGCGGACAGCGGAGCGGACATCAACGCGAAGGACAACAGTGGGAAGACGGCGCTGCACCGGGCAATTACATTTTGGGGAGGGAATGAGGCGGTGGTGCGGCTGCTGGTCGACAGCGGAGCGGACGTCGAGGCGAAGGACAACGACGGGAAGACAGCGCTGCACTTGGCAGCTAAGGAAGGGAAGGAGGCGGTGGTGCGACTACTAGCGGACAGCGGAGCGGACATCAATGCGAAGGACAACGATGGGAAGACGGCGCTGCACCGGGCAATTACATTTTGGGGAGGGAATGAGGCGGTGGTGCGGGTGCTGGTTGACAGAGGAGCGCACATCGACGCGAAGGACAATGATGACAAGACGGCGTTGCACTATGCAGTTCCAATGGGGAATAAGTCGCTTGTGCAATTGCTTGAAGCCGCTCTTGCGTCTTAAAAAAGCATCTCCTGAAAGTACTGTATAAGACCATCTAAGAAATCTACAACACCATCGATTCCGTTCACCGTAGTGTAGCAAACCTGCGTACGGCATCACGATGCGAGCGTCTGTGCTACTCCAGTATCCGCAAATGTACCATTCGGTTAGATGAGACTAAGTTTTACCGAGCTTTTGCTCGTCTACATTGTAAGCAATAAGTCTTATTTACATGCTCTGCTCTTCTTTAGGATAAGGCTATGCTTAGCGCGGCAAGGACCCCTGCAAGATAAGTGGTTTCTGTGGTGCACATACCGGAAGCCGATTGTGCAAGCGAGTGTACACCAAGGCGGGGTCCCTTCTAATATCTGCAGAGGCGGAGCGGCCAGCCGAACGCCAGATCTAGTGGCGGCCCCAGCCACCGCCTATCCACATGCAGTTAGCCTAGGCGCGGCATATCATAACTTAAAGTTTGTGCTGTACAACGTGGGTCTTCAATGTCTTGAGTTGCAGTTTAAGGTACTTAACCGCTTCGAATGCGAAGACACAAGATCGAACCACATGCTTGGCAGCATTCAGTAGGTTTCGAATTATCTAATTCATATATTTGCATCTGCATGAAGACCTTTATACCACGCTGCCTCCGACACCACTCTGCCTGGCCACTACAAGAAGGCTAAGTATTTATCATCTTATCAATCTCATCACTGTGGATGAACCTACCGGATTCACCTAAGCTTTGTCTGCATATCTTATTATATTCAGAAATGTCTTCCATTTTTACATTTGATTAGCCAAGTTAGTTACATCCGCAGTCTGCATTCTCTTGCTGGAGACCCATAATTCCTCCGGAAACCAGTCTGCCAATCTGCCGCCAGGCCTTCCGGGAGCCTCTGTCAACTCCTCTTCCTCCACCCCCGCCATCATGATTCCAAGAGCGGCTCCACAAAGCCATGCCCAGACCATTCCCTCTCCAGAAAACCCTGCTGCGACCCACTCCCCACACTGTTGCTTGCTATTCATATCAGCTTGGTCTTTGACATTGCGTCCTGTCATTTCCTTATCCAACCGGCCTACAAAGGGAAGTGAATCCCCAGTCAGACCAATAATCCCCGACCACACTTGCTTCAATTCAGCACCAACGCCCCATTGTGGATGGAAAATTGCCGGAAAGATGCCCGCAATGTGTGAAGTGGTCAGAGGCTCAAGTGTTAAGCCATCATCGTAAAATCCGACCTGGTCAACGCCCTGCTTCAACGACCGCATAAAGCCACCGCCAATCATTAAATCTCCTTGTGCATCACCGCTTGCCGATGGTCTTTGCGAAACATAGTCAAACGCCCCGCCATAAATAACACTCCAGGAGCGCATACCACCAGTGTGAGGAAAATACTGCCCTGGTTGCTGAGCAGACATATGGCCTCGCGCGCCGACGATCTTGTTCCGCAGGCCGGGAACAAGATGACTTGCGAATCCATTGGTTGCATGAACGACATGGCGCACATGAAGTGTTCCTCGGGAAGTCTGCAAAGCATAGGGAAAGCCGGGCGGCGCGTTGTCTGGCACACTTATCGACCCTACAGGGGTGTGTGTTTCAATAGAGAGGGTGTCAGGAAAGTCAACTAGAAGGTCCTTCCAAATAGACACAGTAAATCGATATGCCCAGATAGCGCCTGCTTGATAGGACAAAGCACCAACAACGCTAGCGTTGACTCCAAACCTCTACTCATATCAGCTTAGAAATATGTCAGCGGCTGGCGATAGGATAACAGACCTCCTGCACTTTTTGCCCTTCCCATACTGCAACCTCAATCTCGGGCATCCATTTCTTCATTTCGGCAACATCCCTAACCGCTTTATCGAACGTCTGTTTGTCTAGGTAGAGATCAACCGTCTCCACTTTCCGCGCCTCAGCAGCTTCAATGCCCTCCTTCTGACACAAACCAATCAGAGACTCGACGTGCCGCAGTTGAAAACGCGTCAAAGCTGCAGCGCGATCTTTTGGAAACATTTTGCTGAACCGAGAGAACGACTCGTACACTGCAGGCTTAATATGACCCCCATTTCGAGCGGTAGCACCACTGCTCAGCTCCCTGGCTTCAAGCACGACCACTTTTTCGCTTGCATTAGTGTTGTGCTGGCGTCGTTCATGTAGTATTGACCGCGCGACAGCGACACCCGCGATCCCGGAGCCAATTATCGCCACATCTGCAGTTTGCGGCAATTCAGGCGAGCTCACATGGACGAGTTCTGGAAATGGAGGATCATTGAGCCAGTACGTTGAAGTTGGCTCTGGGTTCGGGAGGCCTGGGGATTGTGACGCGCGCTTCAAGGCCTGACTGAACTCATTAGACAGAGTCCTCAGCAGAGTTATTGCTGCGAAGAGAGTTTTGATCCCATTATGCAAAGTGGAGAAAATGACACCCATAGTGTTTGTAGATAACACTACCGTATGCAAGATTACCGGGAGAGTGTTTCATTCAGGAATACAAGAGGTAAGTCATTGTTTTTCTTCTGTACGATGCGCGGAAGCCGAAACTCCGTAGCTCCGGCCCTCGGACTTACCAGGCAGGGTGCCATCGTACGTCAAATGTTTTGGTTGCTTAGCGAGATCGCTACATACCAACACCCTACATTAACACCCGCCTATAATGCTACCAGGTCGTGAATTTAGTCTAAAAATCTTAATAAATTGCCACTAAGAGCCTAGTTTAATGTTATTACAGTAAAAAGCAATTATCTCCTAAGCTAGCGCTAGCAGTTGTGCTACAGCTCTCTTATTAGCGATATGTGGGGTAAGCTTGGCAACCCAAACTTTTAACGTGGTACGATACTTGACGGGCCTTCAGCATGGGTAGAATGATTGTCATTAAGCGAACATATAGCAACAGAAGAGTCAGGTGGTAAATCTGCTTTCCACGCGTTGGAACTTCTATGGCTACGTACAAATGTGCCACAAAGACTCTGGAGAGTGATTGTGCGTACTAACATAGCATACGCACGACGTGTAACGTATCCTGGGCTTGTGCAGCAGATCTAATAATATAATAGGATCAGTAGCCTAAACGGGCTTCACTCTCGCATCGAAGGTATAGAAAACCTTTTGCTGTTGACATGGTTCCGCACTCACTTAAGATACATAAATAGGCGTTGTAGGTCCACCTTCTTGGTCATTCTTAGAGTTATCCTCATCCTTAGGCGCCTGATTTGACGCATGGCTATCATCTATCACTTCACCTATTTCCTTACCGATGTTGAGTAGCTTGCTCGCAAACTTTGTCTGCTTGTGCCTGCAACGCTCCAGACTCACCTCAACGATGATTTTCTATCAAGCTGCTGCAAGACAGTACGCTGACGTGTGCGCAATACGACCTGTCGCTTTACATCCGCTCAATTGACATCCTTGACTTAGGTATTGCAAAATGCTACCATGGCGATCTACGATGTTCTGCTCTGCTTGCTGGCGCCTTGCTCACGTTTACACGGGTGTTCCATAAGTCCTTAGGACAAACGTAATCCTCGCGTAGATGGTGAGGCATGCCTCGACAAGCTGCCTTCACAACAAACCAGCATAAGATTTCTCTGCTTACTTCGGTTCGCCACGACTATGTTGTTCTACTCCAATACCCAAAAAGCTCTTCACGCCACACCTCCCATTGACCGACCCGGGACTATAAACGAAATGCCGCTCCTCCACCATGACGTGCTAGGAAGATTTGTCTTGATAGATTCCGCTGCAAGACTATCTCGCATTCACACTAGACTCACAAGTTCCTCACAAGGAGGCTCTTCCTCTGATAGATAATTGCATTCAGCTACCCCAACAGATTCTTAGCAAGCAACACCCTGATACGCAGCCGCTACTTAACATGCTGAGTAGATCGCAAGCAAACCACATCAGTGAGGTGACCTCGCGGTCTTGCACCCACATATCATATCAATCCCCGAGCTGGGTACCACAGACCACTATCACGATCTTCAATGGTATACAGCACTTATAATCAAGTTGATTTGGTATAAGAGTCGAAGTGAAAGAGGCTACATTGTATATGTCCGATGTTGAATGGAACAACAGTTAGTGGCAGTCGCAGAGGATCAAGTTTCCCGGTTCAAACAGCCACAGTCTAGCCTCATCCTACGCACCCGCATCTGTTGGCACCTCCCTCCATATCCTAAAGCAAGATTATCAGCATCGATTTCTTGATCGTAAGATCGAATCTATACGAACCCCAATACAAGCGCACGGTCCAAAACCTGATCGGCACCAAAGGCCCTGACAGTCGTCATCTGAGTCACAGCGCTGTCCACCACAGGGCTATGAATGTAAGCCTTTACTGTATTGTGAGTTTTAGGTAGAGACTTGCTGCTGGTATTCTCTTAGCTAAGAGACGAGAATTGTCATCTTGCGCTAGCGCAGTGGGAAGTACAAATAAGAACAATGAAAGAGTAGCAAAAGATCGGAGGTACATGGTAGAGTAGCTGGAGATGAATAGATAACGGACGTTTGGACAGTGTTCAAACCTATGTGTGGTTACAACAGAATTCCAGCACAGCCTTTATATATCTGAGAGTCCGTAAATATCTAGCCAAACTTGTCATCATCTAATCGATGTTACAACGAGATGCAGGTCAGATATGCTAGGCTACCCCGAGTTAATATTTCATGTTGATCGTTCGTGTAAAGCTGTCCAAAAGCAGCAGGTAGAGACGTAAACATCGTTCAGACCTTACGATCAGCGCGTACATCAAACAAGTTTATGCCTATAATTGATTATATGCTGTCGTGTCCTTGTCGTATTAGGGTCGTCATTAGTATACACGAGTTTAGGTCTATAGCGATGTCATGGGCTAGACAATTTTTTTCTACGCACAGACGCTCGTATTGTTGCCGCACTGCGGTAATCACTAGCATTTACCGCTTCGGGATAACAGAGATATCGTAGGCTAAGAATATCACTAGTAGTAGCTCCAATAGTATACAACTCCCTAACGACCAGACAGATCGAACTCACTCTCGTTTCTTAAGACAATGAATATCTTAGACAAGTCAGGCTAGGGTTTTAACATAAACTTCACACCCAGCGTTTTTCGTCATGCAACATTCTGATACATCAATGATTTTAGCATACGAAATGATGAAAAACGACTACGTAACTGTCGAGTATATCGACAGTCTCAAATGAATATAGAAATGAACAACCATACACCATAGAGTAATGTACTCTCTCTCTCTTTGAGAGAACGTATGTCGACATCATGCAACATCCAAGGCTATCTGGATGCAGAAAGTGTGCTTTTGCTGCTCTGCTACCAATCTATAATCTATGTTCGCAACAACAGACAGCTTCCGCTTTGAAAAACGATATACTAGCAAAAAGACACTATTTCCGGTACTCCACGCCTAACCCTCATTGACCTACCGTTTCCGGCCCACGGATAGCCCCGGAGGATCTGCGGCTAAAACCAAGCAGGAATTATCAATCGCTTAATTGATCTTAGCACAAAAACACCACAAACATCGAGAACTTAATATTTGGAATCCAGGATATGTACCGTGCGCAAACGGTTGCTCCTGACGTCAATCGACTAGCCAGCACACAGCCTTGGCGCTCATTGCGACTGGAGTGCCAGGGCGATGCCGTCGCCAACCCCATTCCGCGGCATGCTACACGACTCAGCGCTTCCCTTTATGACGCGCTGATCTGTATCGATCGTACCATCATCTACGGCACGGTGACAATCATACTGAAAGTGCAGTACTCCCCTGACTTCGACACGGTATGCGATGCGCTCAGCCTTGCACATCGAAACAAAGGCCTCAGATAACGCCGCCCGCATGCTCCATGCCTGTGGGGTAAGCCCCGCAGTAGATTGTGGCCAAGGGTTTGGAAAAGCCGCGGCAATGAACAATCCTACTACTAGGTCTTCTACTCTTTCAAGGCTCTAATGCACTTTCTCTATTCGTTTGAAGGAAAAGCGTGTCTGAACAAACCGTTTCATTTCAGCCGAACTCGCTGTTATCCAATTAGGACAAGAGAATTATTGCATCACACATGGTAATCCGAAGATAGTAACCAACACATCTTAACAAGGAAAGTGTCCAAAATATTCGTAGCTGCATTCTTTCAGAGGTTCAAACTTTGATGAACTGGTTCGGATACATGAGTATATTACGGGGTTTATTCAAGGGCAACCCAAAGAGGAGTGCTCGCGTAAACCCTTCAAATCTCCCAGATAATTAACTCTACAATCCTCTACGACCGTGAGCTTCACGTTCGGTTCATCGCGCTGCGTCGTCATATCTTGGGAGTAGGGGATGCGGTCTGTCGCGAAGGAGGGGATCGAGATCAGCTCGCCCCGCTAGCGAAGCCGGGCAGCAGCACCTTCACGTCCGGCATGGCCCCCATGGAGAAGAACCGGTAGACCTGGTTGGCCTTGTAGGTCAGGCTCTTTGCGCTGTACCTGAACAGGCGGAGGGGGCTCGCACGTTGGCTGCCCCGTTGATGCCCTGCAAGCGGACCTTCGCCAGCACAAAGTTGTACTCCTTCCGCGTGTTATTATTTGTGTGGTCGGTGATGGCTGGAGAGTACTCGAGCACAGTCTTACCCTCGCCCGAAGGCAGCGAGTCAAACTAGCCGTCCCTCGTGGCCTGCAGGGTCCCCTTATTATTCAGCTTGTCCATCACGTTGCGGATGAAGGCTACTGGCTGGTCAACGGCGAGAGGTTGAAGGTTTCACCCTGGAACAGATGTAAGACTCGCGTGTCAATGCTGAGCCAGGCCGGGTCGCCATCTCGCATATACGGGTTGGCCGACTTCAGAAAAATTAAACGAGTCGCAGATGGGCACATATATAGTGCCCGTGGAAGCTATTTCGGAAGTGCAAGTCTTTGCAAATACCTGTCTAACAATTTGGGAGCGTTGTTGGTGGGCAAGAGGAGTCAGATATGAAGCTAAGCAACAGGTTGGCGAAGCTGTGATTAGGAAAACAATCGACGAGGATACTTCTGTAAGACTAATGGTCGGATTAATAGAGAGCGTAGGTCCACAGTCAGCCATCATGGCCACTCAAAATGACTTGTCTCATACCTGGTTATGTAAGAGGGGGGTGTATATTCAGTCACTTCCCATAGACTCTATCCGTCAACCAACTAGTTCCTCATATTATTTCACACGTGCTCAAATCCACTAGTTCGCCTACACACCATTTGCAGAAATACCACCTATCGAACCTGAGATAATAGAACCGCTAAGGAGAGGCCACACCCCAAGCCTCACCTCTCCTCTCAAACTCTGCAACTTCTGCTACCCAATCCGCCGCCTCTTTGCCAACGAACTGCTCGTAGACCCAGAGACTAGTGTCAATTCCTGAGCTTATGCCGCCGGCGTTCACAATTGTGACCCCCGCATCCGTCATTCCCGCATTAACCCATCGCTTCTTGACGATCTTAATCATCGAATCGCCACCAGCAGCTTGATCGGCTACCTGCTTCATCAGATCGAAGTCCAAATGATGTGTTGTTACTGTGCGGTTGGAAAGAATGCCAGATGCTGCAACAAGGATAGCGCCTGTGCATACTGACTGGAGAAACCTCTTACTGCCTTGTTTGCGGGGCGGTAGAGAGGCGAATTTCTTAATCAGGGATGCAAGCTCTCTGCCTTCTTTGGAAGCGATAAGGGATTTGATCACGTCGCCGTGCGAACCCGGGATGACGAGAATGTCATACTCCTCAATCTTAGCTGCGACTTCTTCGAACGAGGCGTTCGGGGCGTAGACTAAAGCGCTAGTCTGTGGTTTGATAGGATTGTGATGCGCGAATGAGGTTATGTCGAAGTTTGGTTTTGTCGGGTCGGGTTGGGCGCTATATATTTCGACTGGGCCGCTGAAATCCAAAAGATCACCTCCAGGGAAAAGATATACGGCTACTTTATATAAGACCATTTTTGCGATCAAAAGTTGTTTGCAAAAAGTCAAGTTGTCAGCTTTGGAATTAATATAGGATTTCGGATAGGATCGGCGTTATGTATGTCTTCCGCTTCCGTGCCGGAGGCTTGGTTGTTTGCTTTCACTTACCTAATATCCGCCTACGTTACTAAGATGTGCTAAGAACATGTGCAAATTGAACCTAGCGCGAAGCTGCATAAGTCAGATGCAATGCAATCATATTACTAGTATAGGTATACGTCCGCCATGCCTGAGAAGGACACTTCGTGTAAAGTTAATGTTATTGAGCCCAAACAAAGTCATCAATGATCGAACGCTTCTGGAAAATTTTGAAGCAATACAACATACGTCTCTCTATCATCTCTAAGAACATAGGGCCGGTCAGTTCTTCCTATCCGCCACGACTGTGGCCAAACGGTGGAGCAATTCCAAATTCCATTATCATTTCCTCGATCAAGGCCTATCTACACGCCCGAGAGTGCACACAAATTAGACATCCTTCTGGTTCCTGGTGCTTCTGTAGTCAGGGTCAATTCCGGGAACGAAAAATGGACGGAAGACTTTGCCAAGGCGAGGTTCGACAGCACAGGGTACATTGTCAATGTGTGCGCCAGATCGATGATCCTTGCCAGAGCTGTAATGCTCAATAAAAAAGACCTACAACAAAGAATATAGACAGGAACAAAGTCATCAAGCATTGCAATAATGTCATCTGGGTGCCGACTGCGAGGTAGACGCAAGATGGTAAGATATGGACAAGCTCAGGGGTTGCGGCTGGAATGGACATGACGTACGCGTTCTTGAGCTAGATGTACGGATCAGAGAAGGTCAATTTCACGATGAATCTTATCGAAGTACCGCCACACACGAACCAGCACTAGTATTCTTACTCTATAGTGCACAAGGTGAGTGTACGTGTGCTGCATCCTTGCGCCACTATTAACACACCTTAAAACAGCTATTAGGGGCAGACATGTCAGCTCCTCTCAAGGAACTGGTTGGTCCAGTTGGATTTAACTACCATTTGGTTCGGCGGCCTTGAAGCCTTCTTTTAGCGGGAGCGTGTGACCTTGCTTGCGTTGAACTGTGATTAGTTCGGTCGCGAACGGTACAAACTAGCACGATAAGGTTCAAGCAATATCCTATTAAGTGAAACACTTCTTGCTGTTAGCTCTTAGCATGAGGATCGCAAGTCTCTGCGGCTAATTTGGGATCGACATGTTAAGGTGGTTGATGGTGAGCCAAGGAGTCGGCGAATGCGGTAGATATGACGAAAAGCGTTACGTTGTGAAGACAAAAGGTGGTGGAGGCATATAACACTTCTTTGTTCACTTGGATTGATGCTTTTACTCCTCCAGCAGCCTGTATTGCCGTTTTAGTGTTCACTTATTGGATCACATCTTGGCATCTTCGGTCTAACTTTAATAAGAGTATTTCTCCGCCAACACCTATTAGCACCATCTTTTACGGATGTGAACCCAGTGACTTGACCAATTAGGCCTCTCATACCCCGCGATGGCACAAAAGATGCGAGCATGCCGCACAGGGTGGGAGAGTTATAGCCTCTCTGCCTGCATTATATTGCGCGGCCAACGGCACAATGGTGCACGTTATGCGCAAGAGTCTTAGAGGCGCATTCGTATTCACAGCTGGCTCTATCTTGGCTGAAGAATTCTGTGACAAAGACATCAGTAGCATTGTATTTGATGGACTCAGGAATTATGTGTATGACTCCTAAAAAGACAAAGTTGATTCGCGCACGTTAGAACGAAACTGAGATAGCCTACAGAAGCACAACCATACTAGAAACGACGGTGCATACTAGTCGCATACCTTGAATGTGTTATTATGGTGGCGTGCTGTTGCAGTCGTCAAATTCAAACGTAAGTGAGATCATGCGTTATAATAAAGTTATGATGAAGTATGAAGCAAGCTTATCCAGATTGTTGAGACTATTTGCCTGTCCCTCTATTCTTGTGTATCGAATCCAACACACTTCAGTCGCAAGATTGGCTTTATGGATTTGTACGGTGCAATCTCCGCTGCGCTTTTGAGTTACCGGATCGCGAAGACACAGGGCTTTGCGTTGTATCCAATCTTCATCTTGAGGAGAAGGATTGATGATTTTGAGAAGAGGTTTCTCCAGGAAATGAGCAAGTGCGCCAAAGCGAGGAGCTCAAGCCGGCATTGTGCTGCATGCCTGCTAATTTAAGGGTCGACGTACATTTGCCGCAAGTGCAAGCACCAACCGTACAGCTGCAGTCAGCGAACGTGCATCTCGGCGCGCCGCCTTCTTATCTCCAGACAACCAGTGACTAACCATACTCGGCCTGCGAAGTCTGCATAGATGTGCCGCGAAATTGCTGCACCTACTTGCTCAGAACGTTTTAGCTCTTTGCTATTTAAGCAGATCGTAACTCAGAAGAACGAATTATGGAATGCTTCAGGCGCGCTTAGGTCTTGGTGAGACGAGACGGGCGAATAGTTTGTCCATGCTAAGGGAACAGGCAGACGATTTGTTCCCTGTTTGAGCGGGTTATCCTTCCCATTGGCTGGTACGAGGAGCGTTGTAAGGAACTGGGGTTCTGACCAGATTCACTCGATAGGTGGCGCAACTATTGCTGTAAATGAACTTTAGTAATATAGACATCCGCTGATAAACGGCCGAGCTCACATACTACAAACTATGTGCAACGGATGGATCGCCATAGAAGCCGAGAGCCCTAGACTGTATTAGGAACCAGAATCCGCCAAGACTTCGACCAACTGGCCCTGGGCTCATGTCTCCTCAGTACAAAGTGTTTCGCCACAATCGAGCCTGGCTCTACCCTGAATTACAAATCTTTGTTTTGATCTCCGACAGACGAGTTCAACCGGCACTTGCAGTTGCAAAGCCTGAACCTCGACACCAGCTAGACTCACCTTACAAGTAGCTATGCACCCTACTGATTTTAGTAAAGGAGGTGTGCAGCATTAGAAGAGTGCAGGAGTCAGTATGTATCATGGCCGAATCCACAACGGCCTTTTCTGCATGTTGGTAAGCCATAATCGGGCCTCAAATAATAAATTGAAACATCGTCATCGTGGTCATGGTCGCAAGTTGGGATGTCCGCTTACACACCAGCCTGATATTATTCGGCCATTTATGCAATCTGAACTTATAAAAGGCACTATTTGCCGCACCACAAGTTCGTTGCCATCATCAAAGTCGCATATCAGATTCATCATATATAAACTGCTTTGATTACTACCACCTGTTGCCTTACAACACAAACTTCCCTCAATCTTTAGAGGTTACAATTGGCACATCATTGCCTAGGACAAACTTAAATACGCCCCGCCTTACTTGCGGAGGTCAAGTGTAAGCTAAGTGAAGCGTAGCCTACTTGGCTGCACGGCTCTTTTCTCAGATGTTTTACCTTGCTGAAATCCTAAGTCCAATTCAAGTTGATAATGACGAATACAGGGTTAGCATTGGCCATTTCACGGTTCCGACTTCAGACGACTTGACGTCCAGAGTCGTATTCCAGCACCTCTTTAATAGTCTGGCCTTGCTCCATAAACTTCAAATGATTAATGGCCGTGTTTATTACAGGAGTCATTGCGCTCATGACGGCGTTGTTCGACGAGGCAAGAGGGATGGCTATGTAACAAGGTCCTTCATAGGTCCCAACCCAAACACTCCCCTCATAGTAGCCTAAGACCCGTGTTCAGCCTTAATAGGAGCCCAGGTGGGCGAACGTTGAATATTCGTAATTAGGACAACCAGAGTCTAACCTCTGCACAGCAGACCATCTATCTACTTAACAATTACTCAGTGCCAGACGATATTAACATCAACGTGCAGCCACACCACGGTATGCACCTTCCAAAGGATAAGAAACCCAACTCAACAGGCACTCAAGCAGCAAGTCCGGTGACTGAAGAGGCAAGTGAGTGCCTATGACAGTCTAGAGGGGCAACATGTGCCAATAATACAGATGAAGGCTATATTTATGAGCGAAACTGGCTTCCGGTTGCTCTCGGGAAATGTGGGATTGCAGGCCAAGATACGCTTACTACGATACATTTCACTACTTCCAGAGTCTTGCATAGATAGTGCAAAGTATTCCAAGGTACATAGATTCCAGGAGATAGCGTGATGTATCATCAGGCAGTTCGGTGGTGGACGCAGAGTACAGTCTGCGCCACTATACGTAAGTATCCTTCGCAACGTTCGATTGAAAGCTAAAATCTTTGTTGCGACATACGCAGCAGGGTAAAGCAATTGCTTCTTCTAGATCCCCCCGGTTTTAATAATTATTTGAAATTATTGTCGTCCTTCTTGCTAGGACCTTTTTATGTCTATAAATGTGCGAACTGGATTCCAAACAGTCTATTGTATCTCATCAGCTCAGCCACGTAATGAAGCTACAGCGAGTATGAACTTGACATGAAGCAAGTATTGCCTGGTTAACACGCACTTCGTACTCGGGTGCCTTCTTGTCTGCCCACCGACATTGGTCTTCTGCCGAGGAGTCAAACCCCTCAACTCATTGGAGCTTTCCCCGGAGAGTCCCCGCGGACTTGAGAATAGTCGCAATTTCGCCTTCAGCGAGAACTCCGTGAAGCCTATGCAGGTGTCCTAGGCACTTTTCAGCGAATTCGGAGATGCCAGTGGGCTCAACTCCCAAGGCTTTGTTGATCCCATACGGAGTTAGGAGCCGACCAAGCCCACGCCCGAAGTAATTCGCTACCGAGATAACATGGTCGCCCGTGGTGAGCACACCCATCGCCAGGCCTAGGTAGAGCATCTCGGCATAGAACTCCGGGTCGTTGCCTCCGCTAAGACTTATGCGTGGCGTCGTGTCCAGCGAGACGTTGATGGCGTTGACGTAGGTGTCGATGACAGGCTTAGCATAATCAACCTCGATCTGTCCTTTGTCGCCAACAAAGCCGAGGAGACCAAAAACTCTGTCCCGCGGCTCCTGGCATTTACTGGTGCTGAAGGATGCGAGGTGGTTCCAGAGAGGCAGAAGATGCAGTATGCTGGAGTGACTGCGAAGTCGTATGAAAGTCTGAGCGGCGGTGGAAGCTTTGAAGTCGTCGTTGGACGCTCTCTCGTAGAAGAGCTTACCGAGTGCGAAAAGATATGGAACGTGGACATCGTGAATCACAGGAGGCCAAAAGTCTGACCAGAGCGCCCACGATAGCTGCTGAGAGCCGCAGAAGAGTGTGATTTGCTTAGCAAGTAGAATTTCCTGGGCAATCCAGAGCCTGCTCCAGTAGGGATTGGTCAAGAGCTTGCGGGTGTGTTGTTTCGTTTCTTCCGGTGTGACATTGAAGGCATTGCCGGACCCGATCGCTTCCATGGCTTGGTACGCATCTTCGTCTCCTTCTCCCAACCAAGCGATAACTTCCTGCGCCTTGGAATAGATGCCTCCCATCTGCTGTACTTGAGCGTTCCGTTCCGGCATGTTGTCTTGGTCGATGCAAATCTGGTCGATCCAGAAATAGGCGGCTGAATAGGCTGCATGGCTCTGGAGCACCTGCAAGCATTGATATAAGTTGTCTCTAATTTCCATACGAGCGCCATCTGCGTCGATTGCGATGTTATGTGCCGGAGTTGGGTGGCCCCAACAGTACGATAGGGCGTAGTAAGGGGGACTTGAGGTGATGTCGAACTTCTCGATGGCGTAGATGACTTCCCCGGGTTCGGCGTTAGTGGGACGGGGTAGGAATTTGACTAGGCGGATCTCTCTTTTTGCATCGTCTAAAGGCTGATGTCGAAACATAATAGAGTCCCTTTCAGCCAAGATGCAACGGACAATGTGTCCGTCTGAGGTATTGAATAGCGTGCAAAAGCGAGGAATCGCGTTTTGACAAGTGAAGTAGTGGTGACAAAAGCGTAGCCTAGCTAAGAACTGCCAAATCGCTTAAGCATAGATGCAGTCCCTGATTTGTGGTTCCCCATGCGCGGAATTGTTCCCGGTGCCTTGAAGGGACTAGTCTGACTCGCTACAAGTGGGGCACATGTAAATGGCCAACCACAGTAGTAGCGTCACAGCGGTGTTAGGCCATTTCATCAGGCAGTGTGCATTGCCTAGGCATGTTTCCTTCTCAGCACAGCCCAGCACACCTACAGACCTCTCAAGGCAAACGAAACACGCTTATTGTATTAAACCCGGGGTCCCGCGAAGACATCGAGTGCTTCCTAGAGCATTACAACGTGGACCACGCCAAAACCTACTAAGCGCTCTCCTACGCCTGAGGCAGCACCCATGACCCCAAGGCCATTTATATCGACGGAAGCCCCTTCACAGTGACCAAAAATCTGGAGGCTTTCCTGCTTTCCTTTCGCACAGAGCACGAAAGCTTTGTTCACCGGATCAATGCCGTCTGCATCAAGCAGAATAACATTGCGCAGGGCAAGGCGCAAATCCAGCTGATCAACGCGTGTATGAATGTGCAGATTCTGTCGTCATCTGGCTGGCGCGCTTTGTTCTTGTTGACTACTGTCGATTTGCCACTTCTTTCTAGTGACAACCTGGACATTACTTCTTCACTAAATGTAGATGTACTCTGTTTTTAGTAAGTATTTTTATGTCTTACCCAAGTCGCGGAACTTCACTCAGCCCAGCTGTAGGAGATGTTCACTTTAATGCAGCGTTGAGCTTTCTTTAAAAACATCGACAGCTGGTGCTGCGTATGATTCGGGAGCTGTAGCGCGAGAGTGGAGCCGTTGGCTTGAGGACAGTTCCTTGTCACACCTGCTGAGAACAAACGCTTGCACGCACTTTGTTCGCTGATAGTTACAGAAACGGTGTTTGGTTGTGACGCACAAGGGAAATCAGGTGTGGCTGTGTGTTGTGTTGTGACGTATGTTGTGTGTGATGACTATGGAAGGAGTTGTGGGCTCTCGTGTTGATCGCTGGCTGTTTGTCGTCGATTCAATATTGAATGTGAACCATCACGTGACCTGATTACAAATCTAGCGCGCCCCTCCCAGCCTCGTCAACTCTGGCCCGCGTCCACGGCTCACCACCACCACCACCACGAGGCCGTCTCATCAGTATTTCCACCCACTCCATCGCCGCACGCATCCGGCACGCGCAAAAACCGCCTGCCATTCCATTCCGACAGAAGTTGCTCTGCGCTTGCTCTCAAGCGTTGGTGATCACAGCGTCGTTCGGCTTCGGCCCACGCGCTGGCTTGCCGCGTTAGAGGGGGAGGTGGCACCGCTTCGTCTTTGCCTGCACTTAGACTGACACTCCGTCCACTATCCTTGTGAAGGCCTCCAGCGTTGGCATTCACAGCGCGCCTCGGCCTCACAGCCCACGCGCTGGCTTGCCTACATTGGAGGGGTGGTTCGCAGGCAGACAAGTGCAGTGTGAAGACAGCGGGGACAGCGACGTGACTGAGCCAGGGCTGCTCTTTGCTGATACAAAGCCCGGGCGGGAGGGCATCTTGCATGTTGTTGCAAGGGCGCATACGATAGTAAGTTTGTGTTGGATTGGGTGGGCCAGATAGACTATTGATACAGAATGACACACAACCTCTTGCGTGAGGGCGGCCTGCCTGCATGGGCTTGTATCCCCACCAATGATGCATCACTCCTGCTATGCACTTTCCAGGTCAAATATGACAAAAACAACTTGCGTGCCACCTTCTCTCTCCAACACGCAACTCCCGTACATGGTTTCGAGGAGGCGCAATCCTTCAACTTCATATACGATGCTGACAACCTCGTCCCCGCCACAACAACCTGCACAACTACAAAGCGTGCCCTCACAGGAACAGAATTGGACCACATTGCGCGAACCCAGGTCTCAGAAGTGCAAGCACTATCGCTAAGCCTCAAGAAACCTGGCGCCATCCTCTGTCCCAATCTGCCAGGAAGCATCGCACCCAAAGACAGCCACCAAGATGCCTTCCGCCAGCTCGTCGACCTTGCCAAAGCCACCGAGATCATAATACTGTTTGACTGGAAATGGCTTCACCCGCGCCAACGTAGCCCGTTTTTGGATATCGTCAGCCAGCCAGAAAAATTCAGCGGCTTCCCCATTGACGAGAAGAACCTCAAAGGACGCCAGCTTGAGGACTGGTCAGTCTTCAGCCCCGCCGAGGATCACGTGTCCAACGAACCTCCTTCCTACGCTGAGGCGAGCCACAAGCGCCCTCGGCCAAGTGAGTATTCTCAGTCCTGGTCAGCCTGTCTCGCGCTTGACTGACGCGCAAGCCCAGTCTCAAGCAGCCCACGATGGTCGCCGCCGCTGAAACGCGTCTTCCTACCTGAAGGCTCGCTTACTGAGAAGGCCACTACAAGAGCGACTCCTAGTCCCAGGCAACTGTCCTCCACTGTCGATGAATCCTCTCGTGCTGCATCGCCACACGCCCGCTCTGTTCGTACACCAAGCCCGCGTCCCCATTCTGCACGCGCCGAGTCACCGCATATACAGCCTCATCTAGAGGATGCCATGAGAAAGATGATGCAACAAATGTTCCCGGAGATGCTCGCCCAACTCATCGACAAATCCACATCCATCTCAGCCTCACCATCTCAGTCCTATTCAACCCCTACTACCACCCCTGTTGTTCCGCCGTCCACCCACTCCATCCGCTCCCTGCGTGCCCTCCTTTCTGCCCGTGCCGCCGCTTACGCCGAACAAAAGCTTACCACCGTCTGCGAGAACACGGCATACGACGCTCAATGTCTGCGGAGCGCTGCCGACGAGGAATTTCTCTCCGCCATTGAAGAACAGAAGCTCGACATGCAGAGCAGGAGAGACGACGCGCTCGAGGAATTACAAGACGATATTGAGAGGCTTGTGGATGAGAAGCTTCGAGAGCTACATGTCTTGGTGGCGGAATATATGGAGGAGGCGAGTGAGCAGGTTGAGACCGCGATTAATGAGAGATTGCATAAGTTTTTGAATACAAAGTCGGCGACGGGTGTGGCGCCATGTACTACGGAGGCGGGCGGTAGGAAGACGGCGAGGAGGGCGGGCCATGCGGCTGGCGACCGAAAGCGCTACAGGTTCCGTGGTTCCGTGCGGTAAGTTGGAGTGCCAGAGGGGTTGGCGGATCGAGCACGCGCCCCGGCATTTACAGCTAACTTCGCCGAGATGGTACTTATTTATAAGAAGTATTTTAGGTATCCTATATGATACCAAACTAACAGGTCACCCATCCTAGCTGCTGCACATTGCAGTCTGGCCTCTTCACTTCTCCTTCTCTCTTGCTAAGGTAGGTATGTGGGCGGCCAAGCTGGGCTAGCGTCTTAGGGTCTGTTACCTGCTTGCTTCTGAGTGTCTAATCTAAACCCCCTGCTACTTTACTAATCCAAGTAAAGCTACAATATTTCTCTTCAACACGACCTTCTTGACCGAATGCTGTTAGACACAAACTTAGCAACTGGTCCACGTGTGCATTTAGTGGGCTCCATGTCGCTGCTGGCCACGAAGGACTACCAGGTTCTACCGCGATGTCTTGGTTTCTGTCAAGTAGTGCTTGGGATGTGCGAAAATGGATGCGCTAACGGAAGGAATCATGCATTAGTCTCCTGGCACACGGTTTGAACATGACTCGTTGTTATGGGCGAAGAGGCCTAGCTAACGAGTGTGCATTTGTCCTATACTACAGAAGGAGAAAGATAGAGAAGAGGTTACAGGTATCCTTAGAGGATATATATATGTTCGGACGAGTGAAGAGGAACGTGCTCCTCTAGCTACGAACTCGTACAAGCTTAGTGTAACCTATAGTTTTAGGCAATAGTACTTACTTTCACACCACAGATAATAGTAAAGGGACAGTTCTGTATTACTACAACTTAGCTATAAGTGAGAATAATACTTATTATCTCTACTTTATGTAGTTAGTATAAGTTTAAAGTAAGTTCTTTATAGTACACGCTAGCCCTTAAAAAAGCTAAGTATAATAATACTATTATACTATAATACTATAATAAGATTCGATGCTCAGCATCATCCTGCCGCTCTAAATTCCCTTTTTTTTCTTTGGAGATATGGGCATCTGTTCTACAGCAACAAGTATATATGGCAACCAAACTCTCTCTCAGCCCGAATTGTTACTCGCAAGTTTGACCCGTCGGTCGTAGTAAAGTGGCTCCATTATTGCAAGGATCACCATGTCCATCTCTGGTCCAATTCGGCCTAATTTCCATACATGATAAAAGTGATCGATTGCGACAATCGTACGATAATTCTGGCACCGCAAAATGCTCAATACGTTACGTTGTCTTATGTTTGGGGTCGATCAAAAGACCTGTCTTCGGAGGGTGAAATCAAGGGCAATCTCAATAATCACGGCCTCGCCCTTCCTGTAGCCCTACCACAAGTTGTTGGAGATGCGATCGAAGTATCCTTAGCCTTGGGGTATCACTACCTATGGGTTGATAAGTACTGCATCAATCAAAGGAGTACTGAAAAACACGACCAAATCCGGCAGATGGACCGAATTTACACGAAAAGTGAGCTGACCATTGTTGCGGTGGCCGGAGAAGATGAGAACACCGGACTCCCTGGGGTCGGTATAACCCCACGAAACTCACAACCAGTTATTGATCTCGGACACATCAAGATGATTTCAACCATGCCACACCCACATCACACGGTTAAAGGCTCTAAGTGGATGACACGTGGGTGGACACTGCAAGAATCCATACTTGCTAGAAGGCGTCTTGTCTTTACCGAAGACCAGATATACTTTGAATGTAATACCATGAACTGTTTCGAAGCCTTAGATATCCCTCTTAATTTGCTCCATACCAAAAGGAAAGACCATTTCCAAGCGTTCATGCGTGCAGGTTTATTCACAGGCAGGGATGAGGGTCTCGAAAATCCTATATTTGGGCAACCGTTCGGGCCGTTTGACGATCGGAATCAGCCATGGAGTTACCACTTTACGAAATATCTTGTCCTTGCCACAAATTACACATCAAGGAATCTGACTTTTGATTCGGACTCTCTTAATGCCTTCTCCGGTATCATGGGTCAATTTGAGAGGTCGAGTTTTCAGATACTCCAACTACGAGGCATCCCATACCTATTGCCGCCTCCGTTTTCCCACAACACAACCCATTTAGATTGTGCGATAGCGGGACTATGCTGGAGACATGTCGAATGCTGCTGGACTGGAAGTCAGGCCATTAGAAGACGAACAGAGTTTCCATCATGGACTTGGGCGGGTTGGGCTGGAACAGTGACCTGGACGGATCTCTTCACCGCGGAGACCATGGATATTAAGTCTCTAGTAGACAATTTCCATTGCGAATTTGAAGATGGCACCACACTCGACCTGCATCGCTATAACATGCAGGAACATGTTAGTCGCCCTTGCGCCGCTCGCGCATTGCGTCTATCTGCTTGGCGGGTTCCTCCAAGAATGATTTGTCTCCATGGGTCGGAGACTGTTCCACAGTGGAGGATCGCTGAGTTCGTGTTGGAATTGCATGTATCATACTTTGAGGGAAATCCTAGTGCATTCTTAGAGGCTTTGAGGAAGGGGCAGTTGGAACTTATTTGGGTGGGCAAAGGTCTGTTTCGCTCGTACTTTCTAGCGATCAGGCTACACAGCGCTTCTGCCACACGGATAGGCGTGGGAGAGGCTACCTTCTACAAGGAGAAGGGGAAGTGCCATCGGTTCGCCGAGGACGTACGATTTGAGACACTTAAAAGAGACATTTACCTCATTTGACAAGCAATGTTCTCTACTTGAATTTATGTTGTCACTTAATTTCTTTACAAATTCGGCGTTGTCTTCGAGTGCTTATTTATTACAAGTTCGAGGGCCGTTCAGGAGCCTACATTCTCGAGGAGATTGCAAGACATGCTCAAGAACTCTGGGACATACGACGGCTAGTCTGAGGCTTTGTTAGACTTTGAGCCTGCTTTGAGAGCGATGGCGCTGTTGCGGTCACCCCCTCAGTATTTTTGGAGCTAAGATTTGACAAGACTGATCATAACGAGCCACTAATTTTTTTGGCCTCTCTGGAATTACCAGTCTGGTTTCAGCGAGTGCCTTAGATGCAGCTCGTACCTAGATCCTACGTACATATGCCGGGAACATTTGCCTCGCGCTCATCTTCAGTCTCCACATGAAAGTCCAGTAGCAGGTTGGCTGATACCGGAGTGCGGTAGATCGCAGGCTCTAAGGGAAGGTCGCCAGCATTGACTGAGTTAAACAGAGTCGAACAGTCAAACAAAGGGCACATAGCTAAAGCTAATTGGAGAACACGTACTTCTGTCATTGCTGAGCCATCCATTTTCTGACTGCGAGACGAAGCATGGTTTAGGCGGAAAGCTTATACAATCTTCAAGGGATGGCAAAGGTATGTCAGACTCATGGGACATGGTACTGGCAAGAAGTTGGGATGAGGCGCGGATGATCTTCGACTCTTGACCGGCAGCTTTTGCCAAAGTCCCATTCTTCTGGAAAATGAAGACAGCCAGCTTGTTATTGGCATTGCAAGGCTACGAGAAGGCATGGGGACCAGAGCACACATCATCACTCGGCACGGTCAACAACTTGGGCATTCTCTATCAGAGCCTCGGGAGGCTGGACGAGGCAGAGAAGATGTTCCAGTGGGCGCTGCAAGGCTTCAAGAAGGCATGGGTACCAGAGCACACATCAACACTCGACACAGTCAACAACTTGGGCGCTCTCTATGTGGACTTAGGACGGCTAGACGAGGCAGAGGCGATGTACCAGCGGGCGCTGCAAGACTTCGAGAAACGCCTTGGCCAAGAACACAAGCAATGTCGCTGTCTCCGTCGTGTTCTTTCTATAATTAGAGATAATGCTGCTACAGAGTAGATAGTTCCTACGCTTCTCATATCTTAAGCATTTGTGGTCTTGAAGTTAAACGAGATTACTTTGTATGTTGCGCCCTAAGTTTGTGTTGTGCTAAAGCTCAGTATTAGCGATTCGTTGCGCGTATGCTGACATGTCAATGCTAGGCCAAGTCTGATAGGTGGGGGACTACAATCCCTGCTTGTGGTGTCGCGCACACTTTATCGCGCCTGCGTTCGAGGAAGCCGGTTTCGCTAAGGACTGTAACAGCACCAAACTAGCAAGTCCGAGAAGATCGCATACCTTACGAACGCAACATCGACAGTAAACTGATGACAATGTCCACATCAGATGGTTATCCTAGCCTGCCTCCGCAACCTGCGAGACCTGCGGACAGTTGGGACAATATCAATCCCAGCATTTGATGCATCCTGCTAGAGAACGGCTCGCACTACCAGTTCGCGAACTTCTCGATCGAACATTTCGACCTTGACCGGTTCGACCCGCACAAAGGCGTTAATGTCGGGATACATCTGCTTCCAAACGTTCCTAAGCTTATGCCAATTGAGCCGCGAATCAGGTACGAAAGTGTCGCGAGTTGCAAGCTCTCTTTTCCAACGTTGCAATCTTGATTTGCGACTAGTACCATATTCTCATCAGCAGTAACAACACACTCCAGATCCTTGGTTCTCGCATTGTAGCAATTCGAATTATTACGCAAATAGCAAACCTCATTGTAAACATCAACATGTTGATCGCTGCAACATTTAAAGCCAACAAATTGTGGGATGTCAAGCAGCTTATACAAGATATTCAGGCATCTGACAGATATGAGGGCAAAGATGTGTTTAGAGACGCTCTAGGCAATACCTTGACCGCTGCCCAGATAAAAGATTTCGCAATGGCTGAGACAAGTATTGGCAACGTCTCGATACTGCTCTCATCAACGATCTGTATTTAGGGCTTAACGGACCTCCATTTAGAGCACTAAAATCACTCTTGCAGAGAGCTATGGCAAATGCGGGACTGAATGCCGATGAATTTGAGATTTTGAAAAGTGGTCGCTATATACTGGCGTGTGTCATCTCCGACGCTTTGATATCACTACGGAATGAAAGCTAGCGTTGGTGCCGCAGTATATGGAGCCTGGAGATGAGATATACGCTTTCAATGGAGCCAAGTCACTGTTTGTTGTTCGTCAGAAGGGAAAGTGAAATTGAGTGAGCTGGTGGGAGATTGCTGCATGCATGAAGTCGACCAGAGGCGGAGAAGCGATGCCGTCTGTTTGACGAGTTATTAAGTACTCGACCGGGGCCCAGCGACCCGTACAGTGGCGTCAAGTACTAATTGATTATTAGGCGATTCGAATCAGAATTGATAATTCCTTAATAATCAATATGAATCAAAGCCTGCGATTCATTCACGTAATTAATACTCCTTATGAATCATGCTGATTTAGCACAGGTCGCTTCTAAATGGCTGAAAAGGCCTCTT
This sequence comes from Pseudopyrenochaeta lycopersici, assembly GCA_003313425.1. Classification (NCBI taxonomy): domain Eukaryota; kingdom Fungi; phylum Ascomycota; class Dothideomycetes; order Pleosporales; family Pseudopyrenochaetaceae; genus Pseudopyrenochaeta; species Pseudopyrenochaeta lycopersici. The sequence goes on along the minus strand of NHZP01000027.1, from coordinate 633,088 downwards.
AACACTCAAGAGTGATCATTACGGCGAAACTATAAATGCGAGGGTTACACAGTGACGTCGACTTGGCGGCGATGCAGTTGACCGAGGAAAGAGTTTGAAGTCATGGGTCAAGAGCAGGGTAGTTAAAGAATGGCTGCAGATGCAGGAGGAAGAGATGCAAGACGCTTATGAAAGTGAATTACAACGTCTTCAAGCGTGTACGATAGTCTATAATAGGTAAACTGTATAGATTTCTAGCTACATTACTGAAATCTACGGCTTCTGCTTCACAATTGCTAATTACTAATTCGATTTATAATTGAATTTATAATATGCATCTAGGTCCGCTACTAATAATCAATAAAAATCTAGCCCTCTGATTTGATTCTTTGATTCTTGACTCCACTGGACCCTTATATTACAAAATTTCTTTGCTTCTATTTGAATTAGTTCAAATGACTGACTATTAGGATGCTTGAAGCCAGTTTTACATGGAATGCTTTTTATACCTAGATATCCCGTCTTCTGCTACACCAATTTGATCCCAGTGATATCAATATCCTGCCAGCTGGAAGACTCGCCAATCGCATGTAAATAGCACTCACCAACTATCCTATATGCCCCATAATCTGTATGACGAAGTACAAACATAATGTTCCCTCCGATGAAGCTAGCAATACAGTTTGTCATCTCGATCGCTTGTGAAACCCAGCCAAAGCACCCATTTTCCGCCAGACAAAAGCGACGCTTCATTTCCATGTGTCTCTCAAAGGCTGCCATCGCATCCGTAACTTCGGTGACCGATGGGTTATTTAAAATGCCGAACTTCACCATCACCTTCATTCCGTCGCCCAGAGTAGCCGCGGTGGTACCTCCAACCATTTCGCAACAGCTGACATAGTCATAGCACAATGTCCGTAGAAAGGTCTCCATTCTCCTTTCGCCTTTTGGTTATGGATCTGGTGCGTTACAGGCGATATGATATGTTTCTTAGAAAAAGCTGCTCTTCAAGTTGTGCATCTTGAGCACACTCGGTTCGTTTCTGTTGCGCGGTTGTTGATGTTCACTCTGATTGATCATTCCAATCTGTTCTGGTTTGGTGATAATGGCGCCTTTGACGTACAAGGATTTCTCGTCAGCTGAAAGCCGCACAGAACAATCCACATGAAGTGGACCGGCATTCAAATAGCGCTGCATCTCAAATGTGGAGGCTAATGGTCTTCCTTCTGGTGGTTCATGCGTCCAATCTGGTACCCAGCTAGGTATGTCAAAGTTTGAAACCAGGCTGGCTGATGAGGGGATAGTTAGGTCATTCCGATGGAATAGGTCGTATTTGACAAAATTTAGGTAAACTTGCTCGACGGTGGATTCATAGTCGATTATAAATTGCGGAATATCTTTCTCGTCTGCAAATCCTTGCAAAGCGTACAAAATGTCTCGCGGATTCGTTGCTCGGAGATGCGGAGATTTGTCTACGGTGTAAACAAGGTGTCCTAGGTAGATTTTGAATTCGTCTTTAAGTGGATCATAGTGCTCGAGCTTACTCGATCTCTCGTTTTCTATTGTAAGAAGCGCTCGCCCACTTCTGACCGCAGAAAGATCGTACGTAGCCGGAGTTCCCTCCAGGTTGAGTGAGTGAACGTGCAGCAACTTGTGTCCACGGCGCGAACCAGTTACCCCACATGAAGTAGAGATTTCGAGGAAAAACACCCTCCTGTACAACCCAGGCTCGGGTGAACCATGGCAGCAGAAAGAAGTCTTTGACCAGGTCCCAGTTCTCTTCGTCCAAATCAGGGACAGCATTGGCGGAATTGTAATGTTGATCGAGTTCGTCGAGGAGTGCGCAAGTCAAACCTGAGGTTTCAGTATGCTCTCCCAACCAGTTTGTAACATCCACAGCGTTGTCGAAAATCTGTCGCATGAATCTGACCCGCTTAGCTCTTTCTTGGGTATCCTCTTGATTGATGCAAATAGCATCCGCCCAGAGAACACGACTCTTGAACCCCTCATGGCGCAATCGCTTAAGTGCATGATAAGAGGTTGGTTGGAATTTCGATGACTGTGTTCTCTTGCCCACCATAGTTGCACCTGATTTTTTTCTTGTCGGACAGTGACCCCCATGTGTACGATAACGCACTGTATTTCGGGATACCACGGAGAAAGCGCTTCTTAAGCGTTATGTGATGGAGAACACGATGAATTTCTTCACCTTTGCTACGAGGCTGCAAGTAAAGCAACCGGATCTGTTTTAGCTTGTGTAAAGGTCGATATTTGTAACGAGTTTATTTCTCAGTCATTATGATGTTGCGATTCAAGTGGCTTTAGGAAGTAATTTGGGCATGCTTCTTCAACCCATCAGGCTGAGGCGCTGAATAGCGGCTTAATCCGTCCTTCAAGCCTTCTTAGCTACGCCCTTTAATGAGTTGAAGGCTGAATTAAATTTAGGATGGCCTAGTAAAGCTACGATAATTGGTGTGCGAGGATCTTGCCCTAACCATTTCTGCTGTCAAGGCGTTAATAAACAGTTAGAAGACTCATGGTGGCAGGGTCTTGGCAATATTCGGCTGCATTGAGGCTTCAGCCTGATCAAGATGGGTTATCGCTTATAAAGCTCTGGACGAGCTCATTGTGGGGTCATGCCTTATCGTCCTATCTAATGATCGTAGAATACTGCTTAAACCTGTTAGTATAGTTAGCAATAGAGGTGTGTTATTTAAGTTCTTGTATGTGTTGTTCTGCCGCGACTTTCTTAGTCTGTATTCTAAAGATTTGCTAGATATACTTTTTAAACTTATCTTAATCTTTAAACATCTCTGTGTTACCTGTATTAACAACCTCCTAGTCTATATATTACTCTAGTTATAGCGTGACCTAGTCTAGCGCCTTACCTGTAAGGTAAGTAATTATAATAAGTACCTTATTACTCTTAGTAATATCTTTATAGAGATAAAAGTATAGATTAAGTTAGAGTAACTATCCTTTTAGATGTCGTCTATTACTACTAAACGTAGTAGGTTTACTAATTAGGCGACTCTTAGTAGTTACAGTTAAAGAGTTAGGGGTAGCTACGTATTTACTAGGACTGCTTATCTTAAGGGTAATTAAAATATTAAAGATCTAATTAAGTAGTTATAATATAAAGTAACTAGTGTTAACTAGTTAGTATCTTTAGAGTATTCTATAGATATATAGGCTAGGTAGAAAGTAGAAGTATAGAATAGTAGTATACTTATAGATTATCTAAAGTTAATTATAATATGCTATAGAGCTATATTATGTAAGTCTATATATATAATTATCTTATAGGATTTCTATAAGGCCCCCTCTAGGATTTCTAGGTTTATCTCTGTCCTATAGGACATAGTCCGTCTTGGCGTGGGGTTTCTAGGATTACGTGATCCTGGCGTCATTAGTTGGTTCAGAGGCTCGGTCTCTACGTCGGTCGTCCGTGCCTCCTCTCTCATCCTCATAACCGCCACCTTCCCACTTCCTGTTCGTAACAAAGGCGCGTAAGCACCTTTTTAATATACTCTATATAGGCTTCTACTAATTCTAAGAAAACTAAGATATTATTTAGATAGGCAGTATAAAACTTATTAAGGTACTTAAAAAGAGCGCTATTAATTACTCTTTAAAACGTAGCTAGAGTATTACAGAGGCCTATAGGCATCACGCAGTATTAATAAGTACCTTAACGCGTAGAGAAAGTAGTAAGCTACTCTAAACTAGGCTTTATGCGAATTTAATAAAAAGCGTGTATAATATTAAATTTAGAAAAGATAATAGCTTTATTAAGCTTAGCTAAAGTCTTATAGAAGAAAGGAATTAGGTATTAATTCTTAATAGAGGCTTTATTAAGGTCTTAATAATCTACGCAGACTTAGATACTACTACTAAGTTTAGTAATAATAAGTAAGTTATTTCGTATAGTAGAGGGTCCCTAGAAGATAAAATCCTAGGCCTCTATCTCCTAAACCTATTACTTAATAGCTTTAAACTATTTACTAGAAAATAGTCTCGCTTAATAATTAGGTACCTTAGCTTCTAGCTTAAGCTTAATTTTATAGTTATATTCGAAGTAATCTAAGAGCTTAGCTACGGCTGCTTTATTAAACATAGGAATAACTAAGGCATATTTCTTAAGCAGGTGCAGAGGCAGGATATCTTTTAATAAGACTTCCTTAGGAGGGTTAAAGAACTTATTATAGTCCTTTTATACCGCTACGTAATAGATTTTTTATAACGCTCCTAGTAGTAAGCGCTAAACTATTATAAATAGAGGGTAGTTTTTTTATTTAGTAAACGCCTAAATAGCTTGTAGCGAGACGACCTTAATACCCACCGCAGGTTTAGTTTACTAGTGTAGTACTTAGTATTTGTCGTCTAGCTTTACTAGGGCTGCAGTATCTAACTTTACCTATTATTAGCTAGTCTTACCTTTATTCCTGTAATCTGTAGAGGAACTAGGCTGTATAGAGGCGTTAGGCGTAGCTCGCTTACAGACAACTTATAGTATATGTAAGTGTTACTGTGCCGATGCACTTGGTGACGTAGTTACCGAGGGCATCTTAGCTAGGATTAGGTAGGCTTAGCCGAGAAATCCGGGTATAAAGGTAGATAGATAGGACCTCCTTGGGAGGCATCGAATCCACTAAGTACCACCTACGCCGTACTGTCAAGTCCTGCTTCACTAGAGTCTCGATTATTCAATTCATCGTTACCTATCTACCTTTGTCTACCTTGTTACTCGTCCCCGCACCTTACTATCTTAGCTAACACAAGATACTTAGTTACTTTTAGTGTGCTTAAGGCTACTATTAAAAGGGAGAAGTTAGCTAAGGCCTCTATTCCTGCACAAATTAGCGAAGCCTAAGGGGCTAAATTTTATTAACTTCTTAGTGTAACCTTAAGATCCCCTAAGCTGCTGCTATTAGAAAATAACAGAAAAGGGTAAAAACGACCTTAAGACTAATCTAGATAAGTAATTTTTAAGCTTTAAGTAAGGCTTACCTATAGCCTTTTATTTAAGATACGCATAATAGTATACATAAAAAAGATATATAGTTAGTTATTAGTTATTAGCTAGTTATTAGAAAATTAAGTAAGTAAGAAATTAGTTCTTAGATAGGAACTAACAAAGGATCGAAGCTGTTAAGTTTAAGTTTAAGGTATTAAGTATTAAGGAGAAAAACGCTAAGTCCTATAGATAATTAATTAAATAAAACATAAAACACTTAGCAAACTAAGAATCTAAGTTTAAATGTTAACTAGCAAGTTAACCTACAAGGAATTTCTATCTGAACTTAGTTACTATAGAGAAACTCTATAAATAGCTATTAAGATATTAGACGAGGAGGAGCACTCGCTAGCTACTCTTACGCCTGCGCCTGAGCGAGCTAGTAATAATAAGATAAAAGATATTGAGACTCTAAGTTAAATAAGAAAAGAACAGATAATAGATATGCTAACTGCCCTAAATATAAGTAAGAGAAACGTGTTGCTGCCTATAAGGCACAGTACTAGCCTAGTATTTAACAGAACTAACGCGACTAAGTTCCTTAAGAGCTATAATCGCCGCGCGGAAAATAGAGGTCTTAATTAAGAGGAGAGACTCCGCGTGCTTCCTAACTTCTATAATAATAAATATAGTAACTTTATTAAAAGATCTCTTAAGTTTAAAGGGAGAGATTAGGAAGGCCTTTAAGAGCTTATTAAGGAATACTAGAAAGATAAGGATAAAAGTGCTAAAATAAGAATACGTGCGTACCTTAAGGATTACATTACTTAATTAGCGCTGCAGTTCCCTAGCTTACCTAGCTATTACGCTAACTTCCTTATTTATATAGAAGCCTGTATTAAGTTAGGAAATATATCTAAGAAAGAAAAAGGCTACCTATTCTACTAAGGCCTGCCTACTAAGGACAGAGAAGACGTACTTATTAGGATGCTTAATAGCCTAAAAGGAAGGCGTTTAGAAACCTACTATATAAAAAGTATCTATAAGTTTATAAGGAAGATATACAAGTAAAAGAAGGAATTAAAGGAGGTAGCTGCTGCGGAATAATAACTGCTTAGTTAACATAATACTATCCCGCGTAAAACCTCCTCCTTAGCTTTAGAAGAGGTAAGAAAAGTAGTTAAAAAGAAGAAAGGGCCTTAACTACCTAAGGTTAATAATAAAGTAATAGATCTTATATAAGCCTTTAAAGACATTAGAATTAACGTTACTAAGTTAACTAAGGTTATAAACTAAAATAAGGCTATTACAAAAGCCCTCTAGTCTCCTGCGAATTACGTATACTTCCTTAATTATATAGTATAATAATAAGCACTATTATAACTACAGTAACAGATATATTATAATTAAAACAATAGAAGTTATGTAACTAATATACCTCTAAACGTTAATTAGAGACAAGGCTCTACGTAGGTATAAGGGCGAGAACGACGCCTTACATGTAATATATGTGGCTTAGCAGCTTATCTAGTTTAAGATTACGATGCATACTGCGAGCTTATCTTATTAGGCTAGGTATCTACTTTCTTTATAAAGGAAGATAACTGCAGGATCTATTATTTTAGACTATTATATAAAAAGCTTAGAGAAATTACTAGGTCTATTCTGCTAAGCTTTTAGCTTAACTAGCTAAAAAAGAAGGTTATAGAATTCTTTAAAGTACCTAAGGATGTGCTAGACTAGCTAGCTTTAGTAGTAAGACTAGACATGTTTAGAGGAATAGACTTACGCGTAGGAGTAAGGAACCTAGGGCGAAGTTAATAATAAGAGAACCTAGCAGCTAACAGCGTTACAGAAATCCTTAGCGCAGGAACTAAGATAGATATAGAAGATAAGTTTTATAACTTCTAGGAAAATCGTATACTTAACTAGTAATATTATAGCTTAGTTATAAGCCTTAATTATATAGATAGTAATAATATTATTATAGGGGCGTTTCCTAAGGACCTCCTAGAAACTGCAGAAGTCTGTGCAGCTAGTTAAAAAGTAATACTAAGTAAAGATAAAACTCTAGAATAAGTTTGCTAAAGTAAGGTATAAAAGCCTGCGTAGCTATAAAAGATTTTAGCTAGATAACTACTAAGAAACTAAAATAAAGAGCTAAGCTAATTTATAGAGAAAGAGCTAACTACTTTAGCTACGCCTACTTTAAGATAAAGATACGAGGGCGATAAGATTATGCATAATATAGGACCTGCGGGCGTGCCTGTTATAACGCTGTATAGAGGAGCAACAGTTACTGCTAAGCTGCTACCTTATTAGATACTAGATTACCTTAAGCTACCTATTAATTACGCGTATTAAGGTAAAGAAAAGAAGGTTTAATTCTAAGAGACTTATAATAAAGAATAAAGCTTAGAAATCTACTAACTATCTAGGATAGTATTAGCTATCTTAAAGTAAGAAGTATAAGGATTAACTATAGGAGACTTACTTAGGCAGAATAATATTAAAGGCTAGGTTAGAAAGCTCCTTTAGGAAGAAGAAGGAACTAAGAAACGTCCTATAGAAGTAAACGTAATAGTTTTAGTAAGCTAGCTAATTAGAAGCTGCCTTAGGTGCGCTAAGCTTAACCTAGGAAGCCCTGTAATTAGCTAGAACTATCTAAACCCTAATAAACGCGAGGAACCTAAACTCTAGGTATTAAAATATAACGTAATTATAACTGTATATAACGCGTAGTAGTAATATATTATTAATAGTAAATCTAACACCTAGATTAATAGGGATAAGGTTACAGCGAAGAGAGTAGCTACGCAGGAAAGGCTTAGAGGAATAAGACTAATGTATTACGACCTTCCTGTTTATTAGGCATCGTTTAACAGGAACGCTATAAAATACCTTATTAATATAGGTTTGCAAAGAAACCTCTTAAGATTAAGTGTAGTATAAGCCTTAAGTATTGTCTACAAGGCTATAGAGTAACGCCCTAGGCAGATAAATAGGATTATAAGTGTAACAGGAGACACTAATACCTTTATTAGCACGGCTTAGGACGTCCTAGTTAAAGTAGGGGAGGTTGTTATAAGGATGTACTTCTAAATAATAGCTAATCTAATAAGGTTAGCTATCCTTAGTAATCCCAAGTGTTCTATAGTAAAGTTAGCTATCTAGTATAACGTGTATAGTTAGGTTACGTGTTAAATAATCTCTAAGGATAGAATAAGGAACGCAGTCTTCCTAGCATTAGATCCGACGCCCTTTTACCTAAGTACAGTAGTAGTAGATTCTAATAACTTAGAAAACTAGATGCGAGCGTACAGATAGGGGAAGTACGTTCGCATACTAACATTAACACCCTAGAAAACAAGGATATTAGCAACATTGCTTAAGCTAAGCATTACTAGGAAGTCTATCTTATTAACAATAAGTTAGATTTTAGAGACTTTTCGCACTTATTTACTATACGAGATAGAAGTAAGTTATAAGCACGAAAGGGCTATACTACGTTACAACTTATCTTGTTAAACGCGACAGCTAGTCTAGAAGTAAGCCTTAAAAGTATTATATGCGAACTAAACTACTAAACTTAGAGCTAGTAAAGATAGTAGTTGTAAGTTAATATAATGTATAAGAAGGTAGCAGATAAAGTAAGGCTAATTAATAAGCCGCGCCCTCTAGAACTAATAGAATTTAGAAGGGAAGACTAGCTAGAAATTATAGTTAAGAACTAGTTGCTTCGCTTAAGCCTAAAGGGACCTAGCCTAGGACCTTCTAATTATCTCTTTAAATAATAATACGCAGATTTTCTACGAGAGTCTTACCTTACTTCTAAATAAATAAATTAACTAAAGCTTAGATCCCTGTAGGCCTAAGAAAAGCAGTTAATGCTAGATATATTAATAAATTAAGAAGTAGTAATAGCTTTTACCTTTACTAAATTAGGAAGGATTAGTAAAGACGTATACCTGCTATATAAGATAAAGATAATACCTTATAAAGTATAGCAGGTTAAGTCTTTTCCTGTGCTAAGAGGGATTAAGGAAGAGGTAGTAGTAATATTTTAAGAAAGAATTAACTAAGGAACTCTTAAATAGTGTAATAGTTAGTATAGGAACTTGTAGTTCCTAGTTACTAAGAAAGATAAGAAGTACTAGCTTATTAATAACGCGGTTTATATAAATAAGGTTTTAATACAGGATGTAAATCTCCTACTAATAGCTAATAAATTCTTAGAATAATTTACTAGATGTAAGATCTTCTCTCTTATAGATCTGTTTTTAGGATATAATTAGATTACACTTTACTCTAATAGTAGAGACATAACTATATTCTAGACGCTAATTAGGTTATTAAGATTATGCATAATAGTTTAAGGAGCTACGAACTTAGTTAGTGCTTTTTAGCAGATAATAATAAAAATCCTAATTAGATATTAGCTTTACACTGCGCTATTCTTAGATAATATTACGTATAGTAGCTTAAAATTAATATATAATAACGAAGAAGCATTACTAGGAGTTTAAAGATATGTGCTAGAATATATCTAATAGCTAGATAGGGTACTTACTAATATTAAAAGAGCTAGAGCTATAGTCTTAGGGATAAAGTGTTACTAGGGAATAGACAGGCTAGGTGTTGTTAGATATAAAGTAGGTGCTAAAGGAAGGTATCTAGATTACTAGAAAGTAGCTAAGATTTAAGATTAGCCTAAATGCAGGAACGTAAAAGAAGTGCGGATATTCCTTAGAATATGTGTCTATTATTATATCTAGGTACTAAGTTTTACTATTTAAGTAAAACTATTATTTACTTTCTTATAAAATAAAATAGAATAGGTATAGGAATTACTGTAATAAGAAGTAATATAAGATCTAAAAAATAAAATTACTAATACTCTTATATTAGCTAGCCTAGATTATAAATATAGATAGAGATTCTACCTTAGGGTTAATAGGAGCAAAGAAGGTGCAGGAGCTGTACTTAAGTAGGAAGGTAAGGATAGGAAGCGTTATTTTTATTAGTTTAAAAGTGTAATATAGTTACGAGCTAAAAGTTAGTAGTATTTAACTAAGCTTAAATATAGGGCGGTGCTTTTGTTAGGGTTCAATCCTTTCAGGTTACTAGACGCAGGTGAAAGGGTTCAATCCTTCCAAGTTACTAGACGCAGGTGAAAGGTAACGATCCTGCCAAGTTACTAGACGCAGGTGAAAGGTAACTGTTACCTCTTACCTTTCACCAAGCTAGGTAACTGGATCGGGACTAGCCTGCTCTAGCTCATGTATATAGGCAGCACCTCTCCCCCGAAGGTGAGAGGTATCTGCAATTTTGTCCATTTCCTTTTAAATTAAGTTTCTTTAACTAAGACTGTCTTAACTGTGCGTGTTAACTGCCTTACATAATAGCAGATCATACAGCGCTTTAGCTCCTCTCCGTAGTTAACACATAGTTACTTAAGCTGTTACCTCTTAGGTAAGTTTAACAGTAAGGTGGTACTAACGTACTAGGACTAGATCCTATCCCCCCTTAGTTAAGCTTTAGGATAGCCTTCGCATAATAGTTAATTTACAGTGCTATCCTCTGCTGCTAGTTTAGCTAAAATTTTATAAGCTATTCCCCCTTAGTTAAGCTTTAGAATAGCCTAGAATTTGCCAGGTTTCCTTACTAGTAACCTATTTCGCACCTTAGTGCCTGCGCTTTACGCTACCTAAACGCTAGGATTATTATTAATAAGACACGTCCTATTATTCCCTTCCTTAAATAGGAATACTTTAGGGATTATTCCTACTTTTATATACTATAGTCTGTGCGTGTGTTTTAATTTCGCGCACGTGCTGCCTTAAGCACGTATTCACCCTCTAAAACTTCCTAATCGGGTAATTCTCTAAACTTAGCCTGTGCACGATACTCTTAAGTATTTCTCCTAGTCCTAGCAACCTTACCTAACTAATAATACTACTTAACTAATAGTTAAATCTTAAGTCTGCTTACTAAAGCTTAAGGATTCCCTCTAGTTTTACTTTAACTTTTACTTTTACCTCTATATCTACTCTTACTTCTATCTAACCTTCTTTATTTAGCCTAATAGCAGACAGCTCTTATAATAAAGGGTCCTCTAGCTAGCAGCCTAAATTTTAAGCCTATTAGAAAGATAACGCGTCAGCTAAAACACAGGCGGCTTATAATTAACTTAGAGAAAGGGCCTATTAACGCTAGGAGAAGAATAAGAATAAGGCTATAGAGGATTTAGAACTAGTTATCTTAGAAAACCTTATTATTAAAGACGTAGAGTACCCTAAATTTGCGCTGATAAGCTCCTGTACTAACTTATTAACTAAGGAAGTTAACCTATATTCCTTCTCTCGCGATATAATATAGCGTGCTATAAGAGCTTATTAGATACAGCTACGTAAGGAAGCTGCTAATCTAGGTCTCTTTAAGGACTTTAATAACTATCTTCCTCTAGGTAGCCTTCTAGGTTTACTACTATCTGTAAGCTTAAGTCTACCTACTTCTATTTAGTAATTAGTACCCTTAGGTATCTAGCTCGTAAAGAACTACCCTAGTAAGTTCTTAAGCCTTAAGCCTACGTAACTTGCACGCCTAATAATACTATTTAGGTGTGCCCTATATGCTCTTAATAAGAATAAGAAGTTGTTAAAGACACGCTACCTTAACACTTCTACTCTAAAGCAGGAACTAACTAAATAATAACACAGCTTTACTTAATAAAAGGATAAGCTAGTTAAAGAATATAATAAGCTTAGTAAGTAGTAGAATAAGCTTATTACTAACTATAAGACCTTAGAAGGTTTATTATAAGAAATTAAGAACAAGCGTGACTCCGCGTTGCGCGACTGTCTATTATCTAGCTCTCCTAAGGTTTTAGGCCTTACTAGACTTACTCTATTACAGCTAGCTCTAGGAGCTATAAATAAGCCTCTGCTAGGAGGAATAAGTACGCCTATACAAATCCTCCTCTAAGGTAACGTAGCGGGCGGTATTCTTAATAAGTTTAGTTCCCCTTAGCGTGTTCCGCTCTTAACTAACCTTCCTCTTACTCGCGAATACTAAATATCTTTAGGCGACATAGTAACGCTAAGCTTTTATCTAACTAAGCTCTACTATAAGATTAAGGGGTTATATTAGTTCTTATCTATAAAGAATAAGTAAATTCAGGTGCCTCTAGTATACTCTAGGGGTCCTAATCTTTATAGGTAGATTATAAAGATGCTTAACTATTTTAAAAATAATAGGTTAGACTAGTAATATAACGACATGCGAGCATAATTTATCTTTTAAGCTACTAGCAGTTCTGCTTAAACCTTACTGCGAGAGTCTAATAGGTTTTTATATTAATATAAGGACGACTTTAAGTATTTTTATGTCTTTAACTCTATCTTTAGTAACTGTAACTACTACGTTATAGCGGAATAGCGATATAATGCTTTAGTCTTCCTAGAACGTGGCTCGCTAGAATACCTTACTATAGTTAAAGTATAGGCTCTGTTCTAGACAGAGTTTAACGCTATCGCTACTTAGCTTAGATAGATTACTGTGACTTAAGCGTATAAGCTTCGGGCTAAGCTTCTAGGCTATCTCTAACAGAGCCTTAGCAGCGCGCCCGCTGTCTATACCGCTGCTAACTTCTAATCTCTTTGTAATACAATCGATAATGTATGTTAGAGCTACGACCTCTAGCAATTGCCTTAGTATCTCGCTAATTGAACGAAGGGGCGTAACGCGCTAGCTAGACTAAGCCTAGCACCGCCTCGTAAATTTGTTCTAAGGACGGCGGCGGATAAGCCTATTAAGAAAGCTAGTGAGCCTGCTCTAGGCTTACGTCCGTTGTTTAAAGATAATAGAATAGGTAACTATAAGCTAGCTAACAGTCCTAAGCCTTATAACGCGGACTCTAGCTGTAACTAGTATTAAGGAAATCCGCGCGGTAACCTAGCTACTAATTATTACGTGCACGTAAGCTTAGAGACTAGTAACTCTAACTACAAAGAAGCCTCTAACAGCAACAGTAACAAAGCTAAGGTTATTATTTATTTAGGGGAAGAGTAACCCTAGATAAAAGTCCTTTATCTAGGGTTAATAATTAGTCTTAGGAAACCGCGCTGGCTGCTACTTACTAGGGCGGCATACATAAGCCTGTGGCGCAGGCACTCCTGCGACGCACGCAGGCTGTTTGGAAAGATAAGCTGTATCTAGACAGCCCAGACCAGTTCGCTTTCACGAGCATAATTAGATAATAAGAAAACGCCCCCTACGTCGCCCGGATATTAGTAGACGACAGGGCAGATGCAAACTTTATCTTATAGCAGTTCCTCTAGCTCACCTAAGGGTTCTAACTAATTCTTCTTATTACGCCTATTATGTGCGAAGGATATAAAGGCGTTACTTTAGAATCTATTACTTACAGGGTTCAATTTTGTATAAAAATTAATTTCTACTTTAAGCACACTTCCGCCTATATTCTTAACTAGTGTAGGGCCTTTAACCTAGTGTTAGGATTCTGCTAGAGGAAACTGCACGCACTACGCTTTAATTACCGTCAGGGTATAATTAAATTCCCTGACGTATACTACTAAACAGAATGCTAGTAACACTCACATATACTATAAGTTATCTGCGAGCGAGCTACGCCTAACGTTTCTACATAGCCTAGTTCCTCTACAGATAGCAGGAATAAAGGTAAGACTAGCCGACGACAGGCAAAGTTAGATACCGCAGCCCTAGCAAAGCTAGACGACGAATACTAAGTACTACACTAGCAAACTAAACCTGCGGTAGGTATTAAGGTCGTCTTACTAAGAGCTATTTAGGCGTTTGCTAAACAAAAAAACTACCCTCTGTTTATAATAGTTCGTCGCTTACTACTAGGAGCGTTACAGAAAATCTGTTGCGCAGTAGTATAAAAGGACTATAATAAGTTCTTTAACCCTTCTAAGGAAGTCTTGTTAAAAGACATCCTACCTCCGCACCTGCTTAAGGAATATACCTTAATTATTCCTGTGTTTAATAAAGCAGCCGCGGCTAAGCTTTTAGATTACTTAGAACATAACTACGAGATTAAGCTTAAGCTGGGAGCTAAGGTACCTAATTATTAAGTAAGACTATTTTCTAGTAAATAGTTTAAAGCTATTAAGTAATATGTTTAGGAGATAGAGGCCTAAGATTTTATCTTCTAGGGACCTTCTGCTGCACGAAATAACTTACTTATTATTACTAAACCTAGTAGTAGCATCTAAGTCTGCGTAGATTATTAAGACCTTAACAAAGCCTCTGTTAAGGATTAATACCTAATTCCTTTCTTCTACGAGACTTTAGCTAAGCTTAATAAAGCTGTTATCTTTTCTAAATTTAATGTCGTGCACGCTTTTTATTAAATTCGCATGAAGCCTAGTTTAGAGTAGCTTACTACCTTCTCTACGCGTTAGGGCACTTATTAATACTGCGTGATGCCTATAAGCCTCTGTAATACTCTAGCTACGTTTTAAAGGGTAATTAATAAGGCTCTTTTTAAGTACCTTAATAAGTTTTATACCGCCTATCTAAATAATATCTTAGTTTTCTTAGAATTAGTAGAAGCCTATATAGAGTATGTAAAAAAGGTGCTTACGCGCCTTAAGGAAAAAGGGTTCTATATAGACCCGCGCAAATTAGAATTTTATACAGACTATATTAAGTTCCTAGGTATAATAATTATAAATAAGGGTATTAAAATTAACCCTAAGAAGATTAAGGCCGTACAGTAATAGGAAACACTAAAGACTACCTAAGATATACTTACTTTCTTTAGGTACACTAGCTTCTCCCAGCGCTTTATTAAAGGCTACTTAAAGATAGCGTTACTGCTTACACGCCTTATTAAGGCTACTGTTGTAGAAAAGAAAAGTAGTAATCCTAATAAACCCGCCTATAAGAAGGTTTATTATAAGCTAATTATATAGAGGGAGGAGGAAGTAAAAGCTTTTAAGGCTCTTAAAGCAGTATTTTATATAGGCGTAGTGTTAAAGTATTTTAATCCTGCTAAGTAAATCTATATCTTTACTAATGCGTTAGGATAGGTATTAGGCGGGGTTATAAAGTAATATAATAATAAGGACGTCCTATAACCTGTTGCTTTCTTTTTAAAGAAATACTCTCTAGCAGAGTATAACTATAATATCTATAATCTTAAACTTATAGTAATTATACAGGCATTTAAAGAATAGGAGCCTAAACTTATAGGCTCTTCTTAACTAATACAGGTAATAACAGACTATAAGAACCTAGAATAGTTTATAATAACTAAAAAACTTAGCTAACAGTAAGCACGGTAGTCCTTATTTCTTAGCTAGTTTAACTTTAAGATTATCTATACTCCTAAGGAAACTAACAGTAAAGCAGACGCTTTAAGCTGTTAACCTTAGGATACCCTAACAGACGCAGAAGACCCTTGTTACAGTACACAGGCTGCTATTCTCAGACCCTAAGTGCTCTCCCTAGGCATGCAACTAGCAGTTATAACAGCCTTACGCGCCTTAGCCCTTAGTTAACCTAAGTCCCTGGACTAAATATTCTAGGAACAAGCTAAGGTAGTGTAATTTTGCTTTACCCGCGCTCGTAAAATAGACTTTCTTATAGAATTTAATAATAATAATAATAATCCTACGCCTATTAACAGTATAATAGATCCTTCGCTGCCCTGTTACAAGGACGACTATTAGTTAACAGAAGAAATCCTAGACGCTGCGTACGCTAACAACGCTATAGCTAAAAAGGCCTTTAAAGCTATTAATATAGAAACTGCTAAATTACTATTATAGTTTTACAAGAATAGCTACTATTTCTCTGCTGCAGACCTGTTAAGCACAGGTAAAGGAGCTTCCTAACGCCTATAGATAGACAAGACTAGGCTTTACGTGCCTCCTAACCTATAGTTACGCCAACGTATTATAGAGTTATGTTACGACTATTAAATTGCTAGTTATAAGGGCCCTTGTAACATGTTCTTCCTTATGTACTTACAGTATTACTAGCTAAAGATGCACCTGTTAATTAAACAGTATTATAACGCGTGTACTACTTATTACTAAATAAAAAGCCTTTAGGACGGCAAGCATAGTTACTTACAGCTACTGCTAGTGCCTTATAGACACTAGACAGAAATTTTAGTTAATTTTATTTAAGATTTACCTGCCTCTTAGCTAGATAGCCGTACTTTTAAGAATATCCTTATTATTATAGACTACCTTACAAAAAGACAGCATTTTTTCCCTACGTATAGCTATACTACAGCTAAAGCCGCTAGGTGCTTTATAGAGGTCTTTAAATTATATAGCATTCCCCTTAGTATTATCTCTAACCGCGGTTTAAATTTTGTTAGTTAGTTTTAGAGGCGGGCCTGTAAGCAACTGCGTATCTAACAGCGCTTGTTAACAGCCTATTACCCTAAATCAGACAGGCAGACTAAGCAGGCAAATTAAGCCTTAGAAATTTATCTTTATTAGTACATTAACTACGCGCAAACTAACTAGGCTGCCTAGCTTTACGTTACTAAGTTTCAGGCTAATAATACAGTTAACGCCTCTACAGGCATAACGCTATTCTTTGCAGATCTTAGATATTACCCTCACAGTAGTATACACCTAGAGGAAAACTGCGACGAAAAGCTTAGTAGCGCTGCAGCTAGTAATAAAATCCGGGTAGACGAGCTTATAAACACCTACGCGGACCTAGTCGCTTATTTATAAGAATAAATGCTATAGGCTTAATAAGAATAAGCTTACTACGCTAACACCTCTTACTAATTAGTGCTAAAGTACGCTGTTAGAGACTAAGTTATAGTTAACACGATTAATTAGTCTACTAAACAGGAATTAAAGAAGCTAGACCTTAAGTAGGTAGGGCCTTACAGCGTTATAAGAGTCGTGTATAACAGCCAGGCGTATTAATTAGACCTTCTACCAGACATGTTAGGCAGCAGAGTTTTTCCTGTGTTTCACCCTAAGCTTCTTTAGCCTACGCCCTTAAAAGGGCTTCTAGATTAAGCGCCAGCTCAGCCAGTAGCTGTTAAGGTAATTAATCCTAATAGCAAGGTTTAAGATAAGTAGCTTGTTAATAATTTTCTTAATTACTAGCAAACTAGCGTTAAAGGCCGCCAAAAGCGCGAGTGGCAGTACCTGATTAAATAGACTAGATACCTGAAACCTACCTAGCACCCGGCAACTAAGTACCCCGACAACTACAACGCTTATCTGTTTTATTAGCGACAGCCTAATAAGCCTAAGCCACCTACTTATCGCATGCCTCCAAATTGGTCACCACTCAACAAGGATAGGCTAGCTGCAGAAGAGTATCTCAGCGGCGACGAAGGTATCTAAACAATTTTACTCAAGTTAGCGCGCCTCAATTTGCCTCAATTTGCGCGCCTCCAGCCTCAATTCGCGCATCTATAGCCTCAAGATTGCTCGCCTTCGCCCTCACTCTGCGCAGTGCGCCTCGCTTTGCGCGCCACGTCTAGGGACCTCGCAACTAAACAAAAATTACAAAGGTTGCTCCTATATGTATCATACGAAGGTCTTTAGGTTCTATTTTCGCGTCGCAGGGTAGAAGTGTCAGAAAACACCTCAGAGCTCGGCGATTTTGTATAGGAAACCGTTTAGACATACGCAGCGCCATACAAAGCCTATTACTAGATTTACCGAGTTAGAGGGACTCAGTAGTAAACGGTTTTCTTATGTTTTATCTTAAATTTTTGTCTCTCAGTTCAGAGGCCCTCACTATTTTAAAGGGGGGGGTCGTGTCAGGGTTTAATCCTTTTAGGTTACTAGACGCAGGTGAAAGGGTTCAATCCTTCTAAGTTACTAGACGCAGGTGAAAGGTAACGATCCTGCCAAGTTACTAGACGCAGGTAAAAGGTAACTGTTACCTCTTACCTTTTACTAAGCTAGGTAACTGGATCGGGACTAGCCTGCTCTAGCTCATGTATATAGGCAGCACCTCTCCCCCGAAGGTGAGAGGTATCTGCTATTTTGTCCATTTCCTTTTAAATTGAGTTTCTTCAACTAAGACCGTCCCAACTGTGCGTGTTGACTGCCTTACAGCTTTAGGCGCTAAAGAAATTCAGAACTTAGCTATATAGGTAGAACTTTATAATTAAGACGGACGCGCAGATATTAATCGCGCAGTTAAACTAATTATTAGCTAAGACGCTAGGATCTGTTATAAATAGATAGATAGCCGCGATTCTTATATAGGGATTTAATATTAAGCACGTGCCTAGTAAAAAGTATGTAGTAGCTAACGTATTATTATAGTACTTAAAACCTAATAGATAGAAACTACTAGATTAGATAGAGGATAATTTAGAGGAATACGTTAAACACCTAATTAGCGCAATAGATAAGGCGCTACTTATTTAAGGACGGGCCTTAAAGAACAAATACTTAAATACTTTAGAAGAAATTGCCTAATTCTTCTTATTACTAAAACTTCTACCTAATCTTATAAGGAAGGAACTTTAAGTATAGAAAAAGAAAGCTATAAACTTCTTTATTAGAGATAGCTATCTATTTAGAAAAATATTATAAAATATTGTAGTCTGCAAGGTAGTTAATAACTCTAACTTACGAGCAGCAGCTATAAGTAATATCTATAAAGTTATTAGATATTAAGGTATTACAGGCGTGTATAGCATAATAGTATAAAAGTATTAGTAGAAAAGCATGTACGGCGACGTTAAGCTTTAAATATTAGCCTGTAAAGAATGCTAACTAAGATCTTCTAAGCGTATAGTAGATATGCTTACTAATACCTATAGTTACGCGCTGTAGGAATTAATTATAATTAACGTAGTATATATACTAGAGTAAAACAGAAAGAGATTTCTAGTCCTTACTAGGGAATACCTATTTAGATAGGTTAAAGGTCGCGCAATCCCTAATAATAAGTCCTTAACTATTATAAAGTTTATCTATAAAGAAATTATATGCAGATAGAGTATAACAAGGAAATTAATAGTAGATAGAGGACCTAATTTTACTAAAGTTATTATAGCCCTCGCTAAGATATATAAGATTAGGCGCGTCTAATTATTAGCTTATAACCTTTAAGTAATAGGTAAAGTTAAAGGCAGTTACAAACTAATTATAAATGCGCTTACTAAGTTACTAGAATTATAGGTTATAAATCTCCTAGCTGTGTTGTTAGCGGACAGGATATTAATCTAGGAATAAACTAGGTATTTAGCCTTCTAACTTATTACTAGATAAAACCTAGTCCTGCTAATTAAGCTAGCCTTACTAACCTAGCAGATACTTCCCTTCCGCTAAATTTATAATAAAGAATATCTTCTTACAGTATAAGTAATATAGATTAACCTTAGAGACTAGCTTATTAAAGAGGCAGTCGTAAAAACTAAGTAAATGCGTGCGGCGAAAAAGGAATACTAGGACAATTATAAAGAAATTAAATAATAAGAGATAAAGGATAGAGACTTAGTCCTGCTACAGGATTTAATACATAAGATTAACATATCTAGGTTAAGAAAACTAACTACGAGATAGTTAGGTTTATATTAAATCTTAGAAGTATTTAAGGATTAAGGTACCTACAGACTTAAAGACCTTAACAGATTAAGGTTTACCTACACTACGCTAGGTTATTATTTAAAGCTATTTATCTAGAGAGACTTATTAAATATAGCTGCTAAAGACTAAGGAAGAATAAAATTATAGGAACTATTATTATAGGAAGAGGTATACCTCTTTTAAGAGCTACTAGCTTAGTTTAACTAGTCTTAAGATGAACTAGGTAACGACGAGCCTAAAGTAGAGGGAGGTCGCCTGCGAAACCTTAAATCTAGAAAATTAGTTAATTAAGACCTAGTTATAATATTAGATGTAGTAACCTACCTAAACTACATATTAGTCTAAGTTATACTAAGGAGGTTAATAATAACAGAGAAAGAGGCGTATTCTAAAGAATTTATAGATTCTAAATCTAATACAACGTCTAAAGACAAACTATCGTAGGCTAAGAGACAGCTAAAAGTCTCTAAGTAAGGGAGGGGAAGGTAATATAAGTAAGTAAAATTACCTTATATATTTATAATATAATAAGAAATAAACAGGTAGTAAGCTGTCGTAGATATGAATTTTAGATACCTAGCGTAGGTGTTAGCTAATTAGGACCCGCCCTAGGTGCGACTAGCGTAACCTAGGAAACCCTGTAATTAGCTAACACGCTAATTTTATATTTACGCCTACTAATAACAAAATAAATAGTTAAAAAGTGACGAAAATTACCTGTCGTAATTAGTGTAGGTAAAGGTAAGGTTAAGAAATAATATACAGTAATAAAAGGATAAAAACCCCGCCTGCGAAGCTTATTACTTCCCTTTTTTAATAATTAATATCTTACTAGCAGCTAACTATTAACCCTTACTAGACGCTGCTATATTTTATAAACTAGTTTAACTAAGTAAATAATTATAAGCAGTTCTAGGAGGGACCTACTAGGCACCCTACCTTAATAATCTGTTATGCTAAAACTCCTACCGCCGCCTTAGACTCTAGGTGTAACGGATTGCCGAGAGGGGTACTGTTACAGCTTACCTATATATTAGATACAGAGCCCAGTACTAGCAGTTGAGCTAGTATTGATGTACTTTTGGCCATTTGGCGTAGTGGGGCTCTGCACTGTTACACTAGGCTTATTAGATAAGTTAGTAACTTACTTAAACATATCTAACTAGCCTTAATTAACGCAGTAAATTACGCGTGTGCCTGATCGCAGTATTAACTTCTAGAATTATAGATAATACGTCGTACCTTAGAAAGGCAGGACTACGTTCAAAGACTTCTACGAGGAACTAGTTAAGTAACCATCGCACGTTTAGAAACATATAGTAACTAAGTAGATAATCTCTTACAGCTTATACGTTGACGAACTCCTTAACCTAGTTAGTGCGGCTGCTTAGGCATTCAAGAATAACGCGGCCCTTATAACTAAATTCGGAGGTGTGCACTAGTTTAACGCCTAGTTTCCTATAGTTAAAGATGTTAAGGACTATTAAGCTAAGTAAGGTAATAAGTTACAATTAGCTATAAGCTACCTTAAGAGCTTATATAAGCCTCTTTTTAATTAGGTTATTAGTGTATATATAAGTTTAGTTATATACAGCTATTTAGGCGTCACTAACCTTATATTCCTCCTGCGACGAGTTAAGATTACAGACCTCGCGCTGTACCTTAACACAGAACTTATCCTACAACTCTAAGATCTAAAAAGGCGTTAAGATAAGTTTATAAACATAACTAATATTAGTAATATAAAAGTAACCTTATAAATAATTCCTGCCTACGTAACTTAATTATAGGATAATAAGAACTTAAGGGCGTTAGCTACTAAGAACGGGGTTTAAAAAGGTAATACAGACGTTTATACTTATACGCGCGAGAATAATAATAAGTACCTATTCTAGAAAGGAGTACTAAAATAGTTTAGGAAGCTTAAATACTTAAGTAAGACGCGTACTAATATAGTTATAAAGGATAACTAATAGCTTATTAAATAAGGACTCTAGATACATACGTGCGGGCTTATTATCCCTTAGATTTGCGCTATTAAAGTTATAAGATTAAGTTAGTCCTCCTGTTAAGGTAGTCTAAGAGTATAGTTACCTATTAAGTATTAGCGACTCTAAAGTAAGTTATAATCTATAGGGAGCTATTAATATTTACAGCACGCGTCTATTAATAAGATTATCTAGTCCTCTTAACTTACTTCTTATCTAGAGGCAGAACTAATCTAATTAAATAATATTAGGGTAACCTTAAGAAAAGATATCGCATATCTAGGTAACTAATTATAATTAATACTGTTAGCCCTAGAACTAATTAGCTTAAGGTAAACTTGCGCAGCTACTTAATTTAGAGATAGCTAAGTAGGGACGCTTAAAGCGCTTAACGTAAACCTAGATATCCTAGAAAGTATTAAAAGATAAGAAGATTCTATTATTCTAGCTTTCGCCTTATATACTTCTTATTAGTATAAGAATAAGGAATCTATTATAGCTAAGATACTTTTATAAATAAAGTTATATAAGAAAGTTAAGATCTAGAAGTAGTTTAAGCTCCTAGAGGAATAGTACTATAAAACTATTAACTACAGTTAACTATTAGATAAGCGAGGTAACTGTATACCTAATCCTAATTATGTCTGTTACTTTTACTCTACTTATGTCGCGTCTTATGTAGGGGTGTTCTATTACAGCATAAACTACTGTTAGATCTAGGAAGTCTTACTTATCTTATACCTTTATAAAGATAAGATTAGAGAATATTAAGCTAACTTAGTTATACAAGTCCTTTTTATAAAGTTATACTAAGGTAGCCGCACCTATAAGGATCTTAAGAGCTACTAATATAGGCCTATTTAGACTACACCTAATATTAACTAGGAAGTATTTATAGGGATAATAAAGCTTTAACCTTTAATTAATAAATTTAAATAAATAAGGAGTATTATCTGTAACGTCTTTAGCTAGATCTAGAAGAATAAGAAACTAGTTAAAATTATTAATAAAAGCTTTAAGATGTATAACTACTATACTTGCTAGATTAGCAGTAAAGATAACCTTAGTTAGGGACGTACGATATATTACTTATTACCGCAGCAGCTAGTCCGCGGAGATCTTAAATATTACCTAATCTATGCAGCTATTTAAAGGGAGCCTTACCTTATCTTATACCTATACTACGCTAAATATGTAAAACTAGGTAATAAGACTTACTTCCGCTACGTTAATCTTAATATTACTTAGGCAGTTTACTCTAGACACAGGGTAGACATAATTTAAGGCAGTGTCTCTTTTAATAATAAGGACGAACATAACTGCACTAAGATATTACTAGGCTTCTATAATATTATTAATAGTTACTAAGAATAGCGCGAGAACTTAGGTTAAGATAATAGTATAGGGCTAATTAAATTATAGAGTAATGCTACACACTTCCTACAGGAACTAAGGGAGAAGTAGCTTAACGTATAATAGATAAAGCAGCTATATAAATAAGGTAAGGTAAGGATTTTAGATCTACGCCTACTTTATAGCTTAACTAGACTATCTACTATTAAATAACGAACTATACTACCCTAGTACGTAAAAGTTAATAATAATATAGAAACTATAGAGGTTCCTAAGATAGGCAGCTACTAATTAATTATAACTGCTTATTAGCACCTTACTAAGGCCCTATGCACGCCCTCTAGTTACTTAAATAAATACAGAGGTATTAAATAGCCTTTCTTAGGAGCTACGCAACCTATTTATAGTTATCCTATCTTACAAGCAGTAGGTAGCCTCGTTAGGTGGGATAACCCTGTTATTTAAGATGCTATGCACGATATCTTTAACCTAGACATAAGTACCTACGAAGATATTATAGTAGAAATCTAAGCTAGCTAAAAAGAGACTATAAGGATAGTAAAACGTTACTAAGAGATTATTAAGATATACGAAGAAGCTGCGTATTAATTAGATAGTAATATTCCTTCTTAGTCCTACTTCTTTAATAAAGGAAAGTACCTAGCTTAGATAAGTAAATAGTACGTTTATAATAGAGAAGTTAATAAGGATATAGCCTTATCGCAACTCCTTAACGAATTAAGCTAGGAGGAACGAGCTTAGCCTAATACGCTTAACTAACAAACAGCGTCTCTAAGCACCTGTCGCCCTTATAGTAGAACCTTATTAGCAGGTTTACTATTAAGCCTGTTAAGTTCTCTAGTAAGTATGTTACTACTAACTCCTCGCCCTACTAGGCTTCTTGTTACCTACGATAAGCTTTATAAGGACCTACTGCTAACAACTAGGCCTGCTAGGAAGTTAACTTAGTAGCTAGGAAGGAGCGAGGGAAGTAAACGGACTTAACGTAGCTAGCGGATTTAGAGCTAAAAGGTTAAGCAAATCTAAGAGATAGAGGATAAGGAGTAAGAGATATAAGGAGATAAGGTGTAGGTTAGGGGACAGTCTAAGATCTCTTTCCTTTATAGTTATTTGTATTCTATCTTAGGTTAAGTTAACCTTTTTCCTTTATTATTTTCTTTTATTTTACCTCTTATAATAGGATGCTGAGCTTTATAGGGCAAAGCTCTTAAGTGGGGGAGGTATGTGCTGATGCACTTAGTGACGTAGTTACTAAGGGCATCTTAGCTAGGATTAGGTAGGCTTAGCTGGGAAATCCGGGTATAAAGGTAGATAGATAGGACCTCCTTAGGAGGCATCGAATCTACTAAGTACCACCCACGCTGTACTGTCAAGTCCTGCTTCACTAGAGTCTCGATTATTCAATTCATCGTTGCCTATCCACCTTTGTCTACCTCGTTACTCGTCCCCGCACCTCACCATCTCGGCCAACACGAGATGCTTAGTTGCTTTCAGTGTGCTCAAGGCTACCATCAAAAGGGAGAAGTTGGCTGAGGCCTCTGTTCCTGCACATTACTAGCATTCTGTTTAGTAGTATGCGTTAGAGAATTTAATTATACCCTAATAGTAATTAAAGCGTAATACGTACAGTTTCCTTTAGCAGAATCCTAATACTAGGTTAAAGGCCCTATACTAGTTAAGAATATAAGCGGAAGTGTACTTAAAGTAGGAATTAATTTTTATATAAAATTTAACCCTATAAGTAATAGATTCTAAAGTAATACTTTTATATCTTTTATACATAATAGGCGTAATAAGAGGAATTAGTTAGAACCCCTAGGTAAGCTAGAGGAACTATTGTAAGATAAAGTTTACATCTACTCTGTTGTCTGCTAATGTCTAAGCAACGTAAGGGGCGTTTTCTTATTATCTAATTATGCTTAAGAAAGCGAACTAGTCTAGGCTATCTAGATATAGCTTATCTTTCTAGACAGCCTACGTGCGTTAGAGGAGTACCTACGCTACAGGCTTATGTATACCGCCCTACTAGGTAGCAGCTAGCGCGGTTTCCTAAGACTAATTATTAACCCTAGATAAAGAACTTTTATCTAGGGTTACTCTTCCCCTAAATAAATAACGTCCTTAGCCTCGCTACTGTTACTATTAGAGGCTTCTTTATAGTTAGAGTTACTAGTCTCTAAGCTTACGTGCACGTAATAATTAGTAGCTAGGTTACTACGCAGATTTCCTTAATACTAGTTACGGCTAGAGTCCGCGTTATAAGGCTTAGGACTGTTAGCTAGCTTATAGTTACCTATTCTATTATCTTTAAATAATAGATATAGGCCTAGAGCAGGCTTACTAGCTTTCTTAATAAGCTTATCTGCCGCCGTCCTTAGAATAAATTTACAAGGCAGTGCTAGGCTTAGTCTAGCTAGCGCGTTACGCCCCTTTATTTAATTAGCGAGATACTAAGGTAATTGCTAGAGGTTGTAGCTCTAACATACATTATTAATTGTATTACAAAGAGATTAGAAGTTAGCAGTAGTATAGACAGCGGGCGCGCTGCTAAGGCTCTGTTAGAGATAGCCTAGAAGCTTAGCCTAAAGCTTATACGCTTAAGTTACAGTAATCTATCTAAGCTAAGTAGTAATAGCGTTAAACTCTATCTAGAATAGAGCTTATACTTTAACTATAGTAGGGTATTCTAGTAAGCTATATTCTAGGAAGACTAAAGTATTATATTACTATTCTACTATAACGTAGTAGTTATAGTTACTAAAGATAGAGTTAAGGATATAAAAATACTTAAAGTTATCCTTATATTAATATAAAAACCTATTAGGCTCTTATAGTAAGGTTTAAGCAGAACCGCTAGTAGCTTAAAAGATAAATTATACTTATATATTATTATATTACTAGTCTAACCTATTATTTTTAAAATAGTTAAGTATCTTTATAATCTACCTATAAAGATTAGGACCCCTAGAGTATACTAGAGGCACTTAAATTTACTTATTCTTTATAGATAAGAACTAATATAACCTCTTAATCTTATAGTAAAGCTTAGTTAGATAAGAGCTTAGCGTTACTATATTACCTAGGAATATTTAGTATTTATAAGTAAGAGGAAGGTTAGTTAAGAGTAGGACACGCTAAAGGGAACTAAACTTATTAAGAATACTGCCTACTGCGTTACCTTATAAGAGGATTTATATAAGCGTACTTATTCCTCTTAGTAGAAGCTTATTTATAGCTCCTAGGGCTAGCTATAATAGGGTAAGTCTAGTAAGGCCTAAAACCTTAAGAGAGCTAGATAATAGATAGTTGCGTAACGCAGAGTTACGCTTATTCTTAATTTCTTATAATAAACCTTCTAAGGTCTTATAGTTAGTAATAAGCTTATTCTACTACTTACTAAGCTTATTATATTCTTTAACTAGCTTATTCTTTTATTAAGTAAAGCTACGTTATTATTTAGTTAGTTCCTGCTTTAGAGTAGAAGTATTAAGGTAGTATATCTCTAATAACTTCTTATCCTTATTAAGAGTATGCAGGGCATACCTAAATAGTATTATTAGGCGTGTAAGTTACGTAGGCTTAAGGCTTAAGAACTTACTAGGGTAGTTCTTTATAAGCTAGATACCTAAGGGTGCTAATTACTAAATAGAAGCAGGTAGACTTAAGCTCGCAGATAGTAGTAACCCTAGAAGGCTACCTAGAGGAAGATAGTTATTAAAGTCCTTAGAGAGACCTAGATTAGCAGCTTCCTTACGTAGCTATATCTAATAAGCTCCTGTAGCACGCTGTGTCGCATCGCGAGAGAAGGAATGTAGGTTAACTTCCTTACTTAACAAGTTAGTACAGGAGCTTGTTAGCGCAAATTTAGGGTACTCTACGTCTTTAATAACAGAGTTTTCTAAGATAACTAGTTCTGAATCCTCTATAGCCTTATTCTTATTCTTCTCCTAGCGTTAATAAGCTCTTTTCCTAAGTTAATTACGAGCCGCCTGTGTTTTAGCTGACGCGTCGTCTTTCTAATAGGCTTAAAATTTAGGCCGCTAGCTAGAGGACCCTTCGTTGTGAGAGCTATCTGCTATCAGGCTGAACAAAGAAGGTTAGATAGAAGTAAGAGTAGATGTGAAACTAGAGGGAATCCTTAAGCTTTAGTAAGCAGACTTAAGATTCAACTGTTAGTTAAGTAGTGTTGTTAGTTAGGTAAGGTTGCTAGGACTAGGAGAAATACTTAGAAGTGTTATACACAGGCTAAGTTTAGAGAATTACCTAATTAGGAAGTTTTAGAGGGTGAATATATACTTAAGGCAGCACGTGCGCGTAATTAAAACACACGTACAGACTATAGTATGTAAAAGTAGGACTAATCCTTAGAGTATTCCTATTTAAGGAAGAGAATAATAGGACGTGTCTTATTAATAATAATCCTAGCGTTTAGGTAGCGTAAAGCGCAGGCACTAAGGTGCGAAATAGGTTACTAGTAAGGAAACCTGGCAAATTCTAGGCTATTCTAAAGCTTAACTAAGGGGGAATAGCTTATAAAATTTTAGCTAAACTAGTAGCAGAGGATAGCACTGTAAATCGACTATTGTGCGAGGGCTATCCTAAAGCTTAACTAAGGGGGGATAGGATCTGGTCCTAGTACGTTAGTACCACCTTACTGTTAAACTTACCTAAGAGGTAACAGCTTAAGCAACTGTGTGTTAACTACGGAGAGGAGCTAAAGCGCTGTATAATCTGCTATTATGTAAGGCAGTTAACACGCACAGTTAGGACGGTCTTAGTTGAAGAAACTCAATTTAAAAGGAAATGGACAAAATAGCAGATACCTCTCACCTTTGGGGGAGAGGTGCTGCCTATATACATGAGCTAGAGCAGGCTAGTCCCGATCCAGTTACCTAGCTTGGTGAAAGGTAAGAGGTAACAGTTACCTTTCACCTGCGTCTAGTAACTTGGCAGGATCGTTACCTTTCACCTGCGTCTAGTAACTTGGAAGGA
Source organism: Pseudopyrenochaeta lycopersici (assembly GCA_003313425.1). Lineage (NCBI taxonomy): Eukaryota > Fungi > Ascomycota > Dothideomycetes > Pleosporales > Pseudopyrenochaetaceae > Pseudopyrenochaeta > Pseudopyrenochaeta lycopersici. The sequence goes on along the minus strand of NHZP01000027.1, from coordinate 605,216 downwards.
TTGAACCCTTTCACCTGCGTCTAGTAACCTGAAAGGATTGAACCCTAACACTTTCTCCTTATATTATAGGTAAAGAGGCCTAACTAATAAGTATATATTTATTTTATACTATAAAAAGAGAAAGATAGAAGAGATTATAAGTATCCTTAGAAGATATATATATATATTTATATAAGTAAAGAGGAATGTACTCTTTTAGCTACTAACTTATATAAGCTAATAAGAAAAGGGGGTAGAGGAGATTAAGGAGTTCCTTCCCCGTGCGATAGTAGCGAAGCCTCTCCTGCTTAAAGGGCGCAGCCCATTACACTATTCTTAAAGCTTTTAAAGTAACTAGTTTATTACTATTTAATCCTAAAGTTATTCTTAAAAGGTTTAATACCAAGTAAGTTATCTAGGATACTATAAGTAATAGTAAGTCTTCTAATCTAAGTACTAAGAATTAGAGAGAACTAGAGGCTCTAGTATATTAGGTTATTATAAATTATAAGAATAAAAGAGCTAGAAAGCTTAGTAGGATCTTTTACTACATTTATACTAAGAAGTTTATCTTTAAGTATAAAGTAATAGCTATAAGAGGCGCTCTTATGTATAAAAGAGAGCGTAAGAAGTAAGGTAAGGTCCTCTTATTTTAGTAAGATAAGGACTATTATAGTAGTACTATATTCTAGTTACTTAAGAAAGTTAAAGAGGCACGTAATTACTAAGTAGCTAGAATACTTAAGAAGGAGTAATATTAATACTAAAAGCTTAAGCCTAAAAAAGAGTATAAATAGTAAAAGTAAATTAAGGCTACTAAGCTCGCATTAAGGCGTATAGCTAGGGCTAAGGCTAGGTTATTAAGAGAGAAGTAGAGAGCTACTTAAGCTACTAATTAAGCTGCTAAGCAAGCTACTTATAGGGCTGTAAAATAACTTAAATAAACTCTTAGATTATCTTAAAAAGGAAAGAAGAGTAGTCTTAAAACTACTATAAAGTCTATTTCTAGAAAAAGAGAGGTTATAAGGCCTTATAGTAGCGAGGAGCTGTTTAGAGCTCTACTAGGCGTACTAGCTATTAAGTTACGCAGCGGCTAGAAAATTAAACCTCTAATTAAATATCCTTAGCTATAAATATTTATAAGCTCTATAGAGTACTCTACTAAAAAAAATTGCGATAGTAGCTTTGTTATAAAGCTTAATAGTCTTAAGTTGTTGCTGGTTATGGTGTTCGAGACCGTGCATAACGCCGTCCTGTGCACAACAGGGTAAACTACGGTAAGTAGTTACTTAAAAGGCTTAATCTTTAGCTTTTTAAGCTCTCTCTTTCTCTCTTAAATTCTTAATAACTTAGCTACAGCCCTTATAGTATACCTAATCTCCTTTACTTTAGCTTTAGCTTACTTTCCTACTTAATAGAGCTTAGTTCTTTAATTTTTTAAAGTTATTTTTACTCTTTCTTCAGCTCTTACTACTATAAATAGTTATATACTTCTTTTACTTTTTTAGAGACTAGAACATAGTACTACTATAGTACTCTTTAGGCTACTCTAATAGTAAAACTTTACTTTACGTCTTATATTATCTTTTATTAATAAGAGTCTCTCTAAGGCTGTAAGCTTTATATTTAAGTAGTATTTTCTAAACTAAGATTAAGTAGAAGGCTTAGCTTAGCTTTTAAGCTTATAGATCTTATCTATCCTTAATAACTTAGTGTAGTAAGCTTTTAGTTTTCTTTTAGTTTAGGGTACTTAAAGCTAAAAAGTTACTATTACTTAAAATTACTTTAAGAGCCTTAATAAGGCTAAATCTTTTAAGTATTACTTCAAGATTAAAAAGTAATAAGCTAGTAGCTGTAAATACTTTAAAGATAGTTAATTCTTTAAAGGAGTTCTCTTAGGCTACTATAAATAGTAGAAAAGTCTCTTTTACTTATTAAAGTAAGCCCTTAGTACCTCTCTATAAATACTAAGATCTACTTTAAGTAAGCTATTAAGAGAGGCTTAAATATAATAATGTCTAGTAGTTAAAGTATATAAGTTAAGTAAAGAGGATATAATATAAAGAGGAACTTATTTTAATTACAGTACTTAATACAATCTATTATAAAGTAAGATTTATAGCTATTAAAGATAAAGAGCTTATAAGAAGAGTACGCTTTTACTTTTATCTTATAATTAAATACTTATTTAAGCTATACTAGGGTTATATTCTTATTAGTGTATCTTAAAGTAAAAAAGCTAAAAAAGACTTAATAAACTTTAAGATTATAGGCTTATAACTATAAGTCTTAAATTAAGCTTAAAGCTAATTAATATATAAGAGTAAGCTTAAGGGTAGATCTGTTAGTGTATACGCAGGCTAGTAGTATTATCTACTCTTAACTATTGTCTTAGATATAAGCCTTAATCTTACGCTTCTTATATAGCTTTCTACTAAATACTCTTTTTAACTTAGCAACTACTCTTAGTATAAAGTTTTTCTTATTTATATTATATATATTATAAGACTTAATATTATATTAGCTAATCTTATTACGTAAGAGATTAAAGTATAAAGTATACTTTACCTCTAAATTAGCTTAGTAGCGTAATTAATTTATTCTAGTTACCTAATTTAAGATAAGCTTAACTATATAATTCTTAATATAGTAATTAACTTTAGTATATACTAAGCTTTTTTTTATAATTTATGAGCTAAAACGTTATATTTAGGGTAGCAAATAGGTTACGGGTACCCGCTATAGGTATAGGTTGGGTATAGGGTTATAGATAAGTGGGTTAGGTTAAGGGTAAGGTCGCACGGACTAAGGGTATAGGTTTTAGTTAGGTCGCACGGACTCTAGGTTGGGTTAAGGCTAAGGTTATACACGTATAGGTTTAGGTTTAGTTACAGGTACCTACTAGGGTTACTTAGTAATAATAATAATTTACTATAATTAGTAACATAACTAGCTATTTTAGATACATATTAGTTAGTATTAGACCTAATATAAAAAAGACGTGATTAGTCAGACCCAGACGTACCCTAGGCTAATAACCCTAACCCTAACCTCAACCCATTTACAGTAACCTCAACCTATACCTATTACTAGCGTATAAAAATGGGTATAGAGCTGGGTTGGGTACGGGTCTTATGTAATCAAACCCAACCCAACCCCAACCTATATCCATTTGCTACCCTAGTTATATTATAGGCTTAGTAGGAGGTAAGCTTTACTCTATAAGGCGTTTAATATAGTATAAGAGCTCTTACTCTTAATAAAAGTGGAGAGCTTATTAATTTTCTACTTTAGTATTACGTAAGCTTAATACTCCTTAGTATCTCTACGTAAGCGTTCTATAGTTATAATAATACTTTTTTATAATTTCTTAATAACTAAATTTTTCTTTAGGCTTTAGTAATTCTATAGCTATAATTACAGCTTTAATTAAGCTTATATTAGTAAAGGTATTGCTTATTAAAGTTTTGTTGTTATTAAGGAGGGGTGGCTCGTTACGCCGTCTACCTCAGTAAGGCGCCTCAACGCATGCGCGTGGTTCAGCTTAGGACGCTTTTTACAAGGAGATTTAGTGAGGCCTTGTCTTTTAAGATATTGATACAATGTAGATCTGCTAGGTGGCTTCGTTGAGGTGTGGTCTTGATTCACAACTACTACGGCTTTAGCTAGCTCATTGTACTTAATTTTAGGCTGTGCGCGTGCTTTGCGATAGATGATCATTTTCTGATGAAGTGATAGAAGAGGTGGTCGGCCGCTGCGAGGTTTATCTGCTGTTGTACTAGTTACAAAAGTCCGTCGCAGAGGAAAGGAGGATCCAGAAGGCGCGAGAGAAAGAGGAGAAAGCACAGGAAAAGGCGGAAAAGGCACGAGAAAGAGAGGCAAAGAAACGCGAACATGCTGTAAAACAGAAGGAAGAGCGAAAAGATGCAGAACTTCTTTTGAGGCAAGTTCAACTGGAAAAGAAGGCTCAATCAGCTGCTGAGCGAGAGGGTCGGAGAAAGCGGAGCGGAGAAGATGCGGGAAAACTAGCTATATAAAGGCGCAAGACACACTCCAGGAACACGCAGAAGCGCCTGGGAAAGCGATCCAAGCAGGGGCAGGCTTCAAAGAATCGGTCTACTACGGCAAATTCATCTGAAGAGGTTTGTGGACCAGGTCGCAGTGGATCAAACCAGGATGGGCAGGTTTTGAGAGTTTCGAGGACCGGGCGCAAAATTGCTCCTCCATGGCGAATTTTTAGACTAAATAATAATATTTGGCAGCTTCTCAAGATCTATTCTATGAGGCTACAAACTTTTATATCAATTGATTAATCTGTTGTGGAGTAAGATCATTTTAAATTCCGGCCTTTGATTTTTGATGCGTGGTCAAGATGCAGGGATGGTCAAGATACCGGAAAATACGTTAGGGCCCGAGTAACTGGATGACCATGTGGCTCGATCCCGACGCCTTGCTGGCCAAACCCGCCATCGCGGACCAATGCGGTGCGGGGTGTTCACGCTGGCAGGGTTCAGGTGCCACGCTAGAACCTTTGGCTGCATCCCGTCAACGCTGCCTTCGGCCCTACCCAGAGGACGCACACAAAAGCCGAATGCAACGATGCTCGAGACCCGCGAACACAGACAATGGCACTACAAGCGGCACGGAGAGACAACGGAGCTACAGGATTGCAACCATCGCAGGACGAAGGGCTATCAGACGCGATGTAGCCGACACGAGATGATCTACCGCCGTTCGCAATCGGACGCGAGTCTGTCTCGCCTGAACGAGCAGGGGGCAGCAGCAGGCCAGAGGGTTTGCCGGAGCTCATTATGAGCATGAAAGTGACGATAGAACAGCAGCATCGAGAGTCAGGAGCGACCCTGCGGCGATCAAAAGAGATCATCGGCTCGCTCCGGGCGCTGCCTGACATGGTTCAGTATCTCTCCCATCTTTCCAGGCATGAGCGTCGGTTGCGGCTAGCGGCGGACCGGCAGGGTTGTATGCTCGTTAACGGGCTCACGTTGGGCTACAAAGGCAGCAACGGACAGCGAGCAGAAATCGAAGCAGTTTAGACGTCCTTCATTCGCCTCACTCAATATCAATATGCAGGCAGAGAGCAGGTCAAGACCATTGGGGTGACACTAGACAAGGAGCTGCTGGGAATGTTGTGTTGCCATAGTAGCTGTTCAAACGCGTGGAGGCGCGTTGATTCTGCCCGGTGACTGGTGTGGCCGCTTGACTGGTGGAACACGTTA